>CM021102.1:226253563-226289020 GCA_007115665.2 Sequoiadendron giganteum
AGAGAGGTTATTGAAGAAGGTCCCAACACGATCTCGTAGCCTCAGAGGAAGAGCCTATGAGCATCACAATTTACAAGTAATAGCCCATCAAAGATTGTTGCCTTTTTTCACTTTGGACTCTTAAGGGAAATCGTTGGTCCAATGTAGCTCTAAGTGATTCGACATGTTTAGGTGCAAAAGAGGACCATTCCTAACGTAAACATACCCATATAGTATACCGTGTTTTCTTATTGATGCATTATGGTTAGCAATATTCATTGTTTTGAATTACAATATTACAAATTGCATGTCCAAGGTCAAATAGCATGCATGTCATGGAGTTATATTTTGTTTGTTTAATGGTAGTATCACATAAATTTGGTTTGTTTAATGGTTTCATCATGGTTGAGTTATTTATTAATTGTTAATCATGATTATTTATAGATTTCACATGAACAATCTAATGAACATGTATCTTGTTCAGTTGTAAGGACTTTTTTTGAAGGTTGCATAAACCCCTATGGTTGAAAGAAATTGATTCTTACTCAAGATGATTTTATACCTTTTACATGTTATTAATCTTGAATGAACATTGAGTGGCATTTATTTTTATCAAGATGATTATATTACTTTCGAATGAACACTATAACATGGCATTCATTTCATTAAGTTGTATCCATTTTTCATTAATTTTAACTTCTTTTGAAATAAAAATCAGTTGCCCACTTTATTACACAAGCTCAAAAAACAAAATAATGTCAAATGTAAATTCATTCAACATAGCTTGAAATCATGGGTATTCTCAAATTGAGTGTTGATAAAAATGTATTGGTAGACATGTATGAAAAATGTGGTACAATAGAATACTTGCAATGAATTGTTTGAAAAAACTCCTCAAAGAAATATGGTGTCATGGAATGTAATGTATGCGAGCCTTAATATGAATTAACTCTAACATAGATGGATTACAAATTGTAACTCATAATTTCTATTAAAATACAATTTTTTTAATCTATAGCATACATTATCAATCATAACTTCAAACCATTCTAAGATAATTATACTTTCCATTTTGAAACTTCAAAGTAGAAAGACATGCACACGAGGAACAAATTAGATCGAATATCAATTCTTATATATCAAATTGTAGAATAATTATGTTTGTGCACATAAAATTTGGCATATGTCTACTCATAACAAGTTTTACAACATGTTTTACAAAATGTGGCATATACGACATCTCAAGATCTATCAAACCCTAAGTACATATCAATCTATATCATATCCTAATCTTGTGTTGGACCATAAGAATCAAGCTTCCTTGAAGAATTTAGTTGCTCTGAAGTTTCCTACACAATAACATTTCAAACCAAAAATTAGATTAATTATGTGAATGGTTGACAAGATAGACTAGTAAATAGAAACTTATATACAATCATTTATAAATTATGAATTTAACATCAAAATCAATATACATGTACTATATTATATCAATAATGCAATTCTTGTTTACCTCATGTCTTGCTCTCTTTTCTGCAAGACGGTCTGCATATGATTGTCCCTTAGGACAATCAGGAGTCCTCTTATAAAGTAATGGTCTCACATTGGTCACAGTGTTGAATCGAGCAAAGGACTATAAAAGATAAAATAAAAATGATACAAATTACATATAATTATTGAAAAATAATCATATCTACTAAACACATATATACTCCTATCTAAACGTAAATATCTACAATATAAAATAAACACATACCTGTTGTGATGCTATGACACTAGATGGGCTCATAGTGGATGAATCGGCTAAGATGGTTTCCTATATAAAAAATGACAAGAATATAAATGCACATGCACATATAATTATAATTTTGAGAATACAAAAATATATACTTGTTGTGCATCTTCATCCAATGGGTCAAACCCAGTCAACAAGGTTGTATAAGAACTAGGTTGTTTCATAAAAAGACAAGATTACATTAGACTATCAATATATGTAGTATATGTATTTAAATATAATAGATTTCAAACAATAACATCTAAAATAACAATTTAAATAATATCATATACTGATTCTCTAGGGCAAATGAAATGGTAGTATGCATAGCCTCCTACACTTGTGACATATGCTCCTTTGTCAACAACTGTTAAAGATTCAAGCACATAAAAATATATTAGAACAAATATCTCTCATAAAATATAAAAGACTTTACATAAAAAACACTATGAAATTTCTTTAAGTCTTACCGATCCTCCGATATCGTCCCTAGCAGTCGATGTCTCTCCTTCAAATCACCCACTTCATGCTCTATCAACTCCTACATCCAACATATCATGAACCTCATAGTTGGATGTGTCTATGGAAGCCTCAGTGGACCATCATAGAGAACCCAAACATAAATTTTTGCACGTCATGCAACGATGAGGCACACCAATATGTCCTAAAGAGGACAGTGTACCAGTGGGAGCTGATGATGGTGTACTAGTGGGAGCTGATGCAACAAGTGCACCACCATCATGTTGGGATATATCAAGTCCAACACCATCATGATGGGATGCACCATCAAATGGTTGCACAACATGATGGCTCTGCATGACCAAATGATCACTCAATGAATGTAACACATAAATGCTCAGAGTCCCTGCATCTACAACAATCTCAAGGTAAGGTAGTGGAGTTGGGGTAGCAATAGGCGGAGGAGGGTGAACTGGGGTGATTCGATGTGCTCTAGATCTATCTCGTGGCATCCCTCTACCAACACCATGAAAATATTGCATGTCAAAGTAATTGACATGTTTCCCTAGCACAAACTCAACAAATAATTTTTGGAGAAAATACTAAGGGACATCAAGATTGTTTTTGGGTGGTTTATCAAAAACCATCCACCAAAGTCTCTAAACATTATCTCATATGCCTCTATGGGTGCACCATTTAATTTAAAAAATTGGTTTCCGCACATTAATAGGATGTCATGTTCTCTAATCGATGAATAACTGGGCTAATTGGGCTTTCTCAATATCAAGTGCCTTCACCTCATCATATGATAACCAATCAGCACAAAATTGTCTTTGTTCCTCTCGCCACTATGCAAATCTATTATGATGAGTTGCCAAAGTTTCAACATTTGAAATGATTGTTTCCAAAGTGTTTCTCATGTTTGATAGCTCAATGAGTGTCTCATAGATTCGACATACATTTATTAATTGATCTAATTTTCAATGAATAGACTTGTGTATTTTTGGCACATTTTGATTTGGAAACAACGGCTACGATGAAGGAGGACTTGGAGGGTTTTCATTTTGTGCGGGATCAGGGTTTTCATTTTGTGCAAGGTTAGGGTTTTCATCTTGTGCAAGGTTAGGGTTTTCATGTTCATCCATTTTAAACCTGTTAATTGATGTTAATTTTTAAAATTAAAAATGATTCTAATGCAATAAAAAACCTATGAAATTTACCCTATTTTTGACTAAAATTAAAAAAAATATATAATGCAATTAGAATATAAATTGAATACAAACATAAAAATCCAAAAATACCTTTGAAATTTAACTGATTTTGGGTAAAATGATCACCTAGGAACGGATATTCAAGTTAGAGAGGAGAGGAATTCACACATAGTCATCTAAATTGTGAGGTTGTGAGTTTTTTGTTTTTTAATTTATAACACAGAAAACAGATATCCATTTTACAATGGATATATGTTTTAAAATGGATATTTGTTTTAAAACGGATATATGTTTCCTTTTCTATAGTATTTTTAATATACGGTCGGGTCCAAGACCTGACCATATCTAAACTGACGACTTTTTTTAATCAAATGTTTAATATAAAAATATATAATATATATTATATCATATTATAATATAATATACATTATATTATGCATAATATAATATATATTATTATATAATACAATATATAATATAATAATATAATAATATTATATATTATAATATAATATAATAATATATATTATTATTATATATTATAATATAATATAATAATATATCATATTATTATATATTATAATATAATATAATAATATATCATATTATTATATATTATAATATAATATAATAATATATCATATTATTATATATTATAATATAATATAATAATATATTATATTATTATATATTATATATATTATATTATTACATATTATTCAATATAAAATAATATAATATATATATTATGTTTTTGAAAAGTTAAACAGCATTTACGGGGCACTGTACCCCCCACAACGAGCCACTAGGGCCAAAAAAGGACTTAAACATAAACAAAAAACATTAACAGAAAAAAAAACCAGAGACAACCAAGCACAGACACCAACAGCAAAACAACAGTCCAACAACAAGGGCAACTAACTAGCCTCATCCCAATTCTTGATCAGGAGGTCGACCGCCTCATCGCCCACCCACTCCTTATTTTCCTGGCTATTATCCCCCTCCAATTCCTCTTTTATGACATTTAACAGCGCACTAGTAACAAAGTGGCTCGGTTTCATTGTGAAGCGGGTCAAGTCCCTAAATCTTTTGTCCAGGGTGTTCAATCTCTTCGCCAGCATGTCAGCATCTTCCCCAATATCCCTAGTCTCCTGAATCCCACCAGGCTCATTCACCAGCGGAGTGTGTGAGTCAGAACCATGGCCAGGAATCTTGTTGTCCATCGGAGTAGGCAGGGGCCTCTCTCCCATGTCATCAATCTCATCATCAGACTCTTCCTCCTTATAGCCCTTGTTGTCAGACTACTCCACCTTCGAGTCCTCAATAATTAATCTCTTTTTGTTGTTCTTGGCCAGCCTCCCCAATCTCCTCCTAACACTTTCCCCACCAGTCAGCTCCGTGATCCCCATAACCGTATCCCCTCTGGAATCTTTCCCAACAGCATTCTTGCCCTTGCCATCCTTAACGGTCGTAGCCTGCATGCATTTCTCCTTACCTTTCTTCAACTTAGTGACATTATCAGTCGTACCAACCTGGGTGGCCTTTAGCTCACAAAGCCCTTCCGTCGCACTGGCATGAGCCAAACCTAACCCACCCTTAAGCATTTTGGTGGCTAAATTGGTTTTGACACTCCCCACATTGTCAGTCCGAGGAGGGCTCTTGGACTCAACCGGGGAGATATATATATTATGTTATAATATAATATAATTATATAATATTATATAATATGAGCTCTCACATTGTTTTTATTTTATAACGTAGGAAACAGATATCCGTTTTAAAACGCATATCTATTTCCTTTTTTAAAGTATTTTTAATATATCGTCGGGTTCAAAACTCGACCATATCTAAATTGAAAGCATTTTTATCAAATGTTTGATATAAAAATATATAATACATTATATTATGTATTATATTATATTATGTATAATATAATATAATATAATATATAGTATATTATATTATAATATTATATATATATATTATAAATAATATATATTATTTATAATGTAATATATATTATATTATATATGATATATATAATATAATATTATATTATATTATATATGATATTATATGATTATATAATATTATATTATATTACATTATTATATAATATTATATTATATTATTATATAATAATATTATATTATATAATATGAGCTCTCGGATATTTTTTTAATTTATAATGTAGGAAACATATATCTATTTTGTGTTTTATATTTTTTAAATATATGGTTGGGTCAATTTCCACTATTTTTTCAAATTTATAATATAAAACTATAATATATATTATATATTATATTATAATATGATATACATTATATTATATTATGATATATTAAATATTAGTTATAATATAAAAATATATGTATCATAAATATATATTATATTATATTATTTATAATATTTGTTGGTCTTCTCATTGCACCAAAACATCGACCTATCAATGCTCGATACAAGCTAGAGTTAAGATCCACGGGAGGCGGTTAAACCATGTCACGAATCTTGAGCACCATGCTAAACAACCAAGGAGACCAAGGGCGCACACCTTGCAACAATCCCCCCCCCAATACAAGCAAGAGATTCAAACTCGTGACCAGCTCTAATACCAATTGTTGGCCTTATCGTTGCACCAAAAGATCAACCTATCAATGCCTAATACAAGCCAAAGTTAAGATCCATGGGAGGCGGTTAAACCATGTCATGAATCTCGAGCGTTGCGTTGAACAAACAAGGAGACCAAGGACGCACCTTGCAACAATATATATATTATATATAATATAATATTCTATAATAATATTATATTATATTATATTATATTATATAATATAATATAATCATTAAATATAATAAATTTAATATCATATTTAAATTTATATAAATATTATAGTAAAATATAATATTATTATATATTAAATATATTATAATGTAATATTAAATTAACAAGTGGGAGGATTTGGAGGGTAATAAATTTACAATGAAGTTGGGCCACTTCGTCACTAGCACCCTGTCCACTGTTATCAAGGAGGAGTTGGAGGGTAATAATGGCCAGGAGAATAAAGACCGGGTTGGTGATGATGTCGTGGACCTCTTGTTTAAAAACTGGGATAATGCCAGTTAGTTGCTACCTGTGTCAGTGTTCTATTTTTTGGTTGCCTTTCCGTAGTTTCTATGATGTCGAAGTGTTATCTCTGTTACTTTTGCTTCAATGTTAGTTTTTTAGACTTGTTCCTTTTTGGCCCTTGTGGCTCCTTGTGAAGGGTACATCACCCTGTAAATGTTGCTTAACTTTTCAAAAACAAGTGGGAGGATTTGAATTTCCAGGCTAATCCCATGTTAAATAAAGATGGCATTACAAGGAAGTATGATGAGTACTTCATGATTAAGAGTTTGCAAGGTCATACCTTACGTTATCTCCTTATGGGGATTGGGTTAAATTATCATTTTTTCCTTAAGTTCATTGATTTAAACTTTGATGTGATGACTCATTATGAGAGAAAGCTCCCTTTTGGCTCTTCCATCTTCGTTATTTTATCTCCGCGTCCCAAACCCAAGTTCCTGGTTATTACTAAATTTGGCCCCGCAGCCATTATGCCTAGCTTTTTATGCACAGATAACATGGCTGATAAAGCTTGTTTTTTCATCATGTCCTGCTTACCTAGCCACAATCGCTTCAAGATCCCCATTTCCGTAATGAGTCAAGTTTCGAGTGAGAGGCCCTTCTGCAGCCTTGGGACCAAGTCTATCTGACCCTCATGAAGTACGTGGCACTCGAAGGTAGATACAAAACCTAATTTTTCTACCATTTCCCTCTATTGAATCACCTTAGGCACAAAGTTTTGTTAAGTTTTCCATTCTTCTTGCTTATGGATATAGAAATTTCTATGGAAAAATGCAAGGAAACTGCTAGCCTCTTCACTAGGGTCTCATTATGAGACTTTGTCACTTCCATCTCACTTTATGCCTACCTAAGCCCATATCAGATGTCCATGTGGAGGAAATCAAACCTCTTGTTGTTACAAACATCTCCCTAGCCGAGTTCAAAGGTCTTATGCAGAAACCCCACCTGGGTGCTACTGATAATCCTAAGCCCAAGCCTGCTGCCAAAAAACTCAAGGGGAATGCAGGAAATGCCCAGACGAGTGTTGTGTTCAGTTTGTGTGAACTCAAGATGACCTCGGTCAAAATTGCTTACAAACCCACCCCAAAGAAGAAAGGCAAAAATGAAAGGAAAGCCTTAATGGAGCCACCGATGAAAGAGAGCAGAGGTAAAAAAATTGTGGGGAAGGACTATAAGGGTGACACGGTGGTGGAGGTGATGGTCATGACTAGAGGAGAGACTATAATCTGGAAGTCTGGAAGATTGGTCAATAATTAAAAAAGAAGACAGGTGGGCCTAAACTCTGAGGAGGAGCGGTCAGACAACAAAGACTACAAGGAGGACGAGACATCTGAGGAGGAAGAGGAGGAGTATGTGAAAGGGCCCCACACTATTCCTAACAATAGTAAAGAGAAGAAAGAGAACTTGGCCTCCCAATCCTCGCACCTGCTGGATGTTGAACATACTGAAAACGTGAAGGTTTTTGATGATGGGGAGGAGCGTAGTGTGCTGAAGGAGAGAATTGACAAGTTGGACAAGAGATTTTGGGGCTTGAATCGCTTTACTGTGAATTTGGTCCACTTCGTCACCAACACTCTATCTGCAGTCATTAAAGATGAGATGGAAGGGAAGAATGTTGACGAGGATCAATAATAGGTCGGCGATGATGCAATGGACCTCTTGTCTAAGAACTGGGATAATGCCAATTAGGCGTTTGTTAGTCCAGGTGTTTTTACTATTTGATGTTAGTTTACGGTCTATGTCTTGTTTTTTGGCTAGTTTATATGGTATTTGGACTTGATCTTTTTGGCCCTTGTGGCTCGATGTGTTAGGGGTACAACACCTTGTAAATCTTGCTTACCTTATCAAAAAAAGCATTATAATAATGTTTTTTTATTTAATGTGTATAGGATAAATATATTAAAATATTATTATAATATATAAAATCAATCGAGCTCGAACCCAACGAAATTAAAAAATTTGAATTAAACAAAACGGATATCCGTTTTGTAACAGATGTTCATTTTGAAACGAATATCCATTTCTAATAGATATCTATTTTGGTTTGGTAATACCAAACCAAAATAGATATTGTACTTTAGCTTGCAAAAAGTCAAATGCATGAATTTCATGTTTTTGGACGTGTTAAAAATGCCTTTTTTTAACATCGCTACTTTTTGGACCCCCATGATCTTGCATGTAGACCCAAGTCATTTGTATTTGTTGAATGCAAGGAATTAAAAAAAGAAGGAAAATAGCACGTAAAATGTAAATGCATACTAATCATTTAAAGCATGTAAAATAAATCACTATCACAAATACATCATGTAATAAGCTAATAATACATATATAAAGATAGATGCAGATAAACATCTAGGTAGGTAAGATTACCCCTAGTATGAGATTTAATGGTAAGGTGAAAATGGCCCTAGATGTACAATAAATGATATGAGGAGGCATGGTTTCCCCTATGTGGCTCTTACAACATGGTAGTGCATGTGAACACACATGATAAGATACAAAATGCATTTTGATACCTCTAGTATGGTAAAGGTAGATCTAGGAGCATAATCAGGCATGTAGGCACAAGATGATATGGATAAATCCAAATTTCATTTGATATAAAATGCTAACTCATTATAGGGACATCACAATGGAGAAAATTAAATATCCCCAATTTAGAAGGGTGTGTCTAGAATCATGATAGGACAACACGAGTGAACATTGAATATGGGGGAAGAATGATTTCTCACAATATAATAGGATGAAATGGAATTGGAGACACAATATGACTACATAAGTTATAAAAATAAGCATGAGCACATAATAGTAATCTAGGAATGAGGTAAATTGATAAGGCTCATAACTAAAATATAGTGATATAGAACAAGTATATGATCTAAGCATGGCACAAGGCCATATGTATAAGCATCTAGTAATCAAAGTAGAATATAGGTATTAAAAGGGATGGGATCATGAGTATATAGACATAAAAGTATAAAACTATCATGATAAAATTAAGCATGGATGCATAACAATTATAAAAGAAGGGAACAAAAAAAATATAAAAAATGTGACAAAGATGAAAAATAAAGATAATATGTGAAAGGGCAATAAAGAATGTAAAAAAAAGTAAGTAAAAAGAAAAGTGTTGTGTGTACATTTGATTTAATCAATCTAATGAAATGAAATGAAATGAAAGATTTTAATGACGTCCATGAGACTAAATAGTCTATGGGACCGAGAAAAACAGCCTATTTTGTCATCAAGCTCTTTTCCAAGTCAGATCTCCTGCTACTAATTTTGACTAGAAGGTTGGCCGTTTGGTTGATCTTATCCTCCTCAAATAAATGTTGCATATTTTCCACCCTTAAAGTATTTGTGTACTAAGTACGGATATCTTCATAAGTTGTGCATTCCATGACAAAGTGTCATTCTGTCTCCACCACTCCATTATTACAGAATATGCATGTTCTTTCTTCCCAAATTTCCTTAGGTATCTTCCACCTACCGGTCTCACACCTAAGATGGTGTGGTCCCGTCCTCAATTGTGTAACCAGCAACCTCGCTTTCCCTTTAATAGCTGCACCTAAATAGCTTTTTTCACCATGATCCTTTGCCGAGTTAAACTCTTTGATGCAGTATGCTTTTTTTCGCCCAATCTAATTTGACCACATAGCAATCCTGAATTTTTCCCTCACGTAGTTTTTTATTTCCCTATTGGTGCCAGGACACTCATGTAATTTGATGTCCCACTTGTTCAACCACTTGATGTTATGCTTCATCCAAGTTTTCTTTCTTCGATCTAGCATCTCCTCCATAACCATTTTAGGCCACCTGTGGTTATCCATGTTTTCGATCTTCTTTAGATAACTTATCAACCGGGTTATCGTTGATGCTTCCAAAGGAAAATCCCCTGCTTCAGCTAAAATAATTTCATATGGGATTGTGGCTTTAACTTTGAGATTGTTAGTTATTAGGTGTTTCTGAATTCTTTCTATTTGTCTCCAACTGCACTTTGACATATTGTTTCCCCACACTTCACACCCATAAAGTACAACCGGTGTGACAAGTATACCAAAAAGGGTTTCCTTGGTCTTCCAATCCCAAAGTTTAGCTTTTCTACATCTATTTTGAAGTAGGTAAGAAGCTTTCCAACCTCCCTGAATCCTTTTCGTTCTGCAAGTCTCCCAACTGAGCTTATAGTGAAAGTCAATCCCAAGGTATTTGTATTCTTTCACAATATCAAGTGGTCTACCTTCAAAAGGAAAGGCATGTTGTTTATCTTTTCTATTCAATGAGAAAATCATGATTTTGGTCTTGGAGGTGTTCTCTAAAGAACATGAAGAAAAGTCTTTAGTATATGACTAACATCATTAGAAGCTAAGTTTTTATCAAAACTGAAGCTAACTGACACACGTGTAACTAAGAAATAGCGCTTAATGTGATGTGTAAACCTACCGTCTGACACGCCATCATCAGAAACTTATACTGAATTTCCACGTAGAATCCTTCACATTTTTTTGTACTCATATGAGCGGGGCTGGCTTAACCAACACACTCTAAGCATTGACCACGCTTAGGTGGCTGGTGTGGGCCCAATTACCCGTCCTGATTGCTTATCGTTGTTTCCGTTTCTCGTTCACCGTTAGCATTCAAATTGTTCCTGCGTAGTCTCACCATTTCAGCACATTCAAACCCACGTTTCCCACGTGATTTGTTTTCATATGCCGTCGCAATAGCCTCCACTATATTGAAAGTGCCAAGCCAAAATATTGAGCCTTTCTTATCTCTGCAGTAAATTTTTCCCTCCATTTAATTTTCTTTACTCCTTTGTAATGCTTCTCTTCATCTTTATACAATGCCACTACCCTTGTCCCCTTTTCGTTTCCTAATGATAGACTAGCTGATTTCCAATTGTTGTTTGCAGTTTCCTCCAATGTATTATTACTGTCATTTGACAGATTTTCATGGACGGAAACAATAGAATGTGAGATGGTATTCAAAGGAAAAAAATTCAGGGAGGAATGGGAGAAATATTCTTCATGTATTGGAATTGTAGAGAATTGTTGCTCCTCTGTTGAAATGGCAGTGGTTGTATTTTCAGATTATGGAAAAAATGGTACTTTTGGAACAAAGTATAGACATCCATCAATGCATAGCAGACTATATATTATTTAGTATGCTTTGGTAAATATGTAAACAAAATGTGGAAACATAGGCCAGGCATGCCAATTGTTTGACAGGATACCACAAATAAATCTGGTCTCGTGGAATGTTATGCTCGCAGGATATGGACAAAATGGTTTGTTGAAAGGGATTTACAAACTTTTAATCAAATGTAATTGGTAGGTGTTAAATCAGAACTCTACAATCTTTGCCAACATCCTCCCTACCTGTGCCAAAATGGGATCTTTGGAACGGGGTATGGACATCCATCACAGGATGAAGGAAAGCAATTTTTTTCAGATGTTGTAGCTCCAACAACCTTGGTAGACATGTATGCAAAATGTGGAAGCATAGACAAGACACATGAACTGTTTGACCAAATGCCTCTTAAAAATGTGATCTCATGGAATACCATGATTGCAAGGTATACACAAAAGTGATTTGTTGAAAAGGCTTCAGAAACTTTCAAGCAAATGTAATTGGCAGGTGTACAACCAGACTCTGATATCTTTGGCGGCATCCTCCTTGCCTGTGCCAAAATGGGAGCTTTGGAATAGGGTATGGACATCCATCAAAGTAGAAAGGATAGAGCAATTTTGTAAGCTAAACCTGTGGTGGATATGTGGATCTATTGTAGATCACATGAATACAGGCTTAGGAGTATTTACAACAATGCTATTTTTATTTAGATCTTAAAAAAATTGACTTGTGTTCTTTCACGCATTTATGCAGTAGTGGGCAGGTGGTGTGAGCATATGGTAAGGAGATTGATGAAAAATAAGGAATTAAAAAAGTCTCTGGATGCATTGAAGGCCATGTGCTTCTTTGGTTGGAGACAAATGACATCCACAAACACAATAAATCTATGCAAAGTTGGAGAAATTGGTTTGGGAGATAGGCAATTGGGTATTTTCCAGATGCAAGACACTTAGTGGTGTGGAAAATGAGTGAAAAAATTTATTTCTTTGCCACCATAGTGAAAAGATGAATAGACATGGAAAATATACAATTCGATCCGACACACTGGATCCTAATTTACTAACACCATTTCATCCTTAATCATCTCCTTTGCTAGTCATTTAATCGATTAATTTGTATTTGATTAAATTCATCATTCTTCATCTCTTAATTAAATAAATCAACTTTATCTAATTAAGTCATCATCTCCTGTTAATTAAATAAATCAATTTTAATTAATTCATTCTATAATCCCCCTTTTTAATTAAATAAATCATTTTATTTAATTAATCCCTAAAGTCATCTCATTTAAATTAAATAAATCTTTATTTGGTTTAAATCCAATATCATCCCTCTTTAATTAAACAAATCAAATATTTATTTAATTAAGTCTTTAATAATTTTCCTCTCATTTTGATTTAAATCAACTCATAAATTTGAGTCAAAATTGTCAAATCATCTAATCTCTCATTAAATTGATCAAATCTTGATTAAGTTAATCTCAATCACTAAAATCCTCTAGAGAATGCAACTTGCACAATAAATCAATTACTTTGATTTATTTAATTGTCTATTTTCTCTCAACATGGAATAAAAGGGGAATACTCCCTCAAGTTTGAATTCAAAAATTCCAAGTGGGCTTGGTCCTTCCAACAAGGCATTTAAGACCTCTTACATATCCTTTACATTGAGCCAAGTGACATTAACTCCATTTCTTTCTCCCTCCAACATGTCACATTCAAATTTCAAATTTGAATCTCATGGCATTTATCATGCACATTGACCAAAATGTGTTCATTCCTCCTCCAATCACATGTGGACAAGTGGCCTCTTCTCATTGGTTGGTATTTTGTCCCACATTGCTCAATTTCACTCTCTCTTCCATTTTGGAAATCTATCAATGAGAGACTCTTCCTCTCATTCAAACATCCACAATTTGAGTAGACTTACTATACTCAACTTCATCATCATCCACAATTACATGCAACGCTACTCTCTTGACATTGAGAGCTAATTTTGTGCACTTCATTTCATCATTCACATATTTCATCATTTTCATAGCTAGGTTATGCTCAAATCTCATCATGAAGATTTGATCAGTCTACAACTTCACCATTGCAACTTAGGAGTTGGGAAAGGGCCAATTTCAACATTCAATTGGCACCAATTCCCCCATGGGATCATAAGTTTATTTGCTTAATTAGGATTTACATGCATTTCCACATTTTGTTCTTCATTTTCCTAGTTTAAGTTTTAATAGATGGATTTCATGGGGAATCCTTCATTCTTGTTTGCATTTGATCTAACCCATTGACTTCTTTGTTTGTTCTTGTGCAATTGTAGGTTTAGGGGTTCACAAGATGTCAATTGCTTTTGGTTTTCTAGACATGCCTGTTGCAACAATTATTAGTCTTGTTAAGAACCTTTGAGTATGTGTTAATTGTCACAATGAAATGAAATTTATCTCCAAGACTATTGCAGTTTCTAATTTTAATGATTAGTTTAGTTGATTTCATGAAGAGGAAATGAACTCACTTGTACAAACATTTTGTCGTAGATCAATCAAAGGCCTTGTTAATTCATGACGATTAATTTCATTAATGAAGTTATTTTGGAAAGATTTACTTATGATAAACCTTAATATATGGGTTCCTAAGTTGGTTTGATTATTCTAGGATGCTTACGAACATTCTATAATAAAGTTTCCACTTATTTATGCCTTGCAACATCATCTCTAGTTTAAGATAAAATCAGAGAACTCTTCTATTGATATTTGTCCTTTTGAGCCTTTATCTTGCATATTATTTTTAATGAAAGGACCCTATTGTGCTTCTAATTTTCTTTAGTTTGATTTTGTTGTCTATAGAGTCCTTCATTGATATTTGATCAAAGATCCATATTTTTTTCCCTGTAGTTTTTATGTGATATCTTTGTCTTGCCCCTTTCTAGGTGATGTTGGGGCCTATATTAGTAAGTGAAAATTTATCCAAGTTGAGTGATTCCTTTCTTAATAGGACCATGTTTTGGCCACCATCTATAACCAATATGAGAATTCATTCAATAGACCCCCTTATTAAAAAATGTTTTTGTTGTAGTGTTTTGTCTTTTAGTATACTTGTCACATGCCTAAATATCTCAAAATAGAGAAATTTCAAGTGTTAGGGGTGATTGTGTCTATTTGTAGCTTTTATTAGGTTTGTAGGTTTCCTCTTGCTAGTATTTTTTCCCTTCATTCCTTGAAACCCAACATTTCAATTTCTTTTTGAGACCTTTGGCTACTTTTCATTGCCTAGGTGCTTTATCATGGCTTTACCCACCCTTCCCCTCCCTAATTTGTCTTTGCCTTTGGCCTTATGATTTTAAGTCTCCATATAATAATGTACTTATTAAGCTATAAGACTAATCAATGAACCTCAATTATTCTCCCCTTACAATTTTCCATGTTTCCTCTTCTTTAGCATTGAGTATTCACCATCCTTAATTCCGAATATGCGGATTTGCTTTCCCTTTAAGTCTCAAAATCTTGGGCTTTTAGTATTTTCCCTACTCATTTCCCTCAATCCGCTTCCCATCTCCCTTCCTCCTTGTGGAACCCATACTTTTAGGATTACTCATACCATCATATCCAAAATGTAAAATGTATGTGGAAAAACCAATCTCTAAACCTTGAAAGGCTTCCACCCTATTTCCATCACTCTTTTTCTTTCTAGCATTTGGCACACCAAATTAGGGTAAGTGCACCAATCTGTGACACAATTTAGGTGCCAAATTGAAAAAACGATCAAAAAAACCCCGAAATAAGGCCTTTGGCGCACGCCAAATTTGGTGTGCGCCAAATGTATTTCTAGACATAAAATGCAAAAGTCGGGTTTGGAACCTCATTTTGTCTTCAACCTGTGGCTTGAGAAGGAAGATTTCAAGTCTGCAACTCGTGCTCGCCAAATCTCCTCCATTATTTGCATCCTTAGCTTGCCATTTTCCACGAGAATGCTGCCAACACGTCGGAGAGGTCGAAGATTGCAAAGAGGTGTGTATTTTTATTCTATTTATTTTGAATTTGATTTGGAATGCAACTTTAAATAGATTTTTATAATAAAACTTTGTTCTAATTCTCATGGAATGAATCTCCACCTCAAAACATTGAGAATTCACAATCACCCCCTCATCAAGAGCCTCCTATACAAGAACAACCCGAAACCCCTCCATCAATTCATAGGCATCCTCAAGGAACACAAGAAAATATTCAAAATCAAATTGAAAACAATAAAAGAGACATTCAACAATTAATTGCAAGATTAACCGAGCATGCTGAAACCCACCCTTATAGGAGAGGGATTGCTGAATCATTGAAGTCAATTTTAACACATGTAGGAGAAATGAGCGAGCAAATGAATTTTTGGTCAACTAAGAGAGATGAGATGAGGCAATTTTATTCTAATGGTTTGTCATATGCAGATGTCAAAAAACTAAAAATTAGCAAAGTCGAGTTGTGTTCCCTATTTAAAGACCCAAAAGCCAATGAACCTTTGTCCCATGCATGCAGGAGGTTCCCCATCCATTGGTGCCGCCATGATTTAATTAGAAACAAATTTTGGAAGCGGTGGTGGATGGTATTTGACCAACCTCCATGCAATAACCATGAGGTGCCGCAATACTTTTTGAGGAAATTCTATTGCGAGTTTGTCCTCAATAAATGCCAAACTATTTTGACATCTTAGACTTTCAGGGTAGAGGTGGGGGCTCCACACACGATAGACCTACTGCATGACGTAATTTACAGTTGGCACCGAGAGCCTTGGGCAGACCCATGGTGGAGCATGTCGTTGTTCCTTCCATTGTTAAGGACAGTGTAGAGGTGGACATGATGAAGTCAATTGGCTCACTCATCTAGACCATTTTACAGTGTGTGAGTCCTCTAGTAGAGCCTGGTGTGGAGGAGACGTGTAGGCCCCGAGCTCCACCCCACCATTGTGGCACTTGTGGTGTTGTTTGCATGTACTATTATCAAGGTGCTCGTGATGTAGCTACACAACCTTCATCAGTTGCAGAGGTGATGGATTTCACAGATGATATTTTGAATGATACATTCGGCATTGACACTCAGGTAAAATTTAGCAAGTTATTTTAATGTTGTTTATTAAAATATATTTTAAAATTTAAGAATAACGAAATTAGTAGAATTTTGATATGATGAAATTTCAGGGTCACACTGTTCATGAGGGATGCTCTATTCCTACAGACCCTTATACATTCTCGACGATGAGTCCACAGGTATGCAACTAGTATTAAAGATATTATTATTGCATTTGAACAGTTGAATGTTATATTTGAATGTTTGTCTCATAACATGCTTTGGATTTCAAATAGTTTCCTGGTGCACCTTCTTCCTCCACACCTCATGATTCATATCCTCAAACAACATACACTCAGGTAGCCTTTATTCATTGATAGGGTTGTAAATCTATGTTAGCTAGTTTTCATAATTTTGCGTATATACAAATCTAAAAAATTGATGAGAAACACAAACATTGCATTCAAGTATTCCTTGATCGTGTCACATTATGTTCTCCTATATCAACATGATACCTGAGATATTGTTTCATTTGCAGCTGTTGACAAGAGATAGCCCTGGTGATGTTGGTGGCACGATGGACCATGGAGTTGTTGCAGCAATAGCCAGTTCTGATCCATTGAGAGAGGTATGGAATAGATTAGTCGATTTGACATTATATTTTCTCTTTTATGGTCTATTATAGAAAATTTTCATGATAATTTTATGTAGTTTAATTTCTATCTTCATGGTTGCTACAGGTGGTTGTCACTCCAGATCATGGACATGATGATGCTTTAAATGTGCATGTTGACTATATATATGCGGTAAGTGATTATATTTTGTTATATGCCATTCCATAATTCAATTTCTATGTTTTAACATCTTTACTTTTAATTGTATCAATTGAAGGTCCAGAGTGAAGAGAGGAGGAGTAGCAGGCGTGTTCGAAAGACAAGACAAGCAACAGTCACTCCATCCAGCCGAATTTCAAAGACAGCACGGGATCTATTTCCTTCCCCTAGAGGGAAATGACTATGTATTAGTGTTGTTTGTTGTATGCCTATGTGGCATTTTGGAACATATGTTTTGTACTATTGATATATATACGTGACATTTTTTCCAAATGGCTCCTTTGTACTAAGCCTATATGGTTTTTTGGATATATTTATATACTTTTATCAATATATATCATTGTATAGCCTTTCATATTTTTTATTAAAGAAACTCTTATTTTGCTACTGCCATTCTTGAATGATGTTATCATGCGTATCATGTAATTTGTATGCTTGAATGTTATAGGCATGGATTTTGTTTACATCTAATGCTTAATTAATTACTGTGGAATGCTCAATAAGCCCCATCTAAAGTGTATTGTATAAGTAAGCTCCATTCGTGGTAGTTTGTATCCTTTGGAATGCTTCAATTACTTTTGCCTCACCGATGCAGAGGCAAGGAGGCTCAAACCCAATCAGTCTGACAAGCTGCCTTCAAGGGGCTCCTAACAAGATCAATACAACCTATTTTGAGCAATCTACACAACCTCAAAGCCCCATCAAACCAAAATCTTCATTCAACACCTTACCCAACAATCCACCCTTGTAGCACTCTGATGCAGAGCCAAGGTGGAGAAGACTCACAACAATGTAAATGTCAATTCTCAATCAAGAACTCTTCTTCATAATGATTCAGCCTAATAGGCATCAACCCACCCTCAAGGGTCTCAACTCCTCAACCTTGCAAATGAAAAACAAGACTCCACCAAGGCCCTAAAAAGACCATCAACATTCATACAATGACAATTGAAGCAATTGACAACAATCCCTAAGTCAGATTCATCAAGGTTTCCAAAACTCACATTTGTGACTGGTTATTCTTGTAGTATTCAAAACTCAGTTTTAGCCAGATTTCTCCCAACCTTTCCAAAACACTAGACAATTACAAGATGGATTAAGATACTCTTTTCAAGGCTACACAACATACCAAAGAATCAATGGTCTCTCTTTTGGACCGACATAGACTTTCAACACACCTACTTCAATTTTGGCTTCACAATTAGCCCTTTTTTTCCAAAGGGACCACCCTTCCAACTTTAGGTATCTATCCAAATGACTTGGAAAGTCTTAGGTCATGGTGCCAAACCTCAAATTTTGTCATTAGTTTGTGTCTACAGAGCCTCTAACTCACAAAACCCAAGAAACCCTCCAAAACCTTCACAAAATCAAGGGTTTTAAGAAACATACAACTCCAGACCTCTCTCAACACTTCCAAAGCCCCAAACACCTCAAAATACTTCTGCACGGACTCATTAGACCCTCACATAACCCTTACAGGCATTAATTCTTAAAAACCTCTCTTTGGTTCCTCACTTCCATGTTGGAAAACCCTTGTTTAGTCTTAGAACAGTCACAAAAACACCACATAATTATGACTCCTTATTCCAAAATGAGTTGAAACACTTATTATAACATGTTTTCAATCAATCCACTGAGATACAGTAGCAAACAATAGGTGGATTGATTGTTACATCACAAATTTCCCCTCAAACCCTTGATTCAGCAACACTGGGACAGTCACTGTTTGTGTTGGTTCTCTCTACAAACAAAGATTTAAGACATAAAATAAAAAATAAATGAATTAGAAAACATATAAACACATCCTCTAAAATTATTAGACCATGAAGAACCTGTTTTTTCCCGTACAACACTCAAAAAGATCAAGAAAACAGTATTTTTCTAGAAAATTGCTCAAAACTGTGCTGTTTATTGTGTAAAATTATTACAAAACTTCTTCCACTCTCTCATTCAAGAAATGGTAAGGCTTTTTAAATAATTTTACAACAACCATATTCTCCCCAATGCCCATAACCAACCTTGGGATTAGTTGGTCCCTTAATTACATTTGTTTCTGTTAAAGTTGCTTTGTCAGCATTTTACAACTTATATGATTTCTAATTGACTTCTAAGACACAAAACACCCTTTATTTGCATTATGTTTGATATCTCAAAGATTATTAGACAAAATAAACCTAAAGACACTAGCATTGCCCTATTGATGTATTCAAATAAAAAAATTTGATGATGTGGTGTAGGTGCTCCTGCACCAAACTCAAAACCCCGTCCAAGCCTAATTTATCCCAACCTTTCCAAAACACTTGACCATTTAAAGGTGGATTAAGATACCCTTTTCAAGGTCACACAACATATGCCAAAACCAATAATAACTCTATTGGGCCAACATGAACTTTCAATACACCTCCCTCGCTCTAGGCTTCACAATTAGGCCTAATTTCCAAAGGAACTCCCTCACAAACTCACCTCCAAACCAAGGAAACTTGAAATAGTCTTAGGGATGCTCACCAAACTCAAGATTCTCCCATTTTAAGAGCCCCAAGAACTTGTTCTATTCCTCTACTCACAAATCGTCCTAAACCTTCACAAAAAGAAGGGTTTTAAAGAAACTCATAACTCCAGACCTCCCCCAATCCTTCCAAAGGTGCAAACACCCCACAATACCTCTGCCCTAACTTAAAGGACACTCACAATCCCATTCCTTTTAGTATTTCTCAGATTCAGTACTTGAGTTCCTTACTTTCATGGTGGAAACACCCCTGAACAGCATTAGAACTTCACACCCCACTGAGTTTATTCATTCTCTCGGCCTCCAAAGTATTCATACACCAAACTAATCATGGTACAGGCCAATCCACTAAGCAACAGGGTTAGAACAGTAGGTGGATTGGCTAATGTGTCATGGTGTTGCCCTCAAAACCCCTAACACAAAAAACAGAGCAGTAACCAAGTTTGTTGATCCCACACACACCAACAGTGGATTTAAACCTTCAGAATAGATGCAAAGAGAGTAAAAGCATATGCAATCAAGTATCCAAAGCCTCAAGTCATGATAGACTTGTATGGGCCTGTGCAAGGCAAAGAAAATTCAGGAAAACAAAGAAAACTAGTGATCAACATTTTCAAGTATACTTTGTTATTAGAAACTAAACAAAATCAACCCTCAACTTGGGGTATTACAAAAATATATCTTGATACCACCTTCCAACTACCCCTTGAGCCGATCAACCACCATAACCACCCTTTGTTAGACTTCTAAGATGGCTATTTGCCAATTTTGCTCTTAATTACCATTCATTCACAACTTGATTTTGCAAATACCACCTAACTGACCTATTAAGCCTTTTAAATACAATTGCAAGGTATTTACATAGCATATAGAAATATAGAGAGAAAATACAATAAATATTTTAACTAATGAATTGTAAAAAATGGACTTTTGTAGTTTATATTCATGTCATTGATTACATTGCATTGCACATCTTTCAAAGTCAAGGCATTACTTCACTTTGCATAACTAATAAGTAGATGCTGACAGATGCCGAAAACTTAATTACAATATAGTTTGAACAAAGTCAACCTAAGCAGTTATGCAATTTCTTCACATTGCATAACTAATAACTAGGAGCAGCTGCCAATTGCATTTTCCTATCATGGCATTCTATGAGACAAAATATCTTTGAGATATTTTTTCAAATAGTTCCCTACCTTGTCTATGTTACCACATTTTTCATACATGTCTACCATCTTCTCAAACAGTTCATTGCCTTTTTGCTATGGCTAAAAGCCTAAAACAAGTGATTTTGAACAAGCTATGGATGCTTCGAAAAATATATCAAAAGCATAATAGTAAGCAATAGCATAGAGAAGGCAGTGAACTATTTGAAAAAATGCATCAAAAAAATTGCTTTGAAATGATAAATTTAGTTGTGCTTTCACTCTTCTTTAACATTGTATATCTGCTCCTTTTTATAACAAGAGATAAAAAAACGTAAAAAATTGTATAACAAGAGATAAAAACTATCTTTTTTGAAATCGAAAGGCATTTCCATAGCATAGAGATATAGAGAGAAAATAAAATAAAGAGTTTAACTAATGAAATGTAGAAAATAGATTTTTGTAGTTTTTATTCATGCATTGCACATCTTTCAAACTCAAAGCATCACTTCACATTGCATAACGAATAACTAGATGTTGATAGATGACAAAATTTCAATTACAATATAGCTTTTGACAAAGTCAACCTAAGCAGTTATGCAATTACTTCACATTGCATAACTAATAACTAGGAGCAGCTGCCAATTGCTTTAGCTTGTCATGGCATTCCATGAGACCACATTTCTTTGAGGCATTTTTTCAAATAGTTCATTCCCTTGTCTATGCTACGAAATTTTTCATATATGTCTACCAAAGCATTTTATCGAATAGTTCATTGCCTTCTTGCTATGGCTAAAAGCCTAAAACAAATGCTTTCGAACAAGCTATGGATGCTTGGAAAAAATCTAGGAAAGCATAATAGTAAGCAATAGCATAGACAAGCCATTGAACTTTTTCAAAAAATGCCTCAAAGAAAAGTGGTCTCATGGTGATGGAATGCCACGACAAACCATAGACAAGGTAGTGAATTGTTTGATAATATGCCTCAACTACTTGCATTTACAACTTTTTCCTCGAGTGAAAATTCGCCACCATAGGAAAAAGCCTCTGAGATAGTGAAAATCGAGCAAGGTTATTGTAGAGGGGCCCAACGTGATCCCATAGGATCAAACAAGAAGTTTCTAAGCATCATGATGTCCGAGTAATAGCATGTTGAAGTTCGCAGCCATTTTGCACTTCGGACCCTTAAGGGATCGATCCAGTTGAACGTAGCTCGGAGCAATTCCGCATGCTTAGGTGCAAAAGAGGACCATGCCTAGCGTAAAAATGCCTATTTGGATGCGTTGGAACAGTCTGTTTGGTCACACGAGCTGCAGAACGAAAGTTGCACCACTTTGCAACTTTCAACTACTTGCATTTGACAACTTTTTCCCTGAGTGGAAATTCGCCAGCACAAGAAAATGACTTCGAGATAGTGAAAACCGAGAGAGGTTATTGTAGATGGGCACAACATGATCTTGTAGGATCAGACAAGAAGTTTCTAAGCATCACAATGTCCGAGTAATATCATGCTGAATTTCACAGCCATTTTGCACTTTGGACCCTTAAGGGATCGATCTGGTTGAATGTAGCTCGGAGCGATTCCGCATGTTTAGGTGTGAAAGAGGACCATTCCTAGCGTAAATGTACCCACCCGGATGCATTGGAATAGTTTGTTTGGTCACACGAGCTGCAGAACGAAAGTTGCACCACTTTGCAACTTTCAACTACTTGCATTTAACAACTTTTTCCTTGAGTGAAAATTCGCCACCATAGGAAAAAGCCTCCGAGATAGCAAAAACCGAGAAAGGTTATTGTAGGGGGGCCCAACATAAACTCATAGGTTTAGACGATAATTTTCTAAGCGTCACGGTGTTTGAGTAATAGCATGCTAAATTTCACAGCCATTTTGCACTTTGGACCCTTAAGGGATCGATCCGGTTGAACGTAGCTCAGAGCAATTCCGCATGTTTAGGTGTGAAAAAGGATCATTCCTAGCATAAACGTACCCACCCAGACATGTTGGAATAGTTTTTTTGGTCACATGAGCTGTAGAACAAAAGTTGCACCACTTTGCAACTTTCAACTACTTGCATTTGACAACTTTTTCTTCGAGTGAAAATATGCCACCATAGGAAAAAGCCACCGAGATAGCGAAAATTGAGAAAGGTTATTGTAGAGGGGCCCAACATGAACTCATAGGTTTAGATAAGAAGTTTCTAAGTTTCATGGTGTTTGAGTAATAGCATGCTAAATTTCACAGCCATTTTGCACTTTGGACCCTTAAAGGATCGATCCGGTTGAACGTAGCTCGAAGCGATTCCGCGTGTTTAGGTGTGAAAGAGGACCATTCCTAGAGTAAACGTACCCACCCAGACGTGTTGGAAAAGTTTGTTTGGTCACACGAGCTACAAAATAAAAGTTGCACCACTTTGCAACCTTTAACTACTTGCATTTGACAACTTTTTCCTCGAGTGAAAATTTGCCACCATAGGAAAAAGCCTCCGAGATAGCGAAAACCAAGAAAGGTTATTGTATAGGGGCCCAACATGAACTCGTAGGTTTAGATAAGAAGTTTCTAAGCATCACGGTGTCCGAGTAATAGCATGCTGAATTTCGCAGCCGTTTTGCACTTTGGACCCTTAAGGGATCGATCCGGTTGAATGTAGTTCGGAGCGATTCCGTGTGTTTAGGTGTGAAAGAGGACCATTCCTAGCGTAAACGTACCCACCCGGACACGTTGGAACAGTTTGTTTGGTTACACGAGCTACAGAACGAAAGTTGCACCACTTTGCAACTTTCAACTACTTGCATTTGACAACTTTTTCCCTGAGTGGAAATTCGCCAGCACAAGAAAATGACTTCGAGATAGTGAAAACCGAGAGAGGTCATTGTAGATGGGCACAACATGATCTTGTAGGATCAGACAAGAAGTTTCTAAGCATCACAGTGTCCGAGTAATATCATGCTGAATTTCACAGCCATTTTGCACTTTGGACCCTTAAGGGATCGATCTGGTTGAATGTAGCTCGGAGCGATTCCGCATGTTTAGGTGTGAAAGAGGACCATTCCTAGCATAAATGTACCCACCCGGATGCATTGGAATAGTCTGTTTGGTCACACGAGCTGCAGAACGAAAGTTGCACCACTTTGCAACTTTCAACTACTTGCATTTAACAACTTTTTCCTCGAGTGAAAGTTCGCCACCATAGGAAAAAGCCTCCGAGATAGGGAAAACTGAGAAAGGTTATTGTAGAGGGGCCCAACATGAACTCGTAGGTTTAGATGATAAGTTTCTAAGCATCATGGTGTCTGAGTAATAGCATGTTGAATTTCACAGCCATTTTGCACTTTGGACCCTTAAGGGATCGATCCGGTTGAACGTAGCTCGGAGCGATTCCGCATGTTTAGGTGTGAAAGAGGACCATTCCTAGCATAAACATCCCACCTAGATGCGTTGGAACAGTTTGTTTGGTCACACGAGCTGTAGAAAAAAATTTGCACCACTTTGCAACTTTCAACTACTTGCATTTGACAACTTTTTCCTCGAGTGAAAATTCGCCACCATAGGAAAAAGCCACCGAGATAGCGAAAACCAAGAAAGGTTATTGTAGAGGAGCCCAACGTGAACTCATAGGCTCAAACAAATATTTCGTAATCACCACGATTTATGAGTAATACCTTGTCAAATTTTGTTGCCCTTTTGCACTTTGCACCCTTAAGGGATCAAGTCAGTTGAACCATAGTAGTTGTTTTGTTGAATGTCATACCCTAAGGTATGTTAGAGATGACCTAGGTTGCATCGATTTCTCTGAGGCATACATTGCCCCTACCTTGTCACTTCATCAAAGGACAATAGATTTAAAGGAAGGTTATTCATTAAGACAAGCATCATGAATGTATGAACACAAGGGAACTGTGAAGGGTCATTGTACATGGCAATGTGCAAATGAAAAGGATAGATTAGAAATGAGTAGTGATCAGTTGTTAAGTACAGTGAGTGTATGATTATAAAGTTCTTGAAAATCAAATTCAATCACCACAGTCAATGTCCTCTAACTGTCAAGTCTATGTCAGTCAGTGTCTATAGACTCCAAAAGCTATGGTTGTGTATGCAGCAATAGGTCCTTATGAATGTGGAGTCTTCAAAAAATATAGTAAGTCAATGAAAAATATTACAATAGTGATGGAAGAACATCTTGAAAATGCTCCCATTTTTCAATACTTGTAGCAATACATGCAAGGAAATAATCCTCCCATTTCCAACACAAATCATGAAATATATTGTACTTGAGAAAAGGACAAAAGGAGTTGTTGTCCAGTTTCTTTTTTCATTCCACCTCAGCTGGCCCAACTATTTGCATTCGAAAATGGTTCAAAACATGTACATACCTACTCCATACAAAACACATGGGTAGTAGCCTCTCTATGGTTGTGTAGTATCATAGGAATTTGGTCCAAAAAAAACTTGCAAAAGCCTCTTAATCTTAGACATAGACTCACATAAAAATCATTAAAAGAGCAATAACTAAATCATGTCAGTCATACAGCTGACGAGACCTACTATCACCTTCATGCATGCTAGATAAGGAGGTCGATTGAAGGTCCTACAATGGTGATGTGCCCCTTCGCTACTTTATCATCTCTCAATGACCCTAAGTATAAATTTCAAATATATCACTGAGAGGCTTAACATAAAACATGTAGCATATAACAATCCTACAAATCTAGGAGATGGAAAAGAAAGAGAAGATTGACAACCAGAAAATGCACCAGCAATCGATGTTTCTCATACCACTAAACACTTGCACTAGCAACCGATGTTGTTCTTTTCTTATATACTTTGACAAACTTCAGTATTACCTACAGTCACAATCAAAAAAGGATCAATGGCAGTCGTAAATGCATATGACATCAAACAGTAATCATGAAAAAGCCTTATTGCAAGGTGTTGGTCCAAAAGAGTGATCAATAACATGGATTTACAAATTCAATGTGCATACTTACAAATCAATTCAAGGAACCATCTGGGTCTGCTCTAGTCTTTATTGTGTCAAGTATTGCCTTGTGGTCAGACTCATGCACTTTCCACAAGTTCTTGTTTGCAAGTTTACCCTTATATTTGATCAAATGAACATTGGTGGCGACGACAAGGTTTGAATACTAAAGAATTTTCTGATGCGTGTCGAAGTCCTCAAACAACCAAACTGCAACATTCTTAACTGGATACCTTCAAAGCCATGTTCCAATAACAACCACCGAACCTGTAGGATATTCTATGTTTTCTCCGTCTATAACTAGGGACTCCAATTTATTTTTGGCCTCGATACAATGGCACAGGTAATAATTTGTACCCTCTTCATTGTCTTCATCTGCAATTATCGGATAAACGTGCCCTGCATTGATATGTTCATCTTGTTAGATTTATTTACTGAGCAACATAATAAAACTTGTAAGTAAGATATATTACCTGGTTCTAGTAGGTCTGATACATGATCAAAGTCAATGGATGATTGCATCTCTATGATTTGTAGAGCCGTAGGGAGCTGATAAGTGTCAAGTGGGGTTAGACTTCTTATAGACCATTCATCAACCCACTTTGTTGACTCGCAATCATTTCATGATTGAAGTGTACATGCATAACAAAAGCATGCCATCTTCCTTCTATGGATAGTCCATGTACCTGCATTGGAGCTTCTAAAAGAGTGTAGCTCGCTCAATCCTGTTAGTGTACAACAATCCTCATATTTTGCAATGTTAGTATCATCTACTAAATGAAAAAATCTATGAACTAAAGAATTGCCTTCACTACCTGAACCCATTGAACCATTGCACCACTGGACAATTGATCTTGCATCTATCAACTTTACACTGTTTGTGTACTTTAACTCTTCTCGTGCTAGGGCTCTTTTGATACATGCACCTACTCCATCATGCTCCCCCTTTCCATGCTTGGCCTCTGAGAAGTTCCACATATGTTGAACACCACTAATCCTATGCATCCTGCTCAACCAGTAAAAAATTCTGGCATTCTTGAATTGTGATGTACAATTATCTGACCATATGATATGTTGACTAAATGGTATGCCCCTGCTAGCCAGATCGGCATAGATCATATGAAACCAACCTTGAAAAAAATCTGCAGAATGTGTGCGATCATCACTGATGTAAAAGTGATACTCCCTCAATACTTTCCTATTTTCCTCTGTACTATCATTTGCATGAATGAATGCTATATGTACAAATATAGAAACCTACACAGAGTTGTAGTACTATGATTGCACCTCGTTCTGTGGTTGTAGTGTGTAGTTCTCAGCAAATTCGACAACTGATACGATATGATGAAGTGGAAATGTGTCCTTGCATAACTTGAACTGTGAGTCCAACCATTGTGCTCTGTGTGTATGCATTGCATAATCATAAACTACCCGATCATGAAAAATGCCCATAAACTAATACACTAGAATCTTATTTCTAACCAATTCACACTTCTTTTCTTCTTTCCCATCTTTTAGATTGTATGCCATTGACGTATATTTGCCAAATTCCACAATTTTGTCTCCAATTGTGTGTGTACTAGCCATGTGTTGGCAAATTGGAAAATTTTGCATGCCACCACAATGATCACATGTGCCATCCAAACATGTTTTTTTGTAAAAAAATTTGACCATCCTCTCTTTCACATAAAATGGAAGACAAAAATTTCCTTGACGATTTAGGTGGAGGCATTATGTTACATTCCCACAAAACATTGTCAGTATGCATATCTACACATATACGTTGATAAACATCATAATGGTTAGAAAACTCAATATGAACCCTTTGACATATTTTAATTTCAGGAAACTTTTGTACAAAATCAGCAAAAAATTGGGTTTGAATGGTATCCAAATAATGCATTGGATGTGGCTCATGGTTTATACTACTAATTCTCCTTCTTACAACATCTCTTTGATTAGGAGAGGTCCTTGTGTTATCCTTCCAATAATTCACAATTAAAGATCTCAAGCCTTGAGCAATTCTTGTGTCTTTCTGTGGCACTCTACCCAAAAATGCCCATAACTCATTGCTATTTGGATCCTCCACTCTTTCACGCCTTCCTTTGGCTCTCATTGGAGATGATCTACTTATTTTCAAAGACTTACTTTCCTTTGTAAGGTTCACCTTGTTCCTTGTTTGACTGCTTAACAGTGTTGTTGTCATCACACGTCGTGTGACACAACTATCCTTCATGCGTGAGGTGGAACCCACGCTCTCGTATGCACTCATCAAGTTCCTTACAATGGAATTTTCACTTGAGTCATTCAAAAATCTTAGCCCAAGAGCCTTCATGGTGGGCCTAAATTTTAGTTGCCTCATCATTTCAACAAATAGTTGGCATCTTCCACCCTCACTTAGATTCGCAAAAAACAAACTCCATATCCTTTCTGCATATCTTTGACATGTACATGTTGGAATCTTATTAGGCATCCATTTCAAAACATTGGAATTAATATCAATCAAAAATGTAGGTTTTCTATGCAAAACTCTAGGAGGAGTTCTCAAATGTAAATTTGTGTCAATATTGGGAAGGTCAACAACATCGGGGATAGATCGTGTACCTTCAATTGGAGGTGCAATTGATGACATACCTTGAGATTGACATGTAAATGATGTTGTACCTCCAACTTGAGATGTCGTTTGTGGAGTTCCTTCAAATAGAGATGTGTTTGCTGATGTACTTTCAAAACACAATGTTTTTGATAGTGTGTCTTCAATTGGAGATGTGATTTCCAATGTACCTGGAAAACCACATGTTGTTGTCAATGTGTCTTCAACTGGAGATGTGCATTAAGCTTCACCTATGGTTGATGATGTGACCCCAACTTTTGTATTCATTCTTGTCCTTCCACGAACTTTCCTCATTCGTTCCCTTTGTTTTTCCAATTTGACATCTCTCTTAGATTGCACATAAGTTTGTGGTTGTATGGGCTGCAATTCCTTTGCTTCACAAGCTACATTTTTTTATTCTCTTCTCCTTGCATTTTTAACTGCATGCTCTTCTGGTGTTAGAGGCTTTGGTCTTTTCCTCGGCATGACCTTGAATGCTACATGTCCACAAACACACATAGAACAAAAGTAAGTAATGCATTTTACAAAAAATTTGATGCAGAGAGGGGTGGAAACCATTCAATACAGCAAATCAATGAGAATCACAAACCTAGGGTATAAATTGCTACCACCTAAATGAAAACTAGAGACTCTTGTGTTTATTTTTCTCAAAACCAAATTTTTGATTGTCAACAAAGTCATGAAGAATATGGATTCAAAGAAGGGTCTGTGATGCTATATCTTATCATTATTCACTATTTCTTTGGCAATGAGGTTTTCCAAATTAAATGAAAATAATTTTTTTCCAAATTAGTTGGAAAAAGAATGAAATACAGTGAATTCCACAAGCCATGTTGGAAATGGACTACTATAAGCAATGCAAATAGAATTCATAAGTAAATTTATGTTAAGTAAATGTCATGTTTTTTATTTTTTTTGTTCTTCAAACTCATAAAAATTGAAGTTTTTTATGCAAATCTAAAAATTAAACTTTTTAATGCAAATCCCATCTAATTCAATGTTGAATTCTAAGTCCAATTGTTATGATTAATAAAATCATTA
This sequence comes from Sequoiadendron giganteum, assembly GCA_007115665.2. Lineage (NCBI taxonomy): Eukaryota > Viridiplantae > Streptophyta > Pinopsida > Cupressales > Cupressaceae > Sequoiadendron > Sequoiadendron giganteum. The sequence continues at coordinate 226,283,406 of CM021102.1, forward strand.
AGGAAATTTAGTTTATATTGTCAAAAACAAACAAATATACTAACGACAAATATTTCAATTTACCAAAATGAATATATTACCTCAGATAATGTAAAATGATGTAGAAACTTCAAAATATCTTCTTCTACATTGTCTACCATGTAGATTGGTGTTCAAAAGGTGATGGATCAAGCATAGATTGGTACAGTATGAAGTCAATTGGATAAAGCACTGAACCAGACAAACACAGGAGAATGTGGGCCTGAATCATGGGGTCAACCCTTATTTTTACCGTTTCAAGGTAAAACCCATTTGGCGCTCGCCAAATATGTTCCTCTGAAAAGGAGAGACTTCAGAGAGAGGGAGTCAAAGTGGGAGAGAGGGGGTGGGAAGGAGAGACCTAAGAAAGTAGGGTGGGAGGTAAGTGAGGCCTGATAGAGAGGGATTGTGACATAAGCGAGGCTTAATCCCTCAACCCTTAAACCCTAATCCATAGAGAAAGAGAGAGGGAGGGAGAGGGAGTGGGAGAGAGACACCCGAGAGAGAAGGAGAGGGAGACAAAGTGGGAGAGAGGGGGTGGGAAAGAGATACCTAAGAGAGTAGGAGAAAGAGGGAGTGAGAGATAGAGGGATGGGAGAGATACAAGGAGTGAGAGAGAGAGAGAGATAGACTTGAGAGATAGAGAGGGGGTGGGAGGGAGAGGGAGTACTCGGGGGAGAGGGAGTACTCAAGATAGAGGGATTCAAGAGAGATGGAGGGGGTGGGGGGAGATACATGAGATATAGGGAGAGAGAGAGTGGGAGGGAGATGGGAGAGAGATAGATGGATTGAGTGAGTGAGAGAGAGACCTGAGAGAGGGAGAGGGTGTGGTATGGAGAGACTTGAAAGAGAGAGAGAGAGGGAGGGAGTGGGAGAGAGACAAAGGGAGGGAGGGTTAAGGGTAGAGGGTAGAGGGTTTAATGGTTTAGGGTTTAAGGGTTAAGGGTTTAGGGTTTAGGGTAGAGGGGAGAGAGATAGAGGGAGTGAGTGAGTGTGTGTGAAAGAGATACCTAAGATAGAGAGAGGGAGTGAGTGAGTGAGTGAGAGACCTAAGATTCCCTCTCTAGTTCTCTCTACCTATTTGTCCCTCTATACCTATTTCTCTCTCCTTACCTCTCTACTCTCTATCTCACCACTCTCTCCATCTCACTCTCCCTCCTTCCCTCTCTCCCTCCTATCCATCCCTCTCTCCTTCCCTCTCTACCTACCTCTCACTCCACTACCTACCACTCTCTCCCTCACCCATCTTTCTCTCTTACTCTCTCCTTCCCTCTCTACTCTATATCTCTCCCCCCTTCCCTATCTAATCTATTTCTCTCTCTCCCCCTTCCTCTGTCCCCTCATTTTCTCTCCTCTCACTCTCTCTCCCTCTCACACACACTCACCTCAATCTCCTCCTTTCCTCTCCCACCATCCCTCCACTCTCCACTTCTCTCTATCTATCATCTCTCTCTACATCTCCTTCCCTCTATATTTATCTTTATCTCCCCTCTCCCTCTCTTTACCCACTTCTCCCTCCATCACTATATCTCAACCATCTCTCTCTCTCTCTCTCTCTCTCTCTCTCTCTCTCTCTCTCTCTCTCTCTCGCACATACACACCTCTATCTCCTCCCTACTTGTCCCTCCCTCCCCTCTCTAATTATCTCTATCTCTCCTCTCTCTACATCTCCTACCCTCTCTACCTATATTTATCTCCCCTATCCCTTTTTTTTACCTACCTCTCCCTTCATCACTTTGTATCTCACCTATGTTCCCCTACCTACCTAGGGTTGAGGTATTAAGGGTCAAGGGTTGATAATTGAGGGTTGAGGGTTTAATTTATAGGTAGAGGGTAGAGGGTTTAAGGGTTGAGGGTTGAGGGTTGAGGGTTGAGGGTAGAGGGTAGAGGGTAGAGGTTAGAGGGTTTAAGGGTCAAGGGATTAAGGGTTGAGGGTTGAGGGATTAGGGTATAGATTTTACTTGGGTTTAAGGGTTTAAGGTTTGAGGGTATAGGGTTGATGGTAGAGGGTATTGGGTTTAAAATAGAGGGTATCGGGGTGAGGGTTGAGAGAGACTTGAGAGAGGGAGAGGGGGTAGCACTGAGAGAATTGAGAGAGAGAGGGAGGGAGAGGGAGTGGGAGAGAGATAAAGAGTAGAGGGTAGAGGGTTTTAAGTGTTTAGGGTTTAGGGTTTAGGGTTAAGGGTAGAGAGAGAGAGAGAGGTAGAGATGGAAAGAAGGTAGAGATATTGAGAGAGAGAGGAGGCAAGGAGGGAGAGAGAAGTAGGTATAGAGGGAAAAATAGGTAGAGCCTTAAACCCTAATCCCTCAACCCCCATACCCTCTTAATCCCTCAACCCTCAACCCTTCAACCCTAATCCCTTGACCCCTATACCCTCTTAATCCCTCAGGTTTTCAGGTTGCCATAAGGAGTATTCAGATTTTCAGGTCCCAGTGCAGTTGCACGCACATTCAGCAACATATGACAGTGAGCATGCCTATGAATGTTTTGTTGAATATCCCTCAAGTTTTCAGGTTCCCATAAGGAGTATTCATATTTTCATATGATAGTAAGAATAATGAAATGTAGACTGGTGAGATGAATATGAATCAGATTGAATAAAATGATTTCCTAAAGGTTTTCAATGACAGTGCATATTGCAGGGTAGGTGGAATGGATATTTTCCAAATAAATCTGATGAGCTCTATTCAGAACAAAGTTTATGACAGAGGAAAGTGCAAGTTTTTCTTTTTGAGGTGGCCTGGGGCCATCCCAAATGGTTTAATTTTTTAAACCAAAGCAGGTATAGAGGATTAAGGATTCCCATTGCATGGACAATTCTTAGCAATGCCTCTTTAAAAAATTATCTTCCATGCACAGTAGTTTAGGGTTTTCCACTTCTCCATTTGCTCCATTTTCATATTATTCATTTGTTCATTCCCTCCATCTGTCATCGCCTTCATTTTTCATGGCTTTGCTTGGTCTGCTCTACCAAAGATACTCTGGATTCTTGCAGTGGTTTTCAAAATCACTCATCATTTTCCATAAATTTCCATCAAAACCCTGAGGTATTTTATTTGTTCATGCCTTATATTTTCACTATCTTTCCCATAAAATTCATTATCCGCCCTCACATATTCCCCCCTTTTAATTCCATCTAGATAGTAAAGGAAAGTATAGGATATAAATGAATAAAAATTTAATATTTTGATGAAAAATATGAAATTTAAACGGGAAAACCTTAGGGTTTTTTAATGATTTTTTTGAACTAGAGAGAGAGATAGAGGGAGGGAGGGTTAAGGGTAGAGGGTAGAGGGTTTAGGGTTTAAGGGTTTAGGGTTTAGGGTTAAGGGTTAAGGGTGTTAGAACTGAAATTTTCCACAAGAATTCCTAGGATTTTCCTATTATTTTCCATGAAAATCCATCAAAACCTTAAGATATTTTATTTATTCATGCCTTACATTTTCACTATCTTTCCCATAAAAGTCATTAACCGCCTTCTACACTTTGCCCCCATTTATTTTCTTATATTTCATTACCTTCTCATAAAAAAATTAGCTTTACCGCCATTCAAAAGGGCCAAAAAATAACTTGTAACCCTTATCACCCCTTTCATTTTCACTCTATAAGTCTTTACCGCTTTACCATAGCATCCCACTAAGGGGCTTGTGGTATAGAGGTAGCAGTTTGAAACGAGCATGAAGTGTTTACTGTGCTACCGCGCACGGTCAATTCATTGACCGCGGTAGCACGGTAAACCGTTAGCAACCAACGAAGGCAGTGGCGAGTGGTTAAAGAAGGCAGTCAAGGTCCCACTGCAGTACCACTAGTGGTCAAACCACAGACCGCGGTAGTATGGTGGATGATAAGTCTTCAACGATGCAACAGTCAGGACATCTTACCGCGGTACCTTAGAGGGTTATCTTAAAGACCGCAGTGACCACGATAAACAAGAGGAAACAGTACCGTAACTATGAAAACGAAGACCGCGGTGCCTGCGATAAACTGTTGGGAGAAGCGGCTAACGGTTACCGCGGTACCGGTGATAGCAAATGCAAAGACCGTGGTAGCATGGTAAGCAATGATGGAGACCATGACGGTCAGCATGGGGTCGGGTACCGCCATACCGCGGGTAGAAAAGTCAAAGCCCGTGATAGAGTGGTAAACACAAGGGAAGCCTCGGGAAAAGAAATGTTAAGGGCGGTATAATTAATAAAGTGAAAAATTAAAAGTTGAACTATAGTCTAAATATTTGATTTGCCGATAAAGGAAATATAATCAAATATTTTTGCCATAAAATACAAACGGTCATAACCAAAAAATGAAGGGGCATGACTCTTCGATTATAATGTATAAATGATTTGAAAATCTATTGTAAAAAAAAATTAGGATAGGATAGACTGCTGTAAGTACTATATTTTTAGAATGATGACATTCGAGGAGGCTATGTTGCATGTATGAATTTCAAGAAAGATAATGAAAAACTGTTAATTTGGCGATTTCATCCTGGTATCAATTGTTTGTTGAATTTTTGTGATTATCTGATTGTCTCCAATCTAATGTTTCCTAATTGTTTAAATTGAAGTATCAAGTATATATTCGATTTATCAGTACACATTTGATGTTTCTGTGTGATTTGGTTCATTGGATTCTTTAAAGAAGAATTAAAACTCCCTTCAATCAATTACAGTAATCTGGGAATGTCATTTGGATCAGTAAGAAGAATCAAATAGTTAGATTTGATATTCTACCTCAAATAGGGTTTATCAAGTACATTCTTGCATGTTTATACCAGTTGTAAACTCATAATTATATGTCAAACAATTAGAGAACCTACTAGATAGAAACCATTCATTAAAGGCTTTCATTTGACTCCGTTTTACCCAACAAGGGATAAGGTTTTAGGGTTTAGGGTTTAGGGTTTAGGGTTAAGGGTTAAGGGTAGAGGGGAGAGAGATTGAGGGAGTGAGTGAGTGAGATACCTAAGAGAGAGAGAGGGGGTAGGAGGGAGAGAATTGAGAGAGAGATAGGGAGGGAGGGAGGGAGGGAGTGAGAGAGAGATAAAGGGTAGAGGGTTTAAGGGTTTGGATTTTAAGGGTTAAGGGTAGAGGGGAGAGAGATAGATGGAGTGAGTGAGAGAGCGAGAGAGATCTGAGAGAGGGAGAGGGGATATGAGGGAGAGTCTTGAGAGAGAGAGGGATCAAGTAGGAGAGAGATCTAGGGTAGAGGGCTAAGGGTAGAGTGGAGAGATATAGGAGTGAGTGAGTGAGTGAGTGAGAGAGAGAGAATTGAGATAGGGAGAGCGAGTAGGAGGGAGAGACGTGAGATAGAGAGAGAAAAAGAGAGAGAGGGAGTGGGAGAGAGATAGAGGGTAGAGGGTTTTAACCCCTAATCCCTCAACCCTAAACCCTTAATACCTAATCCCTCAACCCCTATACCCTCTTAATCACTCAACCCTCAACCCTCAACCCTCAACCCGTAAACCCATAAACCCTAGTCCATCAACCCCCATACCATCTTAATCCCTCAACCCTCAACCCTTAACCCTTAAACCCTAATCCCTCAACCCCCATACCCTCCTAATCCCTCAACCCTCAACCCTCAACCCTTAAACCCT
>CM021102.1:226289120-226412739 GCA_007115665.2 Sequoiadendron giganteum
ATGTTGATTTTCATGTGAAAAAAAAAAATGATACCATAGCTTGTTGCTTACTATTATGCTTTGATAGAATTTTTCCAAGCATCCATAGCTTGTTCGAAAGCACCTGTTTTAGGCTTTTAGCTATAGCAGCAAGGCAGTGAACTATTTGATAAAATGCTTTGGTAGACATGTATGAAAAATGTCCTAGCATAGACAAGGCAGTGAACTGTTTTAAAAAAATGCCTCAAAGAAATGCCCTCTCATGGTGATGGAATGCCATGACAATCCATAGCCATAGGCATTCGTCATGGTATTCCATCACCATGAGACCACATTTCTTCGAGGCATTTTTTCAAGCAGTTCACTGCCTTGTCTATGCTACTGCTTACTATTATGCTTCAATAGTTTTTTTCCAAGCATCCATAGCTTGTTCGAAAGCACTTGTTTTAGGCTTTTAGCCATAGCAGCAAGGCAGTGAACTGTTTGACAAAATGCTTTGGTAGACATGTATGAAAAATGTGGTAGCATAGACAAGGTAGTGAATTGTTTGAAAAAATGCCTGAAAGAAATGCGGTCTCATGGTGATTATTGTCATTGCATTCCATCACCATGAGACCGCATTTATTTGAGGCATTTTTTCAAATAGCTCACTGCCTTGTCTATGGCTTGTCATGGCCTTCCATCACCATGAAACCACATTTCTTTGAGGCATTTTTTCAAACAATTCACTGCCTTGTCTATGCTATTGCTTACTATTATGCTTTGACAGATTTTTTCCAAGCATCCATAGCTTGTTCGAAAGCACCTGTTTTAGGCTTTTAGCCATAGCAGCAAGGAAGTGAACTGTTTGATGAAATGCTCTGGTAGATATGTATGAAAAATGTCATACCATAGACAAGGCAGCAAACTATTTGAAAAGATGCCTCAAAGAAATGTGTTCTCATGGTGATGGAATGCCATGACAGTCCATCACCATAGGCATTCATCATGGCATTCCATCACCATGAGACCACATTTCTTTGAGGCATCTTTTCAAACAATTCACTGCCTTGTCTATGGCTTGTCATGGAATTCCATCACCATGAGACCACTTTTCTTTGAGGCATTTTTTCAAAAAGTTCAATGCCTTGTCTATGCTATTGCTTACTATTATGCTTTGATAGATTTTTTCCAAGCATCCATAGCTTGTTCGAAAGCATCTGTTTTAGGCTTTTAGCCATAGCAACAAGGAAATGAAGTATTTGATAAAATGCTTTGGTAGACATATATGAAAAATGTCGTAGCATAGACAAGGGAATGAACTATTTGAAAAAATGCCTCAAAGAAATGTGGTCTCATGGAATGCCATGACAAGCTAAAGCAATTGGTAGTTGCTCCTAGTTATTAGTTATGCAATGTGAAGTAATTGCATAACTGCTTAGGTTGACTTTGTAAAAAGCTATATTGTAATTGAAATTTTGTCATCTATCAGCATCTAGTTATTCATTATGCAATGTGAAGTAATGCTTTGAGTTTGAAAGATGTGCAATGCATGAATATAAACTACAAAAATCTATTTTCTACATTTCATTAGTTAAACTCTTTATTTTATTTGCTCTCTATATCTCTATGCTATGGAAATGCCTTTCGATTTCAAAAAATATAGTTTTTATCTCTTGTTATACAATTTTTTATGTTTTTTTAAATTCGATTTTTTCTCGATTTTTTCACGATTTTTTCCTGATTTTTCAAAAAATCTTATATTTTTGGTTTGCCGATTTATTCCCCAAAAGATTTTTGTTGCTATGACCAAAACAATAAATACCAATTGAGATTGTACATAGGGCTTGAACATTGGTCTACCATCACACAAATAGAAAACCAAAAGGAGCAGATATACAATGTTAAAGAAGAGTGAAAGCACAACTAAATTTATCATTTCAAAGAAATTTTTTTGATGCATTTTTTCAAACAGTTCACTGCCTTCTCTATGCTATTGCTTACTATTATGATTTTGATATATTTTTTGAAGCATCCATAGCTTGTTCAAAATCACTTGTTTTAGGCTTTTAGCCATAGCAACAAGGCAGTGAACTATTTGAGAAGATGCTTTGGTAGACATGTATGAAAAATGTGGTAACATAGACAAGGCAGGGAACTATTTGAAAAATATCTCAAAGAAATTTGGTCTCATAGAATGCCATGATAAGAAAATGCAATTGGCAGCTGCTCCTAGTTATTAGTTATGCAATGTGAAGAAATTGCATAACTGCTTAGGTTGACTTTGTTCAAACTATATTGTAATTAAATTTTCGGCATCTATCAGCATCTACTTATTAGTTATGAAAAGTGAAGTAATGCTTTGACTTTGAAAGATGTGCAATGCAATGTAATCAACAACATGAATATAAACTACAAAAATCCATTTTTCACAATTCATTAGTTAAAATATTTATTTTATTTTCTCTCTATATCTCTATATGCTATGGAAATACCTTTCAATTGTATTTAAAAGGCTTAATAGGTCAGTTAGGTGGTATTTACAAAATCAAGTTGTGAATGAATGGTAATTAAGAGCAAAATTGGCAAATTGCCATCTTAGAAATCTAACAAAGGGTGGTTATGGTGGTTGATCGGCTCAAGGGGTAGTTGGAAGGTGGTATCAAGATATATTTCTATAATACCCCAAGTTGAGGGTTGATTTTGTTCAGTTTCTAATAAGAAAATATACTTTTGAAAATGTTGATCACTAGTTTTTTTTGTTTTCCTGAATTTTCTTTCCCTTGCACAGGCCCGTACAAGTCTATCATGACTTGAGGCTTTGGATACTTGATTGCATATGTGTTTACTCTCTTTGCATCTCTTCTAAAGGTTTAAATCCGCTATTGGTGTGTGTGGGATCAACAAACTTGGTTACCGCTATGGTTTATGTGTTAGGGGTTTTGAGGGAAACACCATGACACATTAGCCAATCCACCTACTGTTCTAACCCTTGGGCTCAGTGGATTGGCCTATACCATGATTAGTTTGGTGTATGAATACTTTGGAGGCTGAGAGAATGAATAAACTCAGCGGGGTGTGAAGTTCTAATGCTATTCAGGAGTGTTTCCACCATGAAAGTAAGGAACTCAAGTAGTGAATCTGAGAAATACTAAAAGGAATGGGATTGTAAGTGTCTTTTAAGTTAGGACAGAGGTATTGTGGGGTGTTTGGACCTTTGGAAGGATTGGGGGAGGTATGGAGTTATGAGTTTCTTTAAAACCCTTGTTTTTGTGAAGGTTTTGGAGGGTTTGTGAGTAGAGGAATAGAACAAGTTCTTGGGGCTCTTAAAATGGGAGAATCCTGAGTTTGGTGAGCATCCCTAAGATTTTTTCAAGTTTCCTTGGTTTGAGGTGTGTTTGTGAGGGGGTTCCTTTGGAAATTAGGCCTAATTGTGAAGCCTAGAGTGAGGGAGGTGTATTGAAAGTTCATGTTGGTCCAAAAGAGTTACTATTGGTTTTGGCATATGTTGTGTAAACCTAAAAAGGGTATCTTAATCCACCTTTAAATGGCCGAGTGTTTTGGAAAGGTTGGGAGAAATTAGGCTTGGACCGGGTTTTGAGTGCTACAAGGGTGGATTGTTGGGTAAGGTGTTGAATGAAGAGTTTGGTTTGATGGGGCTTTGAGGTTGTGTAGATTGCTCAAAATAGGTTGTATTAATCTTGTTAGGATCCCCTTGAAGGCAGGTTGTCAAACTGATTGGGTTTGAGCCTCCTTGCCTCTGCATCAGTGAGGCACAAGTAATTGAAGCATTCCAAAGGATACAAACCACCACGAATGGAGCTTATTTATACAATACGCTTTAGATGGGGCTTATTGAGCATTCAACAATAATTAATTAAGCATTAGATGTAAACAAAATCCATGCCTACAACATTCAAGCATACAACTTACATGATATGCATGATAACATCATTCAAGAATGGCAGTAGCAAAATAAGAGTTTCTTTAATCAAAAATATGAAAGGCTATACAATGATATATATTGATAAAAGTATATAAATATATCCAAAAAAACCATATAGGCTTAGTAAAAAGGAGCCATATGGACATAAAATATCACATATATATCAATAGTACAAAACATATGTTCCAAAATGCCACATGTAGGCATAAAACAAACAACACTAATACATAGTCATTTCCCTCTAGGGAAAGGAAATAGATCTCGTGCTACCTTCGAAATTTGGCTGGATGGAGTGACTATTGCTTCTCTTGTCTTTCGAACATGCTCGCTACTCCTCCTCTCTTCACTTTGGACCTTCAACTGATACAATAAAAAGTAAAGATGTTAAAACATAGAAATTGAATTGTGGAATGGCATATAACAAAATATATAATCACTTACCACATACATATAGTCATCATGCACATTTACAACATCACCACGTCCACGATTTGGAGTGAAAACCACCTGTAGCAACCATGAAGATAGAAATTAAACTACATAAAATTATCATGAAAATTTTCTATAATAGACCATAAAAGAGAAAATATAATGTCAAATCAACTAATCTATTCCATACCTCTCTCAATGGATCAGAACTGGCTATTGCTGCAGCAACTCCATGGTCCATTGTGCAACCAACATCACCAAGGCTATCTCTTATCAACATCTACAAATGAAACAATATCTCAAGTATCATGTTGATATAGGAGAACATAATGTGACACGATCAAGGAATACTTGAATGCAATGTTTGTGTTTCTCATCATTTTTTTAGATTTGTATATACGCAAAATTATGAAAACTAGCTAACATAGATTTACATCACCATTAACGAATAAAGGATACCTGAGTGTACGTTGTTTGAGGATATGAATCGCGAGGTGTGGAGGAAGAAGGTGCACCAAGAAACTATTTGAAATCCGAAGCATGTTATGAGACAAACATTCAAATATAACATTCAACTATTCAAATGCAATAATAATATCTTTAAAACTAGTTGCATACCTGTGGACTCATCGTCGAGAATGTATAAGGGTTAGTAGGAATAGAGCATCCCTCATGAACAGTGTAACCCTGAAATTTCATCATATCAAAATTCTACTAATTTAGTTATTCTTAAATTTCAAAATATATTTTAATAAACAACATTAAAATAACTTGCTAAATTTTACCTGAGTGTCAATGTCGAATGTATCATTCAGAATATCATATGTGAAAGCCATCGCCTCTGCAACTGACGTAGGCTATGTAGCTGCATCATGAGCACCCTGATAATCGTACATGCAAACAACACCACAAGCGCCATAATGGTGGGGTGGAGCTCGGGGCCTACACGTCTCCTCCACACTAGGCTCTACTAGAGGACTCGCACACTGTAAAATGGTCTGGGTGAGTGATCCAATCAACTTCATCGTTTCCACCTCTACATTGTCCTTAACAATGGAAGGAACAACGAAATGGTCCACCATGGGTCTGCCAAAGGCTCTCGGTGCCAACTATGGATTACGTCGTTCAGTAGGTCTATCGTGTGTGGAGCCCCCACCTCTACCCTAAAATTCTAAGATGTCAAAATAGTTTGGCATTTTATTGAGGACAAACTCACAATAGAGTTTCCTCAAAAAGTATTGCGGCACCTCATGGTTATTGCATGGAGGTTGGTCAAATACCATCCACCACCGCTCCCAAAATTTCTTTCTAATTAAATCATGGTGGCACCAATGAATGGGGAACCTCCTGCATGCATGGGACAAAGGTTCATTGGCTTTTGGGTCTTTAAATAGGGCACACAACTCGGCTTTTCTAATTTTTAGTTTTTTGACATCTGCATATGACAAACCATTAGCATAAAATTGCCTCATCTCATCTCTCTTAGTTGACCAAAAATTCATTTGCTCGCTCATTTCTTCTACATGAGTTAAAATTGAATTCAATGATTCAACAATCCCTCTCCTATAAGGGTGGGTTTTGGCATGCTCGGTTAATCTTGCAATTAATTGTTGAATGTCTCTTTTATTGTTTTCAATTTGATTTTGAATATTTTCTTGTGTTCCTTGAGGATGCCTATGAATTGATGGAGGGGTTTCGGGTTGTTCTTGTATAGGAGGCTCTTGATGAGGGGGTGATTGTGAATTCTCAATGTTTTGAGGTGGAGATTCATTCCATGAGAATTAGAACAAAGTTTTATTATAAAAATCTATTTAAAGTTGCATTCCAAATCAAATTCAAAATAAATAGAATAAAAATACACACCTCTTTGCAATCTTCGACCTCTCCGACGTGTTGGCAGCATTCTCGTGGAAAATGGCAAGCTAAGGATGCAAATAATGGAGGAGATTTGGCGAGCACGAGTTGCAGACTTGAAATCTTCCTTCTCAAGCCACAGGTTGAAGACAAAATGAGGTTCCAAACCCGACTTTTGCATTTTATGTCTAGAAATACATTTGGCGCACACCAAATTTGGCGTGCGCCAAAGGCCTTATTTCGGGGTTTTTTTGATCGTTTTTTCAATTTGGCACCTAAATTGTGTCACAGATTGGTGCACTTACCCTAATTTGGTGTGCCAAATGCTAGAAAGAAAAAGAGTGATGGAAATAGGGTGGAAGCCTTTCAAGGTTTAGAGATTGGTTTTTCCACATACATTTTACATTTTGGATATGATGGTATGAGTAATCCTAAAAGTATGGGTTCCACAAGGAGGAAGGGAGATGGGAAGCGGATTGAGGGAAATGAGTAGGGAAAATACTAAAAGCCCAAGATTTTGAGACTTAAAGGGAAAGCAAATCCGCATATTCGGAATTAAGGATGGTGAATACTCAATGCTAAAGAAGAGGAAACATGGAAAATTGTAAGGGGAGAATAATTGAGGTTCATTGATTAGTCTTATAGCTTAATAAGTACATTATTATATGGAGACTTAAAATCATAAGGCCAAAGGCAAAGACAAATTAGGGAGGGGAAGGGTGGGTAAAGCCATGATAAAGCACCTAGGCAATGAAAAGTAGCCAAAGGTCTCAAAAAGAAATTGAAATGTTGGGTTTCAAGGAATGAAGGGAAAAAATACTAGCAAGAGGAAACCTACAAACCTAATAAAAGCTACAAATAGACACAATCACCCCTAACACTTGAAATTTCTCTATTTTGAGATATTTAGGCATGTGACAAGTATACTAAAAGACAAAACACTACAACAAAAACATTTTTTAATAAGGGGGTCTATTGAATGAATTCTCATATTGGTTATAGATGGTGGCCAAAACATGGTCCTATTAAGAAAGGAATCACTCAACTTGGATAAATTTTCACTTACTAATATAGGCCCCAACATCACCTAGAAAGGGGCAAGACAAAGATATCACATAAAAACTACAGGGAAAAAAATATGGATCTTTGATCAAATATCAATGAAGGACTCTATAGACAACAAAATCAAACTAAAGAAAATTAGAAGCACAATAGGGTCCTTTCATTAAAAATAATATGCAAGATAAAGGCTCAAAAGGACAAATATCAATAGAAGAGTTCTCTGATTTTATCTTAAACTAGAGATGATGTTGCAAGGCATAAATAAGTGGAAACTTTATTATAGAATGTTCGTAAGCATCCTAGAATAATCAAACCAACTTAGGAACCCATATATTAAGGTTTATCATAAGTAAATCTTTCCAAAATAACTTCATTAATGAAATTAATCGTCATGAATTAACAAGGCCTTTGATTGATCTACGACAAAATGTTTGTACAAGTGAGTTCATTTCCTCTTCATGAAATCAACTAAACTAATCATTAAAATTAGAAACTGCAATAGTCTTGGAGATAAATTTCATTTCATTGTGACAATTAACACATACTCAAAGGTTCTTAACAAGACTAATAATTGTTGCAACAGGCATGTCTAGAAAACCAAAAGCAATTGACATCTTGTGAACCCCTAAACCTACAATTGCACAAGAACAAACAAAGAAGTCAATGGGTTAGATCAAATGCAAACAAGAATGAAGGATTCCCCATGAAATCCATCTATTAAAACTTAAACTAGGAAAATGAAGAACAAAATGTGGAAATGCATGTAAATCCTAATTAAGCAAATAAACTTATGATCCCATGGGGGAATTGGTGCCAATTGAATGTTGAAATTGGCCCTTTCCCAACTCCTAAGTTGCAATGGTGAAGTTGTAGACTGATCAAATCTTCATGATGAGATTTGAGCATAACCTAGCTATGAAAATGATGAAATATGTGAATGATGAAATGAAGTGCACAAAATTAGCTCTCAATGTCAAGAGAGTAGCGTTGCATGTAATTGTGGATGATGATGAAGTTGAGTATAGTAAGTCTACTCAAATTGTGGATGTTTGAATGAGAGGAAGAGTCTCTCATTGATAGATTTCCAAAATGGAAGAGAGAGTGAAATTGAGCAATGTGGGACAAAATACCAACCAATGAGAAGAGGCCACTTGTCCACATGTGATTGGAGGAGGAATGAACACATTTTGGTCAATGTGCATGATAAATGCCATGAGATTCAAATTTGAAATTTGAATGTGACATGTTGGAGGGAGAAAGAAATGGAGTTAATGTCACTTGGCTCAATGTAAAGGATATGTAAGAGGTCTTAAATGCCTTGTTGGAAGGACCAAGCCCACTTGGAATTTTTGAATTCAAACTTGAGGGAGTATTCCCCTTTTATTCCATGTTGAGAGAAAATAGACAATTAAATAAATCAAAGTAATTGATTTATTGTGCAAGTTGCATTCTCTAGAGGATTTTAGTGATTGAGATTAACTTAATCAAGATTTGATCAATTTAATGAGAGATTAGATGATTTGACAATTTTGACTCAAATTTATGAGTTGATTTAAATCAAAATGAGAGGAAAATTATTAAAGACTTAATTAAATAAATATTTGATTTGTTTAATTAAAGAGGGATGATATTGGATTTAAACCAAATAAAGATTTATTTAATTTAAATGAGATGACTTTAGGGATTAATTAAATAAAATGATTTATTTAATTAAAAAGGGGGATTATAGAATGAATTAATTAAAATTGATTTATTTAATTAACAGGAGATGATGACTTAATTAGATAAAGTTGATTTATTTAATTAAGAGATGAAGAATGATGAATTTAATCAAATACAAATTAATCGATTAAATGACTAGCAAAGGAGATGATTAAGGATGAAATGGTGTTAGTAAATTAGGATCCAGTGTGTCGGATCGAATTGTATATTTTCCATGTCTATTCATCTTTTCACTATGGTGGCAAAGAAATAAATTTTTTCACTCATTTTCCACACCACTAAGTGTCTTGCATCTGGAAAATACCCAATTGCCTATCTCCCAAACCAATTTCTCCAACTTTGCATAGATTTATTGTGTTTGTGGATGTCATTTGTCTCCAACCAAAGAAGCACATGGCCTTCAATGCATCCAGAGACTTTTTTAATTCCTTATTTTTCATCAATCTCCTTACCATATGCTCACACCACCTGCCCACTACTGCATAAATGCGTGAAAGAACACAAGTCAATTTTTTTAAGATCTAAATAAAAATAGCATTGTTGTAAATACTCCTAAGCCTGTATTCATGTGATCTACAATAGATCCACATATCCACCACAGGTTTAGCTTACAAAATTGCTCTATCCTTTCTACTTTGATGGATGTCCATACCCTATTCCAAAGCTCCCATTTTGGCACAGGCAAGGAGGATGCCGCCAAAGATATCAGAGTCTGGTTGTACACCTGCCAATTACATTTGCTTGAAAGTTTCTGAAGCCTTTTCAACAAATCACTTTTGTGTATACCTTGCAATCATGGTATTCCATGAGATCACATTTTTAAGAGGCATTTGGTCAAACAGTTCATGTGTCTTGTCTATGCTTCCACATTTTGCATACATGTCTACCAAGGTTGTTGGAGCTACAACATCTGAAAAAAATTGCTTTCCTTCATCCTGTGATGGATGTCCATACCCCGTTCCAAAGATCCCATTTTGGCACAGGTAGGGAGGATGTTGGCAAAGATTGTAGAGTTCTGATTTAACACCTACCAATTACATTTGATTAAAAGTTTGTAAATCCCTTTCAACAAACCATTTTGTCCATATCCTGCGAGCATAACATTCCACGAGACCAGATTTATTTGTGGTATCCTGTCAAACAATTGGCATGCCTGGCCTATGTTTCCACATTTTGTTTACATATTTACCAAAGCATACTAAATAATATATAGTCTGCTATGCATTGATGGATGTCTATACTTTGTTCCAAAAGTACCATTTTTTCCATAATCTGAAAATACAACCACTGCCATTTCAACAGAGGAGCAACAATTCTCTACAATTCCAATACATGAAGAATATTTCTCCCATTCCTCCCTGAATTTTTTTCCTTTGAATACCATCTCACATTCTATTGTTTCCGTCCATGAAAATCTGTCAAATGACAGTAATAATACATTGGAGGAAACTGCAAACAACAATTGGAAATCAGCTAGTCTATCATTAGGAAACGAAAAGGGGACAAGGGTAGTGGCATTGTATAAAGATGAAGAGAAGCATTACAAAGGAGTAAAGAAAATTAAATGGAGGGAAAAATTTACTGCAGAGATAAGAAAGGCTCAATATTTTGGCTTGGCACTTTCAATATAGTGGAGGCTATTGCGACGGCATATGAAAACAAATCACGTGGGAAACGTGGGTTTGAATGTGCTGAAATGGTGAGACTACGCAGGAACAATTTGAATGCTAACGGTGAACGAGAAACGGAAACAACGATAAGCAATCAGGACGGGTAATTGGGCCCACACCAGCCACCTAAGCGTGGTCAATGCTTAGAGTGTGTTGGTTAAGCCAGCCCCGCTCATATGAGTACAAAAAAATGTGAAGGATTCTACGTGGAAATTCAGTATAAGTTTCTGATGATGGCGTGTCAGACGGTAGGTTTACACATCACATTAAGCGCTATTTCTTAGTTACACGTGTGTCAGTTAGCTTCAGTTTTGATAAAAACTTAGCTTCTAATGATGTTAGTCATATACTAAAGACTTTTCTTCATGTTCTTTAGAGAACACCTCCAAGACCAAAATCATGATTTTCTCATTGAATAGAAAAGATAAACAACATGCCTTTCCTTTTGAAGGTAGACCACTTGATATTGTGAAAGAATACAAATACCTTGGGATTGACTTTCACTATAAGCTCAGTTGGGAGACTTGCAGAACGAAAAGGATTCAGGGAGGTTGGAAAGCTTCTTACCTACTTCAAAATAGATGTAGAAAAGCTAAACTTTGGGATTGGAAGACCAAGGAAACCCTTTTTGGTATACTTGTCACACCGGTTGTACTTTATGGGTGTGAAGTGTGGGGAAACAATATGTCAAAGTGCAGTTGGAGACAAATAGAAAGAATTCAGAAACACCTAATAACTAACAATCTCAAAGTTAAAGCCACAATCCCATATGAAATTATTTTAGCTGAAGCAGGGGATTTTCCTTTGGAAGCATCAACGATAACCCGGTTGATAAGTTATCTAAAGAAGATCGAAAACATGGATAACCACAGGTGGCCTAAAATGGTTATGGAGGAGATGCTAGATCGAAGAAAGAAAACTTGGATGAAGCATAACATCAAGTGGTTGAACAAGTGGGACATCAAATTACATGAGTGTCCTGGCACCAATAGGGAAATAAAAAACTACGTGAGGGAAAAATTCAGGATTGCTATGTGGTCAAATTAGATTGGGCGAAAAAAAGCATACTGCATCAAAGAGTTTAACTCGGCAAAGGATCATGGTGAAAAAAGCTATTTAGGTGCAGCTATTAAAGGGAAAGCGAGGTTGCTGGTTACACAATTGAGGACGGGACCACACCATCTTAGGTGTGAGACCGGTAGGTGGAAGATACCTAAGGAAATTTGGGAAGAAAGAACATGCATATTCTGTAATAATGGAGTGGTGGAGACAGAATGACACTTTGTCATGGAATGCACAACTTATGAAGATATCCGTACTTAGTACACAAATACTTTAAGGGTGGAAAATATGCAACATTTATTTGAGGAGGATAAGATCAACCAAACGGCCAACCTTCTAGTCAAAATTAGTAGCAGGAGATCTGACTTGGAAAAGAGCTTGATGACAAAATAGGCTGTTTTTCTCGGTCCCATAGACTATTTAGTCTCATGGACGTCATTAAAATCTTTCATTTCATTTCATTTCATTAGATTGATTAAATCAAATGTACACACAACACTTTTCTTTTTACTTACTTTTTTTTACATTCTTTATTGCCCTTTCACATATTATCTTTATTTTTCATCTTTGTCACATTTTTTATATTTTTTTTGTTCCCTTCTTTTATAATTGTTATGCATCCATGCTTAATTTTATCATGATAGTTTTATACTTTTATGTCTATATACTCATGATCCCATCCCTTTGATCCCATCCCTTTTAATACCTATATTCTACTTTGATTACTAGATGCTTATACATATGGCCTTGTGCCATGCTTAGATCATATACTTGTTCTATATCACTATATTTTAGTTATGAGCCTTATCAATTTACCTCATTCCTAGATTACTATTATGTGCTCATGCTTATTTTTATAACTTATGTAGTCATATTGTGTCTCCAATTCCATTTCATCCTATTATATTGTGAGAAATCATTCTTCCCCCATATTCAATGTTCACTCGTGTTGTCCTATCATGATTCTAGACACACCCTTCTAAATTGGGGATATTTAATTTTCTCCATTGTGATGTCCCTATAATGAGTTAGCATTTTATATCAAATGAAATTTGGATTTATCCATATCATCTTGTGCCTACATGCCTGATTATGCTCCTAGATCTACCTTTACCATACTAGAGGTATCAAAATGCATTTTGTATCTTATCATGTGTGTTCACATGCACTACCATGTTGTAAGAGCCACATAGGGGAAACCATGCCTCCTCATATCATTTATTGTACATCTAGGGCCATTTTCACCTTACCATTAAATCTCATACTAGGGGTAATCTTACCTACCTAGATGTTTATCTGCATCTATCTTTATATATGTATTATTAGCTTATTACATGATGTATTTGTGATAGTGATTTATTTTACATGCTTTAAATGATTAGTATGCATTTACATTTTACGTGCTATTTTCCTTCTTTTTTTAATTCCTTGCATTCAACAAATACAAATGACTTGGGTCTACATGCAAGATCATGGGGGTCCAAAAAGTAGCGATGTTAAAAAAAGGCATTTTTAACACGTCCAAAAACATGAAATTCATGCATTTGACTTTTTGCAAGCTAAAGTACAATATCTATTTTGGTTTGGTATTACCAAACCAAAATAGATATCTATTAGAAATGGATATTCGTTTCAAAATGAACATCTGTTACAAAACGGATATCCGTTTTGTTTAATTCAAATTTTTTAATTTCGTTGGGTTCGAGCTCGATTGATTTTATATATTATAATAATATTTTAATATATTTATCCTATACACATTAAATAAAAAAACATTATTATAATGCTTTTTTTGATAAGGTAAGCAAGATTTACAAGGTGTTGTACCCCTAACACATCGAGCCACAAGGGCCAAAAAGATCAAGTCCAAATACCATATAAACTAGCCAAAAAACAAGACATAGACCGTAAACTAACATCAAATAGTAAAAACACCTGGACTAACAAACGCCTAATTGGCATTATCCCAGTTCTTAGACAAGAGGTCCATTGCATCATCGCCGACCTATTATTGATCCTCGTCAACATTCTTCCCTTCCATCTCATCTTTAATGACTGCAGATAGAGTGTTGGTGACGAAGTGGACCAAATTCACAGTAAAGCGATTCAAGCCCCAAAATCTCTTGTCCAACTTGTCAATTCTCTCCTTCAGCACACTACGCTCCTCCCCATCATCAAAAACCTTCACGTTTTCAGTATGTTCAACATCCAGCAGGTGCGAGGATTGGGAGGCCAAGTTCTCTTTCTTCTCTTTACTATTGTTAGGAATAGTGTGGGGCCCTTTCACATACTCCTCCTCTTCCTCCTCAGATGTCTCGTCCTCCTTGTAGTCTTTGTTGTCTGACCGCTCCTCCTCAGAGTTTAGGCCCACCTGTCTTCTTTTTTAATTATTGACCAATCTTCCAGACTTCCAGATTATAGTCTCTCCTCTAGTCATGACCATCACCTCCACCACCGTGTCACCCTTATAGTCCTTCCCCACAATTTTTTTACCTCTGCTCTCTTTCATCGGTGGCTCCATTAAGGCTTTCCTTTCATTTTTGCCTTTCTTCTTTGGGGTGGGTTTGTAAGCAATTTTGACCGAGGTCATCTTGAGTTCACACAAACTGAACACAACACTCGTCTGGGCATTTCCTGCATTCCCCTTGAGTTTTTTGGCAGCAGGCTTGGGCTTAGGATTATCAGTAGCACCCAGGTGGGGTTTCTGCATAAGACCTTTGAACTCGGCTAGGGAGATGTTTGTAACAACAAGAGGTTTGATTTCCTCCACATGGACATCTGATATGGGCTTAGGTAGGCATAAAGTGAGATGGAAGTGACAAAGTCTCATAATGAGACCCTAGTGAAGAGGCTAGCAGTTTCCTTGCATTTTTCCATAGAAATTTCTATATCCATAAGCAAGAAGAATGGAAAACTTAACAAAACTTTGTGCCTAAGGTGATTCAATAGAGGGAAATGGTAGAAAAATTAGGTTTTGTATCTACCTTCGAGTGCCACGTACTTCATGAGGGTCAGATAGACTTGGTCCCAAGGCTGCAGAAGGGCCTCTCACTCGAAACTTGACTCATTACGGAAATGGGGATCTTGAAGCGATTGTGGCTAGGTAAGCAGGACATGATGAAAAAACAAGCTTTATCAGCCATGTTATCTGTGCATAAAAAGCTAGGCATAATGGCTGCGGGGCCAAATTTAGTAATAACCAGGAACTTGGGTTTGGGACGCGGAGATAAAATAACGAAGATGGAAGAGCCAAAAGGGAGCTTTCTCTCATAATGAGTCATCACATCAAAGTTTAAATCAATGAACTTAAGGAAAAAATGATAATTTAACCCAATCCCCATAAGGAGATAACGTAAGGTATGACCTTGCAAACTCTTAATCATGAAGTACTCATCATACTTCCTTGTAATGCCATCTTTATTTAACATGGGATTAGCCTGGAAATTCAAATCCTCCCACTTGTTTTTGAAAAGTTAAGCAACATTTACAGGGTGATGTACCCTTCACAAGGAGCCACAAGGGCCAAAAAGGAACAAGTCTAAAAAACTAACATTGAAGCAAAAGTAACAGAGATAACACTTCGACATCATAGAAACTACGGAAAGGCAACCAAAAAATAGAACACTGACACAGGTAGCAACTAACTGGCATTATCCCAGTTTTTAAACAAGAGGTCCACGACATCATCACCAACCCGGTCTTTATTCTCCTGGCCATTATTACCCTCCAACTCCTCCTTGATAACAGTGGACAGGGTGCTAGTGACGAAGTGGCCCAACTTCATTGTAAATTTATTACCCTCCAAATCCTCCCACTTGTTAATTTAATATTACATTATAATATATTTAATATATAATAATATTATATTTTACTATAATATTTATATAAATTTAAATATGATATTAAATTTATTATATTTAATGATTATATTATATTATATAATATAATATAATATAATATAATATTATTATAGAATATTATATTATATATAATATATATATTGTTGCAAGGTGCGTCCTTGGTCTCCTTGTTTGTTCAACGCAACGCTCGAGATTCATGACATGGTTTAACCGCCTCCCATGGATCTTAACTTTGGCTTGTATTAGGCATTGATAGGTTGATCTTTTGGTGCAACGATAAGGCCAACAATTGGTATTAGAGCTGGTCACGAGTTTGAATCTCTTGCTTGTATTGGGGGGGGGATTGTTGCAAGGTGTGCGCCCTTGGTCTCCTTGGTTGTTTAGCATGGTGCTCAAGATTCGTGACATGGTTTAACCGCCTCCCGTGGATCTTAACTCTAGCTTGTATCGAGCATTGATAGGTCGATGTTTTGGTGCAATGAGAAGACCAACAAATATTATAAATAATATAATATAATATATATTTATGATACATATATTTTTATATTATAACTAATATTTAATATATCATAATATAATATAATGTATATCATATTATAATATAATATATAATATATATTATAGTTTTATATTATAAATTTGAAAAAATAGTGGAAATTGACCCAACCATATATTTAAAAAATATAAAACACAAAATAGATATATGTTTCCTACATTATAAATTAAAAAAATATCCGAGAGCTCATATTATATAATATAATATTATTATATAATAATATAATATAATATTATATAATAATGTAATATAATATAATATTATATAATCATATAATATCATATATAATATAATATAATATTATATTATATATATCATATATAATATAATATATATTACATTATAAATAATATATATTATTTATAATATATATATATAATATTATAATATAATATACTATATATTATATTATATTATATTATACATAATATAATATAATACATAATATAATGTATTATATATTTTTATATCAAACATTTGATAAAAATGCTTTCAATTTAGATATGGTCGAGTTTTGAACCCGACGATATATTAAAAATACTTTAAAAAAGGAAATAGATATGCGTTTTAAAACGGATATCTGTTTCCTACGTTATAAAATAAAAACAATGTGAGAGCTCATATTATATAATATTATATAATTATATTATATTATAACATAATATATATATCTCCCCGGTTGAGTCCAAGAGCCCTCCTCGGACTGACAATGTGGGGAGTGTCAAAACCAATTTAGCCACCAAAATGCTTAAGGGTGGGTTAGGTTTGGCTCATGCCAGTGCGACGGAAGGGCTTTGTGAGCTAAAGGCCACCCAGGTTGGTACGACTGATAATGTCACTAAGTTGAAGAAAGGTAAGGAGAAATGCATGCAGGCTACGACCGTTAAGGATGGCAAGGGCAAGAATGCTGTTGGGAAAGATTCCAGAGGGGATACGGTTATGGGGATCACGGAGCTGACTGGTGGGGAAAGTGTTAGGAGGAGATTGGGGAGGCTGGCCAAGAACAACAAAAAGAGATTAATTATTGAGGACTCGAAGGTGGAGTAGTCTGACAACAAGGGCTATAAGGAGGAAGAGTCTGATGATGAGATTGATGACATGGGAGAGAGGCCCCTGCCTACTCCGATGGACAACAAGATTCCTGGCCATGGTTCTGACTCACACACTCCGCTGGTGAATGAGCCTGGTGGGATTCAGGAGACTAGGGATATTGGGGAAGATGCTGACATGCTGGCGAAGAGATTGAACACCCTGGACAAAAGATTTAGGGACTTGACCCGCTTCACAATGAAACCGAGCCACTTTGTTACTAGTGCGCTGTTAAATGTCATAAAAGAGGAATTGGAGGGGGATAATAGCCAGGAAAATAAGGAGTGGGTGGGCGATGAGGCGGTCGACCTCCTGATCAAGAATTGGGATGAGGCTAGTTAGTTGCCCCTGTTGTTGGACTGTCGGCTGTTTTTCAGCTGTTGGTGTGCTGTCGCTTGGTTGTCTCTGGTTTTTTTTTCTGTTAATGTTTTTTGTTTATGTTTAAGTCCTTTTTTGGCCCTAGTGGCTCGTTGTGGGGGGTACAGTGCCCCGTAAATGCTGTTTAACTTTTCAAAAACATAATATATATATTATATTATTTTATATTGAATAATATGTAATAATATAATATATATAATATATAATAATATAATATATTATTATATTATATTATAATATATAATAATATGATATATTATTATATTATATTATAATATATAATAATATGATATATTATTATATTATATTATAATATATAATAATATGATATATTATTATATTATATTATAATATATAATAATAATATATATTATTATATTATATTATAATATATAATATTATTATATTATTATATTATATATTGTATTATATAATAATATATATTATATTATGCATAATATAATGTATATTATATTATAATATGATATAATATATATTATATATTTTTATATTAAACATTTGATTAAAAAAAGTCGTCAGTTTAGATATGGTCAGGTCTTGGACCCGACCGTATATTAAAAATACTATAGAAAAGGAAACATATATCCGTTTTAAAACAAATATCCATTTTAAAACATATATCCATTGTAAAATGGATATCTGTTTTCTGTGTTATAAATTAAAAAACAAAAAACTCACAACCTCACAATTTAGATGACTATGTGTGAATTCCTCTCCTCTCTAACTTGAATATCCGTTCCTAGGTGATCATTTTACCCAAAATCAGTTAAATTTCAAAGGTATTTTTGGATTTTTATGTTTGTATTCAATTTATATTCTAATTGCATTATATATTTTTTTTAATTTTAGTCAAAAATAGGGTAAATTTCATAGGTTTTTTATTGCATTAGAATCATTTTTAATTTTAAAAATTAACATCAATTAACAGGTTTAAAATGGATGAACATGAAAACCCTAACCTTGCACAAGATGAAAACCCTAACCTTGCACAAAATGAAAACCCTGATCCCGCACAAAATGAAAACCCTCCAAGTCCTCCTTCATCGTAGCCGTTGTTTCCAAATCAAAATGTGCCAAAAATACACAAGTCTATTCATTGAAAATTAGATCAATTAATAAATGTATGTCGAATCTATGAGACACTCATTGAGCTATCAAACATGAGAAACACTTTGGAAACAATCATTTCAAATGTTGAAACTTTGGCAACTCATCATAATAGATTTGCATAGTGGCGAGAGGAACAAAGACAATTTTGTGCTGATTGGTTATCATATGATGAGGTGAAGGCACTTGATATTGAGAAAGCCCAATTAGCCCAGTTATTCATCGATTAGAGAACATGACATCCTATTAATGTGCGGAAACCAATTTTTTAAATTAAATGGTGCACCCATAGAGGCATATGAGATAATGTTTAGAGACTTTGGTGGATGGTTTTTGATAAACCACCCAAAAACAATCTTGATGTCCCTTAGTATTTTCTCCAAAAATTATTTGTTGAGTTTGTGCTAGGGAAACATGTCAATTACTTTGACATGCAATATTTTCATGGTGTTGGTAGAGGGATGCCACGAGATAGATCTAGAGCACATCGAATCACCCCAGTTCACCCTCCTCCGCCTATTGCTACCCCAACTCCACTACCTTACCTTGAGATTGTTGTAGATGCAGGGACTCTGAGCATTTATGTGTTACATTCATTGAGTGATCATTTGGTCATGCAGAGCCATCATGTTGTGCAACCATTTGATGGTGCATCCCATCATGATGGTGTTGGACTTGATATATCCCAACATGATGGTGGTGCACTTGTTGCATCAGCTCCCACTAGTACACCATCATCAGCTCCCACTGGTACACTGTCCTCTTTAGGACATATTGGTGTGCCTCATCGTTGCATGACGTGCAAAAATTTATGTTTGGGTTCTCTATGATGGTCCACTGAGGCTTCCATAGACACATCCAACTATGAGGTTCATGATATGTTGGATGTAGGAGTTGATAGAGCATGAAGTGGGTGATTTGAAGGAGAGACATCGACTGCTAGGGACGATATCGGAGGATCGGTAAGACTTAAAGAAATTTCATAGTGTTTTTTATGTAAAGTCTTTTATATTTTATGAGAGATATTTGTTCTAATATATTTTTATGTGCTTGAATCTTTAACAGTTGTTGACAAAGGAGCATATGTCACAAGTGTAGGAGGCTATGCATACTACCATTTCATTTGCCCTAGAGAATCAGTATATGATATTATTTAAATTGTTATTTTAGATGTTATTGTTTGAAATCTATTATATTTAAATACATATACTACATATATTGATAGTCTAATGTAATCTTGTCTTTTTATGAAACAACCTAGTTCTTATACAACCTTGTTGACTGGGTTTGACCCATTGGATGAAGATGCACAACAAGTATATATTTTTGTATTCTCAAAATTATAATTATATGTGCATGTGCATTTATATTCTTGTCATTTTTTATATAGGAAACCATCTTAGCCGATTCATCCACTATGAGCCCATCTAGTGTCATAGCATCACAACAGGTATGTGTTTATTTTATATTGTAGATATTTACGTTTAGATAGGAGTATATATGTGTTTAGTAGATATGATTATTTTTCAATAATTATATGTAATTTGTATCATTTTTATTTTATCTTTTATAGTCCTTTGCTCGATTCAACACTGTGACCAATGTGAGACCATTACTTTATAAGAGGACTCCTGATTGTCCTAAGGGACAATCATATGCAGACCGTCTTGCAGAAAAGAGAGCAAGACATGAGGTAAACAAGAATTGCATTATTGATATAATATAGTACATGTATATTGATTTTGATGTTAAATTCATAATTTATAAATGATTGTATATAAGTTTCTATTTACTAGTCTATCTTGTCAACCATTCACATAATTAATCTAATTTTTGGTTTGAAATGTTATTGTGTAGGAAACTTCAGAGCAACTAAATTCTTCAAGGAAGCTTGATTCTTATGGTCCAACACAAGATTAGGATATGATATAGATTGATATGTACTTAGGGTTTGATAGATCTTGAGATGTCGTATATGCCACATTTTGTAAAACATGTTGTAAAACTTGTTATGAGTAGACATATGCCAAATTTTATGTGCACAAACATAATTATTCTACAATTTGATATATAAGAATTGATATTCGATCTAATTTGTTCCTCGTGTGCATGTCTTTCTACTTTGAAGTTTCAAAATGGAAAGTATAATTATCTTAGAATGGTTTGAAGTTATGATTGATAATGTATGCTATAGATTAAAAAAATTGTATTTTAATAGAAATTATGAGTTACAATTTGTAATCCATCTATGTTAGAGTTAATTCATATTAAGGCTCGCATACATTACATTCCATGACACCATATTTCTTTGAGGAGTTTTTTCAAACAATTCATTGCAAGTATTCTATTGTACCACATTTTTCATACATGTCTACCAATACATTTTTATCAACACTCAATTTGAGAATACCCATGATTTCAAGCTATGTTGAATGAATTTACATTTGACATTATTTTGTTTTTTGAGCTTGTGTAATAAAGTGGGCAACTGATTTTTATTTCAAAAGAAGTTAAAATTAATGAAAAATGGATACAACTTAATGAAATGAATGCCATGTTATAGTGTTCATTCGAAAGTAATATAATCATCTTGATAAAAATAAATGCCACTCAATGTTCATTCAAGATTAATAACATGTAAAAGGTATAAAATCATCTTGAGTAAGAATCAATTTCTTTCAACCATAGGGGTTTATGCAACCTTCAAAAAAAGTCCTTACAACTGAACAAGATACATGTTCATTAGATTGTTCATGTGAAATCTATAAATAATCATGATTAACAATTAATAAATAACTCAACCATGATGAAACCATTAAACAAACCAAATTTATGTGATACTACCATTAAACAAACAAAATATAACTCCATGACATGCATGCTATTTGACCTTGGACATGCAATTTGTAATATTGTAATTCAAAACAATGAATATTGCTAACCATAATGCATCAATAAGAAAACACGGTATACTATATGGGTATGTTTACGTTAGGAATGGTCCTCTTTTGCACCTAAACATGTCGAATCACTTAGAGCTACATTGGACCAACGATTTCCCTTAAGAGTCCAAAGTGAAAAAAGGCAACAATCTTTGATGGGCTATTACTTGTAAATTGTGATGCTCATAGGCTCTTCCTCTGAGGCTACGAGATCGTGTTGGGACCTTCTTCAATAACCTCTCTCGGTATTTTCTATCTTGGATGTGTTTTCCCATGGTGACGAGTTTTAGGTTGAGGAAAAAGTTGTCAGATGCAAGCAGTATAAAGTTAAAAAGTGGAGCAACTTTCATTCTGCAACTCATATAACCAAATGAACTATTCCAACATGTCCGGATGGGTACGTTTATGCTAGCCATGGTCCTCTTTTGCAACCAAACATGTCGAATCACTCTAAGCTACATTAGACTGGCGATTTCCCTTAAGAGTCCAAAGTGTTAAAAGGTAGCAATCTTTGATGAGCCATTACCTAGAAATCGTGATGCTTATAGACTCTAAATTATAGGATATGGGATCATGTTGGGACCCTCTACAATAACATATCTAAATTTTTTCTATATCGGAGACGTTATCTCGTGGTGACGATTTTTTAGTTGAGGAAAAAGTTGTCAGATGCAAGCAGTGTAAAGATACAAAATGGTGCAGCTTTCGTTTTGCAACTCGTTTGGTTTCTGCAACTCGTACAACCAAACAGACTGTTCCAACACATTTGAATGGGTACGTTTACACTATTCATGGTCCTCTTTTGCATCCAAACATGTTAAATGACTCTGAGCTACATTGGAACGACAATTTCCCTTAAGAGTCCAAAGTGATAAAAAGAAGCAATCTTTGAAGGGATATTTCTCAAAAATCATGATGCTTATAGACTCTCCATCTGAGGCTATGGGATCATTTTGGCATCCTCTACAATAACCTCTCTTGGTTTTTTCTATCTTTGAGGCATTTTCTCATGGTGATGAGTTTTCAGTTGAGAAAAAAGTTATCAAATGCAAGCAGTGTAAAGTTGCAAAGTGGTGCAACTTTCATTTTGTAACTCATATGACCAAATGGACTATTCCAACATGTCCAAATGGGTAAATTTACACTATGCATAGTCCTCTTTTGCACCCGAACACACCGAATCACTTCGAGCTACATTGGACCGATGATTTCCCTTAAGAGTCCAAAGTGATAAAGGGAAATAATCTTTGAAGGGCTATTTCTCAAAAATCATGAAATTTATAGACTCTCTGTCTAAGGCTATGGAATTGTGTTGGGACCCTCTACAATAACCTCTCTCAATTTTTGCTATCTTGGAGGCATTTTCTCGTGGTCACAAGTTTTCAATTGAGAAAAAAGTTGTCAAATGCAAGTAGTGTAAAGTTGCAAAGTAGTGCAACTTTCGTTCTGCAACTTGTATGACCAAATGGAATATTCCAACACATAAAAATGGGTATTTTTATGCTAGGAATAGTCCTCTTTTTCACCCAAACTCTCTAAATCACTCTGAGCTACATTGGATTGATAATTTCCCTTAAGAGTCCAGAGTGATAAAAGACAATAATTTTTGAAGGGCTATTTCTCAAAAACTGTGATGCTTATAGACTCTCCGTCTAAGGCTATGGGATCATGTTGCGACCCTATACAATAACCTCTCTGGGTTTTTTCTATATCGGAGGCATTTTCTCATGGTGACGAGTTTTAAGTTGAGGAAAAAGTTGTCAAATGCAAGCAACGTAAAGTTGCAAAGTGGTGCACCTTTTGTTCTGTAACTCGTATGACCAAATGGATTGTTTCAACACATCTGGATGGGTATGTTTATGCTAGGTATGGTCCTATTTTACACCCAAACATGCTCAATCACTCTGAGCTACATTGGACAGATGATTTCCCTTAAGAGTCCAAAGTGATAAAAGACAACAATCTTTGAAGGGTTGTTTGTTAGAAACTATGATACTTATAGACTCTCCATCTAAGGATGTGGGATAATGTTGGGACCCTCTACAATAACCTCTCTAATTCAGAGGTGTTTTCTCGTGGTGATGAGTTTTCAGTTGAGGAAAAAGTTGTCAAATGCAAGCAGTGTAAAGTTGCAAAGTGGTGCAACTTTCGTTCTGCAACTCGTATGACCAAATGGACTATTCCAACATGTTTGGATGGATAATTTTATGCTAGGAATTGTCCTCTTTTGCACCCAAACACGTTGAATCACTCTGAGCTACATTGGATCAACGATTTCCCTTAAGAGTTCAAAGTGATAAAAGGAAACAATTTTTGAAGGGCTATTTCTCAAAAAACATAAGTCTTATAGACTCTCCATCTGAGGATATGGGATCGTGTTGAGACCCTCTACAATAACCTCTCTCGGTTTTTTCTATCTCAGAGATATTTTCTCATGGTGATGAGTTTTCAATTGAGGGAAAAGTTGTCAAATGCAAGCAGTGTAAAGTTACAAAGTGGTACAACTTTCGTTCTGCAACTCGTATGACCAAATGGATAGTTACAAAACATCCTTATGGGTACTTTTACGCTAGGCATGGTCCTCTTTTACAACCAAACATGCCGAATTACTCTGAGGTACATCGAACCAACGATTTCCCTTAAGAGTCCAAAGTGATAAAAGACAAAAATCTTTGATGGGCTATTTCTCAAAAATTGGGTCACCTAGAAACTATTTTTTTGAGTGTACAAGATCACATAGGGCCCCTCTACGATAACCACTCTCAGTTTTTGATATCTCTAAGGCATTTGTCTATGGTGTCTAGTTTTCAGTTGATGGAAAAAAGGTCAGATGGATGCAATATAAAGGTGCACAGGGGTTTAGGTTCATTTTGTTCCTTGTGAGTATGTAAAAAAATGATTCATTTATTCAAATGGACTTAAGTCATGAAATACACACATGAATACAAAGTATATGCATTAAAACATGTAGGACATAAAGTGTACATTGGAATACTCATAAGTGATAAATTATACACATAAGCTATAAAGTGTATAGTTGAATACATGTAAAGTATACATAATACACATGATATTATCATTCAATAATTCCTATCAAATATAAGATTTAAAAAATTCCACGTATGCATACAACAAATGGCCCTAATACATAATCATTTTCCACTAGGGGAAGGAAATAGATCATGTGTTGCTTTCGTGTTCGACATAGTCTTCAAGAATAGTAGAATGTTTACATTCTGGAGTGACAAGCACTTGTACAAACCATCAAGGTAGCAGTTAAACTACATACAATAGAAAATATGCTTAAAATAATAAATCTATATTATTCTAAACAACCTAAGTGATGATGAAATGGTAATACAAACTAGAAAAGATTCTTAGAATAAGAAATCTATATTATTCTAATTTGTCGCATACCTCTACCAAAGGATCTGAGCTAGCTATTGTTGCAACAACTCCATGATCAATCATGCTAAGAACATCGCAATATACTTTGAATGAGAAATCTATATGGTCAAAATAGAAAATATGCTTAGACTATCAAATCTATATTATGCTAAACAACTTGAATCATGATGAATTGGTAATGCAAACTAGAAAAGATGCTTAGAATAGAATAGAAAATCTATATTATTCTAGACAACCTAAATAATGAACCATAGTAGATAAACAATATCAAAATGTGATGTACAATATCATACCTATCCCATATAACAAATGATCCACTAATCAAGTGTCCATATGGTCCATGCACATTTGAGCTTCAAAATGAATGCATCTTTGAAGAATCTCTAATTTTTTGACATTCCATTTTGTCTCCCACTGTGCCCTCCTCAACCAACTAAAAGAACCTACACATTTGTGAATCAAGTGTCCCTCCTCGTGATAGTGCATAACTACACCAATCCGTAATAGAATGTGCATCATTGAACATTGCACCACCTCTAATCTTCATTTGTTCCTTAGACCAAAACTCTCTTCACAAATGCACCTACGCCATCATGCTCGCCTTTTCCATGTATTGCTTCAAAAAAACTCTAAATATGCGGTGCACCCCTCTCTATATGCATCCTACTCAACTAATAAAACATGCGAGCATTCTTGAATTTCCTTGTATAGTTATCTGAAAAAATCAAATGTTGACCCATGCAATTCCTTTTTCCCGCAAGAACTAAAAAAAGTTTTCAAAACAATGTTGTACAAACTCACATTAATGAGATCTATCATCACTCATGTAAAAATGGTACTCCCTGATTATCTTCCTGTCCTCTTTTGTACTATCAAGGTCATGCCTATATGTTATGTGGAAAAAATAACAATTTGAATAGAATTATAATATTGTGATTGAATTTTATTTTGTGGTTGCAATGTGTAATTTTCAAAAAAATCAACTACATATACAATAGTTCCAATGGGGAAAGAGCCCTTACACATCCCAAATTTCCAATCCAACCACTACGACCTGTGGCTATGGCTTGCATACTTATAGAAAATATTTTTCTTAAAATATGAAATAAAATCAGTAATACTTACCTCTCTTGCAACCAAATCACATCTAGAACCCTCACTTCCACTCTTCAATGTGTATTTGACTGTCTCATAATTGTTTTTCTCAACAATTTTGTTACCAAAATCATGATTTCTACCCTCATGAAAGCGTGTTACAAACTTTGATAAACCACCACATTGCAAACACATTCCATTGAAATAATCATTTCTATAAAATAAGCAACCATCACCTCTAATGCATAAAAATGAATCTAGAAACTCTTTTTGTGAGATGAATCTTCAATAAGACAATTTTTTTCCATTTTTTTGTGAGATGAATCTTCAAATTTTTTAATAATGGTCTCATTTTGTAAATCTTAAGTAATTGCACAAAAAGTTGGCATTGTTTGGTTAATGTCTTATTAGAGAAGAAATCATTGAACATTTTTGTAGCCCACAAACAAACCGTTCATTGTGACCTTTTTCCTTGAAGATTATCATTTATGTTCTCATCTATTTCAACCAACCATTTAAGGGTTCTTTTGTAATTAGGGGTTACATAAGGTTAATTTTCAACATTTTCAATGTTATAAACTTTTTCATTTTTGAATACAATGTCATTAACATTTTCATTCTCACTATTTTCAATATTTTCAACATTTTCAACATTTTCAGAAACATTTTCATTTTCAAAACATTTTCATTATCAATAACAATTTCATTTTCAACCACATTTTCATTTTCAACATTTTCAATAACAATTTCATTTTTAATAACATTTTCAACAACATTTTTATTCTCAATATTGTTCACATTTTCATTTTCAATTTCAATATGATGTTCAATATTTTGAATTTTTACTTCATCTTCACTTGAATTAACATTTAATGGCTTCGAAGAGGCTTCAATTTGAATATTTTGCATACCTTGTCTTCTTTTCCTATGACTTTCTCTATCTTTTGCTCTATATGCTTCAATTTGATCTATTGTAAGTTTCCTTTTACCTTTTCTCTTATGTCAGCTGCTGCTCCCCATTCCACAAACAAAAAAACACACACAAATGATTGGAATTCTAAAAACAATGTTAGAGAATCTTTGAAAAGCTGAATTTTATCTGATGCAGAAAGAAAGCATGAGAATTTCACGACAGAAAGAATGTCGGAACTGTTGAAATACTCAAAACGGTCCCTTTTTTTTATATATCAATTTATTTATATAAGTAGAGGAATTAAGATTAATTAATTAAATAACTAGTATTTAATTAATTTGTGCTCCAAACCATTTTTATGTGTATACATTTTGCCCCTCTTTGGAGTGATGTGCGCAGATGCATTACTTTAAAGAAAAAATTGTCAGACCATGATGATAAATTTTTTGACATGTCCCAGACGCTGAATTTTCAGTGATGATGGATGTATGCCCCCTTAGGAGATAAATTGGTGAATTTTTGGATTTTTTGAAATCCTGAAAATTTTGATGATTTTTGAAAATTTTCAGCATGTTTCACCAATTTATCTACTAAAAATAATAATGAGATTTGTCCCGATTGATTAGTTGATGAATTAAGCCCCTT
The DNA here is from genome assembly GCA_007115665.2 of Sequoiadendron giganteum. Classification (NCBI taxonomy): domain Eukaryota; kingdom Viridiplantae; phylum Streptophyta; class Pinopsida; order Cupressales; family Cupressaceae; genus Sequoiadendron; species Sequoiadendron giganteum. Next base: position 226,316,838 of record CM021102.1, read on the forward strand.
TGAAAAATAAAATAAAGCAATGGCACTTAATTACCATTTTAAGAGGTAAAAAGTCAAAAAGAAACTCATTTGTGCATTGTGATTTTGAAAATTTGAGATTGAGCAATTTTTGCGCATTTGGAGCAAAATGGTGATCCTGATTTAGACACATCGATTTGAGTGTGTGCGACAACACAACCGACCAGTAGCATATGAACCTCCGACACGAATATCTAAAAACCTTTTTTTTGTGAAATTTGAATTAATTTTCTTGCTTTTTTCAAATTTTGAATTTTTACACTCAACTGTTTTAGCACATCTATATGATAGAATAGTGCATGCATGACCTATTTTAGCACATAGGATTTGAATTTTAGTGCATATATGACCCGATGTAGCACATCGGTTGTCTGTTTTGGCACATAGGTCTTCAATAACATAGGTTGCATTATTTAGCGCACCTATTAGGTGAAGTAGCGCATTCATGCACTGTTATGGCGCATTGGTGTAAAAGTTTGGCGCATACGTTGAATTGGCACATACATGGCCTATTATGGCACATAGATTAAATTTTCTAGTGCATCTATCTTTTCGCACATAGAAGCGTTATTATGGCACATCCATGCCAGAGATGAGGAATTTTGATATTTCTCCTTGTGTTGAATGTTTTTCGATCGCGTCCACCTTCAAGTTGATTTTGATTGATGATGTTGGTAGATTAGATGATGATCAATCTCATGATAGGTGAGATTCAATGATTGATTGATGATGATTGACCTCATGATAGATGAGGATCAATGATAAATTGATAGACTGACCTCATGATAGGCGAGGTACATTGATAGATTGATAGGTCGATCGATGTTTGATTGATTGATAAAATTAGTGATTTTTTGATTTTTGATGATGATAGGAGAGTGATTTAGGAGTTCTCATGTCTCGGGAGTGCTTCACATGAACTTGGGAGCTGATTCCCTGCTTGAGTCAAGCTGAGCAGGATTTGATTGAGGGATGCAGATTGTACCATTTGATTGATATGCCATAGGTTAGGATTAACTGGGGACTACTGATAGCATTAGTAGAGTGGTGGCATAGTGACCACAACACCTTTCACTTGGCTATCAGCGAGATGGCCGTGATGCCAAAGGATTTGTACCAAATTCTATGGATTCTTGTGGTAGGAGACATAGTCATATATGATCATATAGAGTAGGGTGGGATAGATGATCTTTAGAGGATATTCCATGATGATCAGATTAGTGGGTACAAGATACCCTGGTAGGAGATGTGTGAGAGTTATGCCCCATTACCTTCTGCACTCATTGGTTTTGTTGGTGGTTTCTTATTTCCTGATCGTAGGTCAAAGGGACTATCTGTTGGGTGGGGTTGGACATTAGAGCAGATGATTTTACAAGGGACATGATATGCCTAGGGTTCATGCATGCTAGCCCATCTATATCATGATCCGCAACAGGTAGTCTATCTTGGAGTTTCCTGATAGAACTTTTAAAATTTGTCACAAATTTTCCTTGGTTCTACGACATGTCTGTCTTTCTCTCATGCTGGGGGTTTAATGTTAGAGTTTAGGGTTTTATTGCTCTTTTTTAAAATTGTCTCACCAAACAAACCATTGTTTAATGTTTCCATGTTGACCTATCACTTTGGGTTGTCAGTCGCTTAAGTCATTAACAGAGCCTTTTATGTCATGATTTTACTGGCCCCTTTTACCTGACCCATCGGTTTCTCCATGTTTAGGATTAATATAAATTCTACTTGATGTTGGGTTGGGATATTTCTAATGTTTAGACTAGTGTAAACAAAAACTCATGCCTTAAGGGTCGCCCCCCCATTTTCCTAGTCAGTCCCTTTGTTATGAATAACTTTGTTTCATGTGTAGATTTACGAACCGTCAGATTGATGATTTCAAATCTTGATCGCTCCTCACTGACCTCATGGGGTTTTTGGAAGACATCACCAAAGTTGCGTGAGGTGTGCAAAATATTTCCACCTGTCATGTATGGTGAAGTGGGGCCAGTCCAAACCTGCCAGTGTTGGTAATAAAGGCTATCAAATCGACGACCGCCATATGATAACAAGGGTTGATGGGGATTAATTATGGTCATCCCTCGCCAACCATACATGATTGAAATAATTATTTTGAAAGTGCTACGAGGTGTGTGAACTGGTGACATGTGGCCTCACTTGGTAGTACAAGGTGGCTGGTTGGGACCTGCTAGTGGCATGCATGTTTTTGGCTAGGAAGTGTGTGATTAGCCGTTGGGATTTCCATATGGTGACGTGGAGTTTTCAAAGATGTTTGAATCAATATGAGTCATTTGACGCACCAACTCCTTTTCACATCAATGGTTTTAATTCAAAGCTTTGAACCAGCCATGTGATGGCCGTTTGAGCTCTACAAATTACATGCATTAATGACACAAGTTTTTTGATGGATATCATCCTGATTTCTATGCATGCGAGCAATTTTCTACTATCAATCATGATGGATTGTATGCATTTTTCCATAAACTTGGATATTTTCAGTGGTGAAATTGACGCCAACCACTAATCACTCGCTTGCTCATACTGCTATTGGAAAATTAATGGTTTCTACACCAGCTTACTCGATAAATGCTTACTAATTTTTCACTGGCATCATTGTGATTTTGAGTCTAAGTTCATCTTTCAAGTGGTTAATGTTCTTAAAGAGCTTTGAATCTGTGAGTAAGATGAGTAAGTCAGTTGCTTCTGGTTCACCATTGTGCAGGAGTGCGAGGATGAGTGCAAAAAATTCTCAACGGGAGGTGAGGCCAAATGAATAGAGCATTTTCCCTGGTGCTCTTGGGGTTGTTGATAAAGGTACTGGGTCCCTCTTGACTCTTGTCAAGAGCAATCCTTGGCTCAAAGGACAAGTTACACGGGTAGAGGTATTGGGCTATGCAGAAGTGAGGGGGTCCGACGTTTGTGGCAAGGAATTAGTGGCCAAGCTGAAATCTAGGTCTTGCAATTTTGTTCTGATGTTGTTGCTGTCTTTTTGGGTCTGACGTGGAGGGGTGAGATAGGGCCATGGTGGCATTTTGTTTCGGTCGACTAGTTACAAGGTTTGTAACCGTTTTGATTCCCCTATTTTTTGTATGATTTCATCGGATGGTGGGGAATTGCAAAATGTTGTTGAAATTTCATTTGGTTGAGATGTATTGACATTGAGCCTGAAGCTTGTTGCTCTCCTGGTCTATAAAGGAGATTTCAAGGCTCATTGGTGGAGGTCAGATTTTTTGAGTCCTAAGGTTTAGGTGGTGTATAGTGAATGCATACAATGCACAATTCAGGAGGACTTAGTAAATGATTTTGTGTAGGGTATGTACATGGGATATTCGTAATATGTTTTATGTAATTACTAATATCGAAATAAATCTAAAAAATTCAAGATGATTACGGACTGTGTATGTTATGACAGATTGTGAGTGAAATTATTAAGGGTTTTTTCATTCATCTTCAATGGTATATTTGAATGTATAATTCACTTTATTTCTTTAACTTAATGAGTTAATCAAATGCTTGAAATGGAATTGTAGGTTTGTGGTAATATGCTAAGGATTTGATAAGGAGTGTTGTTTTGAATATTGAAAATTCTTATGGTGTAAGGCATTGTGAAGATAGTTCATTGGTATCAGGGTTAAATATTATGTGACTCCTACCCAATTTAATGAGGCACTGGTTAATTCATTTAGGGTTCTTTAAGAATTCAAGACAGTCACCCCAAGAATGTGGGTTCAAGGTTAAAATAATTTAAAATAAAAATTCACTGTATCCTAAGATGAAAATCTCACCCAATGCCTATATTCCTAGCATTAGATGATTATGTGCTTGAAGGTCTACCAAGACTTTGGTGCATTATATCTTTTGCATCTGGTAGGAAATTTTTTGTGTACAAAGTGTTCTTAAGGCAGTAATTATCATATGAACACAATTAGGAATACTCTCCTTGGTCTCACAAAGCCTAAAGAGTAGGGTTAAGGACCTAAACAACTTTACCTGTCATTTGGCCTCTAAATTTTGACTATTCTTGAATATAGGGATTAACTATCTCTTAGAGAATTTTTGAAGTTTAGCTGGGAATAGTAAAAAAAACACCAACAAATTGGCGACTCTGTTGGGGAGAACTTCTGAGAAATTTAAATAAAAAGAAATCCTAGGTGCAGATGGTAGTATCAAAGAGTCAAGAAATTTGAGAATCTAAACTTTAAGTTTAGATGTTGGATGATTTCAGACCTGGAAAGGGTTGGTAGCAGCACAATCTCAAAGCATTTGAGTGTGACTTTGTTGTGGAAGAAGACCCAAAATGTGATTTACTCTTGAAAGGATTTTATATTTATTTGAAATTATGTCCTCTGTTAAAGAGGTGACGACTCTATCTAAAGAACTAGTTGACTTGCAAGGAAGATTTTCAGATCTGCAAGATTTGCAATTAGGGAGAAAAGGTTAACAAGTGTTGCTTAATTTCTAGGTATTCTCATAAAGTTAAAGAGAGCATCATTTTGTTTATGAGAAATATTCACAATTTGAGATGAGTAAAGGTTCCCTATTAGATGAATTTGCATTAAGAAAGGGAATAGTGGTGGTTATGGTCATACTGCTAATGTGTAACATGTAATATGTAATATCTATAATGATTTGAGAAGTATGTTCATTTTGAATTATTCCTCTAAGAACTTTTTGAGGCATACATATTCAATTTATGGTGAATTGGTGAATGCAATTGACAACCATATTTGAAGTATGCAGGGCAAACAAGTTTTTCCTAGCCCTCAAAGGGATTTTGTGATTGAAAGGTACATGCCCTTGGTTTTCAGTGGTATTAAGGGTTTCCCTAACTTGATCCCTAAGAATGTTAGGAATTATTTTCCCAAATTCATAGGGCAAAATTCAAAATTAGCCTCTAAACATCTGCAAACCTTCATAGATGTGATGGGGAATTATGAAGTGAATCATGAGGATGTTGTCATGAAGATTTTTGTTCAATATTTGAAGGATTGTGCTAGGGATTGCTTCTCATATTTACTTTCATGGAATCAGTTTGTGATAGCCTTTATTGAGCAATTTAGTGAAAGGGTAAACCCAAGTATGGTAAGGAAAAGGTTTATGGAAATCCACATAGGAAAATATGAGTTAGTCCCATCTTTTAACCTTAGGTTTTCCAAGATCATAAGGGAAATTCCTAAAGATATAAGACCAAATGAGGCTGAATGTTTGGTTGTGTATCTTGGTGCATTGGATAAGAAGATGAGTTTCTTGTTAACAGACAAAGAGCCCACAACCCTGCATCAGGTGTATCAAGTTGCTATGGACATTAAGAACAACTTGAGGTATTTGATGATGAAAGGACATAGGGTCATGGATGTTAGTCATTATGTAGTATCTCAAGCATATATAAATCAAGAGTTAGCTAGAGGAGATAATTGTCAGGATAGCAATGCTTTGGAAGTTGTGATATTTCCATCATCATAGCATGAGGATCATTATGAGCTCAAAGTTGAGCACCAACAAGATTTGAGAAATATTGATCAACAGTCTTGTATGCAAGAATTGTGTGAAATGAAAAGATAGGAAGGGGAATCACCATTTAAATTGTTTTCGAGGTTTTTGGATGCCTTGATAGAAATCCCCAAAGATTTCAGACCTGAGGAATCTATTTTGTGAGATCTATGAGTCTGGGCTAAGTGCTTTGCCAAAAGAATTGAAGCATTGTAGCTGTGACCAAGTTCCCGAATGGGTAAAGGTTGTAGAATCAGCCAAGTGTGGGTGTGCACAAAATTTGTATTCTTACAATGGGGACAACATTTATCCTTTTGAGGAAAATCAGACAACAATGCAAATAGTTGAGGAGCAGGATGATGGAGAAGTTAATGAGATACAAAATGCTATTCCATGTCATGATGTGATCAGCGATTACAATGTATGTGTTGCTGATTTTTCATTATAAACTAGTGATTATGGTCCTAGAAATGGTGATTGCTTCTCTAAAGATGATATGGAAACATATTTCTTACTTGAAGAATGCAATGGTATAAATTCTCATGATGTCACTTGTCCACAAGTGAAGGAACAAATTACATGTGGTGAATACATGGAGTGTACTCCAAGTTTGCTATCAATGGAGCATGTTCATTGTGTGGGTGGTGATGAATTTGAAGAAAAGGAGATGTGTGTTCAATATGTTGATCTTGAACACAATGCTAAATATGATAAACATATTGATGAATGTGTTGATGCCCTTGCTACTCCTGATTGTCTGTGTGAAGCAGAGGTGGAAATGTTTGTGATACATCAAGAGGACGATGTTGTGTATGATGATTAAGTGGGGAGTTCATTTTGGAATGATCAGGAAGGGCATTGTGGAAAATATATGGATCTAGGGTCAACATCATCAGCCATGGCTAGTGTGAAACATTTTGATGAGTTCTCAGTTCATGTTGATACTGCGAAGAATCTTGATCCATATATAGAGCAACCAAGAAATGAGAATAATAGTGAATCTCATGCTGGTGAGTATGCATCGGAGCCCAATTGCTTCCTGTTTGATGTCCCTCATGTAAGCATGGATTTTTTTGTCACCCCTTGAATTGAACCTTTATGTGACGAAGAGGGGAAGTGTCAGGTTTATTGTTGGTGAAAAATTTTCAGCTTGTGCTGAAATTTTCACTTTTAAATTAACACATACAATAGTTGATGTTGTACATGAGGTGGCCAGTGCACATGGTTGTCTTTCTATTGCCTAAATGCTGATGTTGAGTTTCTTGAGCCTGTTCTTGAGGTGTTTTACATGGAGTTGAATGATTATATGAGACACGAGGCAGAGTGTTGTGAGGAGCCTAAGATGAGTACATTTACTAATTTCCTAGATGAAGATGTGGCCTATGATTCCTATTTATATGAAATCAAGAAGTGTTCTAATATACTTGAACACAAATGCCAATAGTTAGGCTTATGTTGTAACTATCAATATGAAGATGTTCCAGAGCACACATCTTTTTTTTTTGACACTTCTAAGTATGAACTGCACAACACACAATAAGTTGTTTATGAGAGTTTTCAATTTAAGCTGCAAACTGATTTGAATGTCAAAGATCAAATGGACTATGAATGTTTCTATTTCTCCATTCAAGAGAATGAGCATTTAGTGGAACATGATGATAAATTGGCCAAGGTAAAATATCACAATGATGATGAGTTTCAGTCAGTATCTGATTGCATGCTGTAGTTTGACAGAGTGGATGGTGACAATGGAAAGCATAGTGATACTGTGAGGCATAGTGGTGACTTGAGTGGTATGTGGACACTTAAGGGCAATATTTATAGACTTGGTTTATTTCAGACAACAAAGAACTTTGTTTTTGACAGAGGTAAATTATGGTTTTCTTTGTTTGGGGGCTTGGGGCCACCAAATGGGGTTGAAGTAAGTTCTAGTGCAACACAGTGGAGCAATTTTCTAGGAACCCATCTGATTCAGTGTTGGTTCTACTCCCCATAGATCTAAGTTCTTGCTATTCCCACAAGGGGGCATACATCCCCAGTCGGAGCCATTGATAGAACTTTTAAATTTGTCACAAATTTTGCTTGGTTCTACGACCTGTCTATTTTTCTCTCATGTTGGGGGGTTTAATGTTAGGGTTTAGGGTTTTATTTCCCTTGTTTAAAATGGTCTCACCAAACAAACCTTTGAGTTATGTTTCCATGTTGACCCGTCACTTTGGGTTGCCAATCACTTAAGTCATTAACAGAGCCTTTTATGTCATGATTTTACCGACCCCTTTTACCTGACCGGTTGGTTTCTCCATGTTAAGGATTAATATAAATTCTGCTTGATGTTGGGTTGGGATATTTATAATTCTTAGACTTTAGTCTAAACAAAAATTCATGCCTTAAGGGTCGCCCCCCGTTTGCCTAGTCGGTCCCTTTGTTATGAATAACTTTCTTTCACGTGCAAATTTGCGGACCGTCAGATTGATGATTTCAAATCTTGATCGCTCCTTGCTGACCTGGCAGGGTTTTTGGACGATGTCACCAAAGTTGTGCGAAGTGTGCAAAATATTGCCACCTATCATGTACGGTGATGTGGGGCCAGTCCAAACCCACCAACGCTGCTAATAAAGGCTATCAAATCGATGACCGCCATATGATAGCGAGGGTTGATGGGGATTAATTATGGTCGTCCCTTGCCAACCTTGCACGATTGAAATAATGTTTTTGAAAGTGTTGCGAGGTGTGCAAACTAGTGATGCATGGTCTCGCTCAGTAGTACAAGGTGGTTGGTTGGGGCCCGCTAGTGGTATGCATGTTTTTGGCTAGGAAGTGTGTGATTGGCCATTGGGATTTCCATATGGTGATGTGGAATTTTTAAAGATGTCTGACTCAATCTGAGTTGTTCGACGTACCAACTCCTTTTCACATCAATGGTCCAAATTCAAAGCTTTGAACCAGCCATGTGATGGCTATTTGAGCTCTACAAATTACACACATTAATGGCGCAAGTTTTTCGATGGATATCATCCTGATTTCCATGCGTGCAAATAGTTTTCTCTTGGAAATCATGATGGATTGTATGCATTTTTCTATAAACTTGGAGATTTTCAGTGGTGAAATTGATGTCAGCCACTAATGGCTCACTTGCTTGTACTACAATTGGAGCATTACTGATTTATGCACCAGCTTGCTCGATAAATGCTTGCTAATTTTTCATTGGCATCATTGTGATTTCAAGTCTAAGTTCATCTATCGAGTGGTTGATGTTTTTATAGAGCTTTGAATTCATGAGTAAGATGAGTAATTTATTTGCTTCTAGTTCACAAGTGCGCAAGAGTGCGAGGATGAGTGCAAAAAAATTCTTAGTTGAAGGCAAGGCCAAATGAATAGAGCGTTGTCCCTGGTGCTCTTGGGGCTATTGATAAAGGTACTGGGTCCCTCCCAAATCTTGTTAAGAGCAGTCCTTAGCTCAAAGGACAAGTTACACGGGCAGAGGTAATGGGCTTTGCAGAAGCGAGGGGGTTCGAAGTGTGGCAAGGAATTAGTGGCCGAGCTGAAATCTAGGTGATATGAGTCACCCGTTGAGCTCTCTGGTGGCTCTCCTAGTGAAAGTTTTGACACTGACTCAGATTATCATAGCTACCTCATGGCCTTGTCTGAGTTGTTCGGTGTGGATGGAGAGGTCCTCATGGTGTCTCCTATTTCTGTGGTGGCACCATGTGTTGCTTCTAGTTCTGGTGTTGATGTTGATGAAGATAACGTTGTGCTCCCACTTCTCACTGAAGTGAGGAATCAAAGCGGTCACTTGTATCGGGGCTGTGTGATTGTTCCTGGTGCTTGTTAGTGGTGCGATCGTTTGGGTCCCGCAATTTTGTTCTAATGTTGTTGATGTCTTTTTGGGTTTGACGTGGATGGGTGCGACATGGCCGTGGTGGTGTTTTGTTTCGGTTGACTGGTTACAAGGGTTGTAACCATTTTGATTCCCCTATTTTTTTTATGATTTCATCTGATGGTGGGGAATTGTGAAATGTTGTTGAAATTTCATTTGGTTGAAATGTATCAACATTGAGCCTGAAACTTGTTGCTCTCCTGGTCTATAAAGGAGATTTCAAGGCTCATTGTTGGAGGTCAAATTTTTTTAATCCTAAGGTTTAGGTGGTGTACAATGAATGCATACAATACACAATTCAGGAGGAATTAGTTAGTAAATCATTTTGGGTAGGGTATGTACATGGGATATTCGTAATATGTTTTATGTAATTACTGGTATCAAAAGAAATCTAAAAAATTCAAGACGATTGCTCTCCTGTGTATGTTATGACAGATTGTGAATTAAATTATTAAGGGTTTTTTCAGTCATCTTCAATGGTATATTTGAATGTATAATTCACTTTCTTTCTTTAACTTAATGAGTTAATCAAATGCTTGAAATGGAATTGTAGGTTTGTGGTAATATGCTAAGGATTTGATAAGGAGTGTTGTTTTGAATATTGAAAATTCTTATGGTGTAAGGCATTGTGAGGATAGTTCACTGGTGTTAGGGTTAAATCTTATGTGACTCTTTCCCAATTTAATGAGGCACTGGTTAATTCATTTAGGGTTCTTTAAGAATTCAAGACAGTCACCCCAAGCATGTGGGTGCAAGGTCAAAGCAATTTAAAATCAAAATTCTCTCTATCCTGAGATGCAAATCTCACCCAATGCCTGTATTCCTAACATTAGATGATTATGTGCTTGAAGGTCTGCCAAGCCTTTGGTGCATTATATCTTTTTCATCTGGTAGGAACTTGTCTATGTACAAAGTGCTCTTGATGCAAGAATTATCATATGAACAGAAATAGGAATACCCTCCTTGGTCTCACAGAGCCTAAAGAGTAGGGGTAAGGACCTAAACAACTTTACCTGTCAGTTGGCCACTAAATTTTGACTATTCTTGAATATAGGGACTAGCTATCTCTTAGAGAATTTTTGAAGTTTAGTGGGAATAGTAAAAGAACACCAAAATTGCCAACCTATTAGTCAGGGTGACATTACTTCAGATCTGGGCATGGGAGCACATAGCTGTTACCCGACCAGTTGCTGATAGGTTTCAGCTGATTGGCAGGCCGTATGTATATGGATATAGAGGACCCATTGTCCAACATAAGCTAGGCAAGTTAGAGTATTGGAGACGAGTTTTGGATGACCTCGACACTATGACATGGCATCCCTACCTAGACTGTGAGCAGTGGGCAGAGGATCAGTTGGAGATTCCATACATGTGCACAACCAAGTTTTTGATTATTTGGACACAATTCATTATTGAGAGGTTTCTTCTAGTTCGGGTGCACCGACAACATGAAAAAGTGTAGGGAATGCCTTAGGGAGTGGCCACATATGCTAGGAGGCACCAAGATATACCAGATTGGGGGCCCCTTTTTTCCTATGATGCAACTTGCCAGGAGTATTACAGTTTATTGCCCATGATGTGGTCATATCATCCAGAGGTTGTAGAGGCTACCATGTCAGAGGATTATGCAGAGTACTTTGGCACACATCCATTTCCTAGACTATCCTATCTCGACGAGCTAGTGCCAGTCTTGGATGATGATGAGGAGAGGGCATTGAGATGGAGGAGGGGGAGGGGTGATGGAGAGGAGGATGAGAGAGGTGTGGGTGGGACTGGAGGAGGAGATGACAGTGGAGGAGGAGGAGGTGGAGATGGTGGGGGAGGAGTAGTGTTCGATGTGAGAGATACCCTAATACCTTAGTGCAAGAGATCCTTGGTGGCTATAATAAAATAGGCACAAATCATTGTCTTAAAGGCACAACTAGTTTAGGCCCAGGGGTAGATTACTAATTTATAAGGACATATACATACACTACAGGGTCAGGTAGCTCAGGCCCGGACATAGTTGTAGGCACAGGGAAAGGCATAGACCCATATTCATGCTTTGACGACAGAGAGGGATACAACCATATGACATGGAGAGTAGGCAGTGGCCCTAGCAGACAAATTGTAGAGAGTAGCAGAGGGGACCACTATTGGTGACATGATGAGAGAGGTTACTCGAGTTGCCAGAGAGGCCAAGTACTACAAAGCGTCGGGTGAGTTATACTGAGTCTAGGTCAGTATGGAGCCACTCTTGGATCACCATGTCAAGATCCTGGTCCAGAACCAGGTACAGGTGCACCAAGTGCAATTCTATCAGGGGTTTTAGGAGGTTTGGCAGGAGGGTGAGTGAGGCCCACGACATCTGGAGGTAGCACCTCATAGTGCTTTCATTTGATCAACTTTGATGTATTTTTTGAGACATTGTATACATCGATTCAAAGACTTTATCATATTATGATATACTAGCCCATTTTTGATGATGTATCTCTTCATATTATTGGACATCCTTGTACACTTGACATTGTTATTATGAGATTTATATGATATGCAGTTACGATGAATTATCTACATGATGTTTATATGATTTTTATGATGGATGTTTTATGGATGCATTTAATTTTATGTGATATATGTCATGCGATGTTCTATATGATTATGCCATATTTTATGTATGGATGCATTAATGAGATGATGATGTAGATTCTATGTGTTGATGGATGATGTTTTTATTATGATGTATGAGATGGATGCAGTCATGCAAATGATATGATATGTATTGTATTTTTTGTATTTTTCACATGTATATATCAATGATATGGATGGACGAATGAACGTGAAATGGTTTATTATAGGGAATGCAAATATATGATTTTATATGTGGATATGAATGATTTATGATTTCTAATGCATGATAAATGAATGGATTAATTTTGGATATAATAAATACAAATGTATGATGAATGCAAATGTATGGATGTATGAGGATAATGCTTTCTTTTGGATTATTCTGATGCAAATATATGACCTAAATGCATGAATGAGAATAAATTATGATGATGCACGAATTTTAATTTTATTATAGATGATGCTCTATTTTTGGATTTTTTATGTAATCATATGATCAAATATATGGGTAGATGTATGATATGTGAATGGATTATGAAAATGCTTTACTTTTGTATCTATGCAATGTAATGCAAATGTGTGATAGATGCATGGATGGATGGATGATGAGGTTTTATAATGAAACTACTATGATGGATAGATGGATGAATGTATGATAATGCCTTTCTAATGATATGATATGGAAATGATAATGAAAATGATATGATTCTTTTTGTTAGGTCAAGTGTACTCAATCTTTTAATGAGAGATAGAATCATGTTGAAATTTTTCAACCTTGGAAAAAAATCTATAATGCAAATGCAAGACTAATATGAATGCAATCCTATCTTAGCCATGAAAACCTAACCATGCAACATTTCCATCTGATTCATTGTGCTTGGTATCATCATTGAGCTTTTAAAATTTTGAAAGGTAGTACAAACATTGATGGTGTAATTAGACCATGATGACCCGAGTACAAATTCCATACAACTTCTGCTGAGTTTTGATAGCGCAAGATAATACAAGCATCTAGGTATAATTGGATTGAGATGACCTGAGCATCACTTGCATAAAAAGATAAGAGTTAATCATTTTCCTATGAAAATTTAGAATGTCATCAATGATACTTTGTAGAGCATGTCCCGCAACAATTTGCACATGATTGAATCATAAACAACAGACAAATAAAATACCATTCTCCTTCCTAGCCCCTCTAGTTCAGAATATCATCGAGGTACTCTAGAGAAATTATAGCAACAATCAAGATAGAACATTTGAACAATCGTGCCTATGTGATCCAACCATGATTTAGAAGATGATCATCCAGTGAGATTTAATTTGATTGTCTTGATGTTGATTTGGATGGTTGATTTGTTTGATTGATTGTGATGGATGTTTAGTGTGATTGTTGTTTGTGCCAAGTTGTCTTGATATCACTTATTTTTTACCTATTGGTTTAAGCTCATCGTTTATTTGCCCCAAGTGAGTTCAATATTTTGCCCCCAGTGAGAAACAAAACAATTATTACAGATATGCACAATGAAACCAAGCCATGTTGGGACACAACCACAACAACCGGATATGGACATGAAGTTCATTTTATGATAGGAATGTATGCATAATGATGGTCAACACATGTTTCCAAAATAGATGGAGAAGTTGATTCATCACAAATAGCGCATGTTTACCAGGTTTTCACTACTTGCTTTTATTGCACTTTTTTAGATTTTTAGATTTTTTTGTTGTTACCAAGATGCTTGTTTGCCACATTTTCATTAAGGCAACAATTTTTTTGATTTTTTTGTATTTTTTTGTATTTTTTTGCTTTTTCTGATTTTTCTGATTTTTTCAAGACTTTTTTTGATTTTTTATGATTTTTTTAGGACTTTTTTTTATTTTTTATGATGTTTTTAGGACTTTTATTTTTATTTTTATGATTTTTTTAGGACTTTTAAGCATACACTGAATGCATTATGTGTAGATATTCTTCATATGAAGGTTGTTCATCAGTTCCACAAATAGATCCCCTTCTAGTGTGGACAACTGATATGCCCCCGATTTAAAGACTGATACAATAACAAAAGGGCCTAACCAATTTGGCTCAAATTTTCCTTTCTTTTCTTGATCTTGCTGATTTAAGGGATTTTCCTTCAGTACGAGGTCACCTACCTAAAATTTACTTGTTTTAACCTTGTGATTATAGCTCCTAGATATTCTCTACTGATATGCTTTTAGGTGATCAACTGCAAGTTGACGATGTTCATCTAATAGGTCCAACTCTTGTAGTCTAGACACTCGATAATCTTCATCAGAAATGATATCTTTCAAGGACACTCAAAGTGATGGTAGTTTGACCTCAATAGGTAGGACAACTTTAGATCCATATATGATGGCATATGGTGTGGCTCCTATGGGTGTCTGGATACTTGTACGATAGGCCCATAAAGTAGGGTTTAGTTGGATATGCTAATCATGTCCAGACTCATTGATGATTTTCTTGAGGATCTTTAAAATTGTTTTGTTTGAGGCCTCCGCCTGACCATTCCCTTGAGGGTAGTAGGGTGTAGAAAACCGATGCTAGATATGAAACCTTTCACAAAGTTCTTGGATGTCCTGGTTGTTGAAAGGTCTACCATTATCAATGAAAATGAATTGGGAATACCATACCTACAAATTATGTAGTTCAAGATGAAGGATGCGATCTATTTTCCTATGATGGTAGTTAAAGGCATGACTTCAACACACTTTGTAAAGTACTTTGTGGCTGTAATGATGAACTTGTGTCCATTGGATGAAGATAGGTGAATTTTACCTACAAGATCTAATCCCCATTGGCAAAATGGCCATGTTGATGCAAAGGGATGCAACTCTTGTGCTTGTGCATGAACATGATTATTATGGATTTGACACTTCTAACATTTCTTAAAAAATTGGAAGGACTCCTTCTCCATATTTGGCCAGTAGTACCCCAAACAGAGGAGTTTCTTAGTGAGGGTTAGACCACTTGAATGAGTGCTGCAAATACCTTCATGTACTTCTTGTAAAGATGTTTCAGACTTGTTGCATTCTAGACATCATAAGAGAGTTCTATCCAAACCTCGTCGATAGAGTACATCTGCGATAATGGTATGGCAAGCATTTTGGTGGATGAAGTTTCATTTTTGGTTTCAGGAGAGATCGAGAGGAAGGGTATTATCTTTTAGGTAGGTGTATATCTTCATGTAGATTGAGGTATCAATATCGATTAGGTGGCATATGAATTGGGACTTAGGATTGTCATAGGCAGGGGTAAAACTTGTTCCACCATGAATTCATAACAACTCCATTTATCTGGAATTTGTAGTAGAGAAGCAATAGTTGCCATAGCATCAACAACTTTGTTGTCTATTCTTGAGATTTGATCAAATTTGATAGCAAAAAAATATTTCTTAAAGTCATCAATCATTATTTTGTGGGACACCAGTTTTTCATCCTTTGTTTGATAATCATTGTTGACCTGATAAATGACCAGTTGAGAATCCCCATAAACTTGCAACTCTGTGATTTTCCACTCTACAACTATCTTGATGCCAATGATGAGTGCTTCATATTCTGCCATGTTGTTGGTGTAGGGGAACATTAGTCTATATGATTTCGGGATAGTATGCCCTTGAGGGGTGACAAATAAAATTCTTGCTCCTGATCCATGTTGAGTGTATGATCCATTGGAGTACAATACCCACTGTTTTGTTGTTATGGAAAAAACCTCAACATTTGGAAACTCTATGTGCAAAGGATGGTCATCATGCAAGGGTGCTTCAGCTAGTTGATCTGTGATGGCTTGTCCCTTGATGGCTTTCCTATCAACATACTGGATGTCAAACTCACTTAGCATCATTTCCCACTTTGTCAGTCTTCCTGTTAGATTTTCCTTGTTAAGGAGATATTTCAATGGATCAATTGTGGCTATTAGATTGACGGTATGAGTTAGCATATAATGTTGCAATTATTGGGTGGTGAGCACTACTACTAGACAAGCCTTTTCAATGGATGTGTAGTTTATTTCATAGCCATTTAAGGTTCTGCTGATATAATAAATTGCTATTTCTTTTCCTATTGAATCCTCTTGTGCAAGCAAAACTCACAGTGATGTCTCAGTTGTTGCTATGTATAGTAAGAGCAGTTTTCCTTTTTTTGGTGGTACTAAGACAAAAAAACTCATTAGATATTGTTTCAGTTGATTGAAAGTTGCCTCACATTTCCCGTCCAATTGAAAGGAAACATTCTTGTGCAACAAGTGGGTAAAAGGATGGGTCTTGTTAGCCAGTTGTGATATGAATCTTCTGATTGACTAAAATATGCCTTGGAGTGATCTTAATTGACTGATATTTTTTAGAGGCAACATTTCCATGATGACTTTCACTTTTGCAGGATCTACTTGAATGCCGTTTTCTGAAACTATATATCCCAATAGCTTTGCTGATGTCACCCCAAACACACATTTCTTTGGATTCAGTTGTATGTTGAACTTCTCCAATCGAGTGAAAATTTTGTCTAGTATCTCCAAATGTCCTTCTCTAGTGAAAGATTTGGCCAATATGTTGTCCACATAATCTTCCATAAAGGTATGCATCATGTCATGAAAGATGGTTGTCATGGCTCGCTGGTAAGTCACTCCTACGTTCTTCAATCCAAAGGGCATGACGTTCCAACAAAAGGTACCCCATGGGCATGTAAAAGCTATTTTGTCTTGGTCCTCAGGTGCTATCTTGATTTGATTGTAACCAGATTAGCCATCCATTAGTGATAACATGCCATGACCAGTTGTTAAATCCATGATAATATCAATGTTTGGCAAGGGAAAATTATCCTTTGGACAAGCTTTATTGAGGTCTCTGAAGTCTGTACAAATCCATATGATGTTATCAGACTTTGAAATGGATACAATGTTGGATATCCATTCATCATAATCAATGGGTCTAATGAATCCTACATACAATAATTTCTTCAATTCCGCCTTCACCAATAAGGTGATATGGGGTTGCATTTTTCTCAACTTTTTTTTTACTGGTTTGATTCCTAAAGGGAGAGATAGATGTGCATGATGAGATCTGGATCTATCCTTGACACATTCGCATCTGACCAAGCAAAGTTGATTTTTCGCTCTTCAAATAACTTGATGAAGTTAGACTTCTCTTGTTTTGTCAAGGATTGTGCTAGATGAAGAGTTTTCAATTTTTCTATTTTGCCGATATTGATGGACTGCGTTGGCTCGATCAAAACTTTGGATCTCTCTTGAAAGTTTTCAGGGAGAGTGTCAAATCTCTCATCCTTCGATGCCTCAGAGAGGTTTTCACCATCGGATGCACTCTTTATTTTTACTTTTTTGCGATCTAATACTGCCATAGAATGGTTTTCACTATTAGATCGATTTACTGTATTATTCATTTTGCAACTGAAAGATTTGACACTCCCCTGACTAGAAGCTTCATTCTGTGATTCAATGGTGAAACAAGTTTTAGGGTTGTCCACACAAAGGAAGTTGACGATGCAATCATCATTTGAAAAGATGGGGATATCAAGGGGCTCAATTTGGTCCCAGTCGATAAGTTCAGGATGCACTAGGGGTAGGGAATCGTTGGATTGGTTTAAGTCAGAGGCAGTGAGGGTTCTAATGGCATCATCATCAAGTAATCTTATAGAAAGGTCAAGGTCTATGATGTAACTCTCTTCCAAATGACCTGTCTTGCCAGGAGTCTGATCATTTTCACTTGAGCCATCGATAAGTTGTGATCCAAATTCAAGCAGTCTTAACCCCAAACTTTGTCCCTCCTCATGTGTAGGGTCATAATTTTGTATCACATCAATCCCTTTATCATGACAAGACTCGTCAGATAATAGATCCCACTCATATTCATTTGAGTCAATTTCATAGGCATCACTAGCTTGTAGTTGTAGGATTTTTTCAACAACTTTATAGGTGGCTTCTTCTTTTGTTTCCTCTTTATATCCTAGTCCTGTCTTGTCCTTTGGATTGGTCAAGATGGGTTGAATTGGTTACATGATCCCTTCTTTTCTCTTGCCGATAGGCCCTTGTCCTTCGCATCCCATTTTATCCAAGATTGAAAATCCTTTTCCATATTGGGTGGTTTGTACATTTGCTATTGTTGCTTGAGATTCTATTTCATCCTTGTAAAGCTAGTTCAAAACTTGTTTATCATCAGATTCCTCAGCTTGGGTACTTGCTTTTATGAATCTACCATCAAAGAGGGCGATAGGTTGTGAAAACTATTGGGTTGAGGTTGATGATTGACCATAGGACTTTGGGGAAGAGAATTATGAAATACATAGGGATTTCTCAACATAATGTTCACCCATGCCTTTATCTTTGACTTGGACCTTTTTCTAAAATTGTTTGGACAAGGTGTTGAGTTGGGCTTCATGATTGGTAGATGCAGAAGGGGTAGCTTCTTCCTTTTTCTTAGGCTATTTGGACGAGGAGATTGGTTGAATTTCCTTATTTGGGGATGTGGCAAGAAATTTTAACAAGGGATTTGATTGGATTGAATCACCTGGGGTGGTAGATGGGGAAGCGAGAGCTTCTCTATTATGGGGCACAAAGATATCTTGGACTGACTTGAGGGTGTTGCAATACTAAGGACTATTAGAGTTAGTTGGAATGGTAATCTCTTTCCCATTGTAAGGGAATTTTAGAGATTGATGGTAGGTTGAGGGAATTGCCTACATCTCATGGATCCAAGGACAACCCAAGAGTATATTGTATGTTAAGTCTTTGTCTAGAACTTGGAAAATTACATCTTTTTGGATTGGCCCCACCTGAATTGGAAACACAATTAATCCTTGTGAATATCTTTCCTAATCATCATAGGCCTTGATGGAGATCCTTTTCCTTGCATCTATTGCATTCTCAGATAATTTCAGTGCATGGAAAAGTTTCAAAGTACATATATTGAGACCAACTCCTCCATCTATTAGGACACACTTGACTCGACTTTTATTTAATAAAAATTCAATATGAAGTGTTGTGTTATAGGGATGAGTGATGGATATGTCATCATTTTCGGAGAAGGATAGGCAATGAGGTGCAACCAAATGACCCACCATGGCTTGGAAGGTATAGACTTGAAAATCTGTTGGTATGGTCGTATCCACTAGGGCTTTCTCCAAAATTTCTTTATGAGCAGGGTAAATCTTGAGGAGCTCCAATATCGATATTTGTGTTGGGTGCTCCCTTTAAAAACATATTTGGATTGTGCCCTTGTGGTAGCATTGACATGTGTGTGGTCTTGTTTTCCCTTGATTTTTATGACATTAATTTAGTTATTTGTTGCAGCTATGTCTTGTTTGATGCTATGGACTTGACTAGATGTGGTATTGGTGTCATTGATTCGCTTTTCAGTCATGATGGTGTCTTGTCCATGGTGAATTAGAATGTTGTTAGTTTTATTGTTAGCTGCAACAATGTCTTATGTGTCATTAATCTTAATGTCATTTTCCTGATCGTCAACAACTGAAATATGAAAAATGGTAGTATCGTGAACATAGTTTACATTTTTTCCTTTGTTGTTCGTCGTAGAGGATTCCACTTTATCATATTTTGGTAAGGGATTCTTGAACACACCATGATCAACATTTGTTTGGGGTCCTTCTATTTGTATGATCTTTTGGTCTATCGAATCTTGCATCTTGTGCTTTAATTGTATGAAATTATTTGTTAGATGACCTTTGCATTGATGAAATTCACAGTAATGAGCATCATTCCACCGTGACGATTTCACTTTTGGCTCAAAACCTTGGGTGTCAAGTAAGGTGATAACATTTTCTGCAAGAAGTTCCTTCAATGTGGATTCAAGTGATTGATGCAAAGGTGTGAATTTCCTGCTATTTGATGGCATTGGATATGGTGGTGGTTGAGATGGAGCATTGTTTTGGTTATTGTTCTAATTGGTGTTCTAATTCGTGCTTTGGTTGGTTTTGTTTCGATTGAGGGTTTGGTTGGTCTTAGATGTGGTTCTTGATAAATTGAAGACAGGTTTTGCATTATGCATTTCATTTGAAGCATCATGATTAGTATTCTTGTATTTTTGCCAAAACTTTGGTTTATCATTGTTCTTATTGTATACATCTAAAAATGGTCACAGTTAATCAAACCTGTTAAATTAATTAAATATGAATTATTTCATTAATATTCTGAAAATTCATCTACATATAAATAAATTTAATTATTTATTTATATTGTTCATTTTTCTAAATTCTTCTAGTTTAATTAAATAAATAAGTTTATTTAATTATTGCTATCTTCTTCTTAATTAAGTTAAATAAATCTCATTATTTATTTATATTAATTATCATGATTCTAAATTTGAATTTTCAAATAATAGAATATTTTGCTAACTCATCCTTCACTCCATATTTAAATTGAATATTGTAAATATTTAATTTAATACTTTTTTCCTCACCTTTCACATAATTAAATATTGTAAATATTTAATTACACATCTTTTTCACCTCTCACATTATTAAATATTAATTATTTAATTATGGAAGCTTCTAAATCCATGTCACACATAATTAAATAAATTAATTAGGAATTTATCCTCAACTACTAACTAACTCCTCATAAATGAAGTGCACAAATGGCAATTTTCCTTCATTTTTGAATGGAGAAGGTTGTGTAGGAGGAAAAATTTCCCATTTTTCTCTCAACTTTCCACCTTTCTCTCAACCTCCAGAATCTCTCACTGTTCATCTTGACAGGTTTGAATTTGACCGTTGATCTTTTCCAACTAGATTCTTGCCTCCAAAAATCTATAAATACAACCCTTTAGTGAGTTGAATTCATCCTAGATTTTGTGAATTTAGCATGATTACTATAGTTGCATTCAAATCAATATTTTAGCATAGCATCCCAAGTTCATAGCATTTTAGTTTTTAACTTCATAGCTCAAATCATTTAGCAATGGACATGCATGTTGCATAATCTCGTTCTCCCAAGTTGTCATTCCAACAAGTTGTTTCTTACACCAACTGAGAGCCAGTAACTTGCATCGAATCCTTGAAGATAGAGGACAATGGAACACTTTTGAAGGAACTGCTGTTATTTAGAGTTTGTTTTATATTTTTAATTAGTTTCCTTTGATTTAATATTTCATTGGTGTGTTGGTTTATCATTTTAGTTGCTCACATATTCTCACACATTTTTCGCGCCCACCGTGGGGTCTTGCCCCATTTTTAATCTTTTTATTGCAGAATTTTCTAACAGGTGACGAACTAGAGTTGCGGTTTAGCACATACCAGCCATGGTTTAGTGCATACAAGTTGCGTTTTAGTGCATATGAGGACTGTTTTGGCGCATTTACTGACTATTTTGGTGCATCCCTGATTGTTCCTTTAGTGTATTTGTTAACTATTTTAGCAAATTTACCAGTTCTTTTAGCGCATTCAAGGAATGTAAAAATAAATCTTGATTCTGACGCGATCCGCGGACAAAGATTTTTCTTTTCTGCATTAAGTAAAAATGAAGCAATCCTAGGATAGACACTTAAATCTAGAATTAATCAAGCCTAGGATAGTCACCAAAATTTATTTTATGTTGGTTAAAATGAATCCAATGCTTGTTGTGGAGCAACATCTTCACTTAGTGTAGAAAATTTTCATTTGGATTTAATACTGAACCACTTGTTTGCTGTGATTGCTGGGTAATAGGTTTATCCTCTCCCCTTTACTGGGTGACCAAAACACCAGACTTACCTTTTTCATTTCTTGCATTTCATGTTTTATTAAATCCTTTAGAAGGCATGTCGTAGTGGGAAAAAGTACCCACCCTACAGGAACGATCTAAGTGGGAACAACCAAAGCCAGGTTTTCCAACCCACTCTAATCAAAAGTGAATTTTGGGGAAACCCATATTCAATGGAAGTGAGCAATATAACCATCCTCAAAATTTGTGTTCTAAAGATTGGGAGGTCTCTTGAGGGAGTTTATCTATTACCACGCTGAACAAATACCTTTACTATGAACTATAGTGTAGAAAGCCAACCGTGTCAGTATCCAAACATCATAATAATCACAGTGCAAGGGGAGGGAAGAATCTGCCCCCAAGACACTCACCATATAATTGCCACATATTGTTTGCTCAAGGGATCAAGAAATCTATTCTTGAGTACGCACCTAGAAAAGACAAAAAAATGGGCGCCCTTTAGGGGGTGACGCGACTGTCTAAGTCGACACAATTTTAAGATGTGGGCTACGGTTGCTATGATGACCTTTTTGAAAAATAAGAGCGAGTCTGTCTGAAGTGCTTATTTTGTTCAATACCCGTGAAAATCTCAAGAACATACACTCTTTGTTTAGATTTAAAAAAAAACTGTTTTCTACTGTATGCCGTGTTCTTCCAAATTTAAATCAGATAAAGATCATCCAAAAACATCAAACTGTCAAAACATGTCTATCTCAGTGCAGTAATTGGATAGTTTAGTGCATCCTTGGTTTGTTTTAGTGCATCTGTGCTTTGTTTCAGCACATTTATGCTCTATTTTAGTGCATTTGTGTTCTATTTCAGCGCATTCATGCTTTGTTTTAGTGCATCTATGTTTTGTTTCAACACATTCATGCTTTGTTTTAGCACATCTGTGATTTGTTTTAGCACATACGTGAAACAGTCCAGTGCATAGGTTGGGTATTTTAGCGCATCTGCTGAAAATTTTAGCGCATTTGTATTCCAATCCTGGGTAATTTTCTGACACCCAAAAATCTACCATTCAGTCTAGTCTTTTTCTATGCTTAGGGTTTGGAAGTTTGAAACTTTTGCCAAGAAGTCCCTAGAGAAGAAGATTAAGAAGCCAAAGAAGTCTCTCAGTTATAAGAAGCTATTGAAAAGGAGGAAATTTTTATACCAAAGTCGAAAAGTTTTGCTTGAACACAAAACTTTTATTCATCGATATCATGACTTTGTTAGAGGTTTCACTAACGATTTTTCCTTAGAACAATTATATTGAAGAGCTTTCTTTCAAAGAAGAGCTCTTTCTCAAAGGCATAATCACAGTCAGCCTATTCGGTCCTCTTTTATCCCCCAACTAGCAATTTTGTATTCTACTCGTCTCAATCAAGTTTTGCAATAGAGAGCTTAAGAACATTAGGCATTTATCAAAAATCCTTATTTTTACAAAACTACGATCAAACCTCACAAAGTGCAACATCATCTTTATTTTTGATTTTTAGTTTAATTCTTGCAAACATGATTATCATCCTTTCAATCAAGGAATCATGAGCTAAATATTATAAATTTCATAAGTCATATCAATAGAATCTTCATACTATTTCGACTTAGATATCCATCAAAATTGCACTATTTCATTTTTTTGATCAAAGCTAGTGGAAATTTGGAAAAATATTATGCCTATTGTCACAAGATATCGAAAGCACATAGAAGGAGATGAGAGGGAAAGTACATTAAGCAACATGGGTGATAAAAGCAATAATGGTGATAAGGAGGAAAATCCTTTTCACAGACTTCGCACTGGGAATAATCTTAATAATGATGAGATAATAGAAGAAATTCTTCAAGAAGCAGAACATGATCCTCAATTCCATACTCTCATGGAGAGGGTTTTAAAATGAAACAAGGAAAGATATTTCCTTTCATTAGCTAATCAAGGAGCTAAGCTACCTACTAATTTTGACACGGAAGGGATTAGAGAGGATCCTAAATCCCCCATTAATGATTTTAGTGCTCTTACTCAATAGATAAGAGCATTACAAGGGAAAATAAAAGAAATACAAGGGGGTACAACAAATAAATATGTTTTGGAAGATATCTTCCCATATCCATTTGAGAGGAGTCTTACCATGATTCTTTTTCCAAAACATTGTGAGATCCCAAAGTTTGATAGGTATAATGGAAAAACGGATCCCATTGATCATGTGAGGGATTTCTGAAATATGAGCTTAGAATTCGCTCATGAAGATACCTATCTAATACAATTTTTTCCACAAAGTCTGGGTGGAAAATCCATGGAGTGGCTTTCCAAGATCACTCCCCCCATTAGAACATTTGAGGAGTTAATAAATAAGTTCATATCATAGTACTCCTATAATATACAACACCAGATAACCATGCTTGATTTATGTAGAGTAAAACAAAAGGTTAGGGAAACCTTCATCACATTCTTACAAAGGTGGAGAAGGTTGTTCGCAAGATATTCCCATCTTGTTCCTGAAAAGGAAAAGATGGAAATCTTTATTGACAGTTTGAATCAAGAGATGAGTTATAGGCTAAATCTCCATTGTCCTCAATCATTTGAAAAATTGATTGTAAATTCGATTACCATTGAAGGTGCCTTGGTGAAGCGTGGAGTTTTAAAGATTGATAAAGAAATTCCAAATTCATACAACAACAACAACAACAACAACAACAACAATAGCAACAATAATGACAAGTCACGATTTTGGACTCGAAATAAAAATGTTGTGAATGATGGGGTGGTAGATGCTAACAACGTGAATGTAAAGCCTACCATTCTTAATGTATCAGGTGTCCAACACACCAATAATGCTATAAATTCTAGTAACCAAAGCAATAATTCCAACCAAGGAAATGTGAAAAAAAATCGCGGTAATAATCTTGGCAATAATCAAAATTCAAATGCGCCCAGATCTCAATTTTTTTCAAATTGATGGACATTGCCACTGCAAAGAGATTATGAGCCTCGAGTTAAGCCACCATCATGGAATGACTCATACTATTGTGATTATCATAGGTGCAAGGGTTAAAGAATCTTGTTCAAGATTTGATTGATAACCGTACCATAACAGTTGAGGGACATAATGCCAATGATGATCATTAGGCATTCAAGGATCCTCTCCCTAATTATCAAAAAGGGGAATCTTCGGGTGAGAAAGGAAAGAATGTGAATCATGTCTACGACACCATCATCAATCATATTTACATTGATGATCAACAAGTCAATGCTATCAGAATCAAAGGAAAGCAAGAATATCGAGAAGTTAATGCTACCACAAGAGGACATGCCAAGATCATTATAAAAGGAAGTTCATCTAAGTCAGAAATTCCCCCTCCAAGTTAGTACAATTTGGTTGATCAATTGTGAAAAACATCGGCCTGAATTTCTATCTTGGAGTTGCTCAAAATATCACCAGCACACAAGGACATTCTGGAAAAGGCACTCGTTGACACAACTGTGTCTCCCGATCTAGATATCAATAAATTTCAAGCCATGGTGGGACACTTGTCCACATCCACATGTTTATCCTTTTTTGAAAAGGATGACTCCTCCATAACCCATCCCCATAATTCATCGCTTTATCTAGACGTCATGGTTCATAAATCCCAAATCAAACGTGTTTTAATAGATGGGGGAGCAAGATTAAACATTTGTACTTTAAAATTGGTCCTTGCTTTGAAATATTCAGAGGAATCTATAGATCCATGAAGGAAAATTACAATCAAAGAATACGATGATGAAGAAAGAGCTTCCAAAGGCCTCATCATGCTAGTAATCAAAGTGGGACCTGTTGTGAAGAATACCTTTTTCCAAGTTCTAGATCAGGATTTATCTTATAACATACTCTTGGGTCGCCCATGGATTCATGACATGCAAGCAGTTTCGTCTACTTATCATTAATGCTTAAAGTTTCCATATGACGGACAAGAAGTAACAATACCGGTGGACCATATTAGCAACTAGACTTTTTCTAACCTTAGAGAAACTTAGGACACATTTGTCCCACATAATAGAGAGGCTTTGGCCATTTCTACTTCAAAACATAGTGAACAAGTAGGGGAAATGATAAAATTTTTTTGGCACCAAGCTAAAATTAAAAGATAATGGGGTGGGAGAATATTCTTTATGCCTCTCTAATCTACTCATGTCCCCAAGATCCCATGGTCAACCGTCAACATCCATACAATAGGCTACAACAGCTTCAATATCATGCACACAAGCTTCGGTTCCCATCACCAAGTTTGATGGAAGATTTATCAAGGTAGATACTCAAGAAAGTGAAACAAAAGATAGGGCTATCCTTGATTGGCTCTATAAAGATGAAGATGAATCGATCCAACATGTCAAGTTACCCACTAGCAATATGGAAAGGGTTATATAATAATGCAACAAATGGGTTATGAAGGAAATGGCCGTATAGGCAAGAGAAAAGAAGGTATTGTTGAACCTATCCCACTAAAAATAGTGCACCCTAGAGATAAACCTGGGTTAGGATATGATGGGATGCAAAGGAAGAAATAGTACAAAGAAAATCTAATGAGGAATTAGCTGAAATAGTTCTTAGAATACAAGAAAATAATTCTGACACTGACTCCAATGAATATGAATGGGACACCATTTTCGATGATAAATTATGGAAGGAAAAATAGGTGGATATGTTACAAAAATATACACCCACACTCACACAAGGGGAAGGCTCAAGGCCTCCACTTGATTATGTCCTACAAAGCGACCATGACTCAAGTGATGATGATTCAATTCAGAATGATACAGATAATCGCCAGGAGGAGACCATCGCAGATCTTCCCCATAGCGAAAACAATAATAGTATCATGACCTTAACCGCTTGTGACCTTACCCAACCTGATGATCCATTTACCTTGGTCCATCCCAAACTCATTGATTGGGAACAAATTGCACCAATTGATATCCCAAATTTTCCCAATGATGAAACCATCGTAAACTTTCTTTGTTCATCCAACTCAGAAATAGGTTCTACCAGCGAGTCACAAGATCAAAGTTTCAAATAGGAAAGTGCCAAGTTTCTCAACTACAAAATTAACAATATAAAAGAAAGATCTAATGGTGAAAACCTAACAAAGGCAGTATTAGATCATGAAAAGAGAAAAATAAAGAGTGTATCCAACAATGAAAACCTTTCAAAGGAATTAGAGGATGGGAAACTTGACACTCTTCCAGAGAACTATCAGGAAAGGTCTTCCATTTTGATAGAACCAATAGAGGCACTCAATATAGGTACTATGGAACAACCCAAAGTCTTGCAACTTGCTGTCCCTGACAGAAGAGGAAATCCCAAGATTCACGAAACTCCTTAAGAATAATCAAATCAATTTTGCATGGTCATACACAGGTATACCTGGATTAGATCCAAATCTCATCATGCATCATTTATCCATCAGGCCAGGGAAAAAACGTGTGAATCAGAAACTCATAAAAATGCATCCACATGTTGCATTACTGGGCAAGGAGGAGTTAAATAAACTGTTAGATGTAGGATTCATTCGGTCTATAGACTATGCGAAATGGATCTCCAATATTGTACCTGTATCAAAGCTAGATGGATGAATCAAAAGCTGTATAGATTTCTAGGATTTAAATAAAGCATGCCCAAAGGACGATTTCCCTCTGCCAAACATAGATATGATTGTAGATTTGACTGCTCGACATGCTATGTATTCACTAATGGATGGATTTTTTGGATATAACGAGATAAATATTGCACTTGAAGATCAAGATAAAACAACGTTCACATGTCCTTGGGGTACATATTGTTGGAACGTAATGCCATTTGGACTAAAAAATGTAGGAGCTACATACCAATAGACAATGACTACAATTTTTCATGACATGATGCACACATTCATGGGGGATTATGCAGATGATCTCTTGTCCAAATCAAACACAAGGGAAGGAAATTTGGCTATCTTATCTTAAAAATTTGTCAGAATGGAAAAATTTAAAGTCAGACTTAATCCTAAGAAATGCATCTTTGGGGTAAAATCTAGAAAGCTGCTAGGTTATATTGTGTTAGAAAAGGGAATTGAGGTGGATCCAACTAAGGTACAAGAAATCCTCAATATGCCACCACCAAGGAACATTAGTCAACTACACTCATTACAAGGACGTTTGCAATCCATCGGGAGATTCATTACACAACTAGCAGATAAGAGTTTACCGTTCACTCATCTCTTACATAAGAATGTTCCATTTAAATGGGAAGATAGGTGTGAAGAAAAATTTCATCAGATAAAGCATTATCTAATGAATCCACCAGTGTTGATTCCACCAATGCAAGGTGAACCACTTATATTGTATATTTTTGCCATAGAAGTGTCCTTGGGAGCATTATTGGCATAGGAAGAAAAAATAGGAAAGGAGCGAGCAATATATTACATTAGCTGAACATTGACAAGTCATGAGCTAAATTACACCTTCATTGAAAAAGCTTGCTTGGCAGTAGTGTTTACTTCTCAAAATTTACGACACTATATGCTAGCTCATACAATAAAACTTGTGGCTAATATTGATCCTTTAAATTATCTTCTAAGTAAGGCAGCCCTAACTGGTAGATTGGCTAAATGGGTCATGATCCTAAGTGAGTTTGACATTCATTATGTGGATCAGAAGGCCATCAAAGGACAAGTTATAGCAGATCAGTTGGTAGAGGCACCGATGCAAGTAGAACATACAATACACATTGATTTTCCTTACACTGATGTTTTCACAGCAACCACTAAACAGTCATGGGCACTTTATTTTGATGTCTCCTACACTCAACATGGCTTGGGGGCAGGGATTATTTTCATCACACCTCAAGGGCATACAATTCAAAAATCTTATTGGCTGATGTTTCCTTGTACAAATAACATAGACGAGTATGAAGCATTGTTGATTGGAATGAGAATTGCATTAGACTAGAGAATCACAAAACTGTAAGTTTTTGGTGATTCACAACTTGTCATAAATCAAATAAATGATGAATATAAAACTAAATATGACACGTTAATTCCTTACAAAACATGGTGGATGATTTCAAGAAATACTTTGTTGATATCAAGTTCACGCAAGTTCCACATACTAACAATAAGGCTACGGATGCCATGGCTACAATTGCATCACTACTCCAATTGTCAGAGAACCAAGAACGATACGATTTCTTGGTGGAACAATTGTTTTCTCCCACCAATGATAATCCAAAAACTCAAATAATTTGTCACCTAACTATTTTTGATTCTCCCTTGTATGGCCAAATCTATGCTTATCTAAAAGATACCATATTGCCCCTCGATTTGTCTAGGAATCAGAAAAGGAATTTCATTCACCAATCTTCTTGTTACACCCTAATTATTGACATCTTGTACCGATGTGGTCTTGATGGTACCCTCCTTCGATGTCTCGAACACAATGAATTGAAAAAGGCCTTACAAGAGGTACATGGTGGTATTTGTGGGACTCATTCAAGTGGACTAACCTTGGCAAAGAAACTTGTTAGAATGGGTTACTATTGGCCGACCATGGAGAAAGAATCATTCATCTTTGTAAAAAAATGTTCAAAATGTCAGATTCATGGGAATCTCATTCATGCTCCTACTCAAGAATTACAACCCTTCACAACAACATGGCCTTTCGCTCAGTGGGGATTGGATCTGGTTGGCAAGATACATCTGTCATCATCAAATGGACACAAGTTCATTATCACAGCCACTGAGTACTTTACTAAGTGGATTGAAGTTGTTCCCTTAACAACTGTTACTGACAAACAAATTTCATCATTCATTTTGAACTATATCATATGTCGGTATGGAATTCCCAACTCTATTATCATAGATAATGGAAGACCTTTTAAAAATCAAGATGTTGATGAACTTTGTGAAAGATTTCACATCCAACATAGGTTCTCTACACCTTATTATCCACAAGGAAATGGCCAAGCAGAGGCTTCAAACAAAACAATTCTGAAGATTTTCAAGAAAACAGTAAATGATGCCGACCATGATTGGCATGTCCAATTAAATCCAACATTGTGGGCATACAGAACTAGTATTTGCATGCCAAAGGGTGCTACCCCATATGCTTTGGTTTATGGAGCAAAAGCTATTTTTCCATTAGAAGTTGAGATTCTCTCTCTTCGAGTATCACTGAAGGGGCTCATAAATGATGAGGATTACAAAGTATCAAGATTGCAAGAGCTGGAAATGCTTGATGAATGAAGACAAAGTGTAGCTAATCATTTGAAGGAATATCAAAAAACTATGTCCTGGAATTACAATCACAGAGTCAAACCATGAGCTTTTCAGTGGGTGACTTAGTTCTCAAAGAAAACCCTTGTAATCAGCAAGATCGGGAAAAGAAAGGCAAGTTCGAGCCCAATTGGTTAGGTCCATTCGTCATCATTGCATCATATGGATCGGGGGCATATCAGTTATCAATGCCAGAAGGGGACCTGCTTGAAGATCTGACAAACAAAATCCACTTGAAGAAGTTTTATTCTTGAAAAATATCAAAAACAAGATAAAAAGTCTCGAAAAAATATCAAAAACAGTATAAAAAGTCCTGGAAAAATATAAAAAACAATGTAAAAAGTCATGAAAAAATTTATAAAAAATGGGAAAATGTCTTGAAGAAAACTGTCATCAGGGTGAAAACCTGGCAAACAGGCATCCTTTTGACATACAAAAAAATCAAAAAGATAAAAAATATAAAAAAGAGAAAAAAACAAAATATCAAAATATCAGAAAATCAGAAAAAGTGCAATAAAAACAAATGGTGAAAACCTGGAAAACAGGCATTGTTTGTGATTTAGTTGGCTCTTCCATCTATTAAGATACCTTCTGCATTATTCATATCTATTTTTCATCGGCATCACATGCATTCCTGACCATCATATCCACATCATGCGCCCAACATTTCCTTGGAGTGACAAGGATTTCATCATGTCTTGATGATTAGTGTTATCATTAGAATTGAGTCGTGTCTTATTCAGAGTCAAAGTGTGAGGTCATTGGGAGCAGTTAGCTTTTTAATCTTTTTTGTAGGCAAAATGGCAACAGGTGTCAAATATTAGAATATCGGAACAACAAATTATCCAATTAAACTGGGTTTAAACAACATTTCGACAGGAAATTGAACAAATTGGATGATCTTAATCTGAATAAAATGAATGAAAAACTTAAGGCATAAGTTGAATTATTGTTTTGACATTTGATGACATCGTATCTTTGGAGTGGTTCAATGATGTACTGAACTAGAATCACAAGGAAGGAGTATGATTTTTCTTTGGTTGCTGTCTATAAGCTAATCACCAATATTATGCAAATTTGTCATGGGACATTCTCTACAATGTATCATTGATGAAATTTCGGGATTTGCATAGGAAAATGGTTAACTTTTGTCTGCTTATGCAAACAGTACTCAGGTCATCTTGGTTCAATTATACCTCGATGCTTGTATTAACTTGCTACATCAAACATCATGGAAGCAATAATCAGGTCATCATTGGTGCTAATATCCCCTTTAATGCTTGTACTAACTTTCAACATATCAAAGGGCTCAATGATGAAAATTATGCACAAAATTGGCTCATGGAATGACAAACAGTGAAATGGTTTATTTTGTCATTTTAGGTTTGCATGATTCATTTAGATTTGCATTTAGGGCTGTATGATAGATTTTTTTGGAGGTTTGAAATGCTACATATCTCTTTTAAGACGTTGATTGAGTACACTTGGACATTTATTGCATCTCATTTCATTATCATTTTCATATTTCATCATTTCAAATCTCATTTTTTATCATCATTTAGGTTATCATGATCATTTCAATTACATTTGTGAATTTTCATTATCATTATTAGGTACCATTCATTTTTATTATCATAATCATTATTACATCATATCATTTGCATATCATTTATTATTTCATATCATTAATCCTTCATCTCATCATTTATTTTGAAAATTTCACCTCATATTCATTATCATTTTCATAATCACCATTTGCATAATCATACATTGAAAAAAAGAAAGATGCATCCATTTCATTTATTGCATACATGCTCCATACATCATGTAGAAAATCATTTTTACTATGTCATCATGTTAAATTCATAGAAATCATTTCATTTTGTAGGATCATTAAATCATAAAGCATGTTCATCAAATCATAATTTACATCATAAAAATTACATCATCTTCATATAAGCATAAATTGCAGTAAAAAAAAAGCATCATCACTATAGTTCATATCAATATGCATATATCATCATAAAAACTGCATGCATAATCATAGACCACATAGCATATGGAAACAAAAATGTGTACATAACCATTCATCATAGCATAATCAAAGACATATGCATATCAAATCACCGCTGCATATCATAATCTCATCAAAATAAATGTCCATAGGTACAAGGATATCAAATTTATGAACAAGATATATAAAATACAATGAAAGGGTGTATCCATAATCATCACTAAGGGGCATCTGGATGTGGAGCATGACTACTTCTACCTTTGGAGGTGATGGATCTCGCTGGATCTCTACTGCTAGAAGCACCTATCTCTTGTTTGATAGGTTGTCCCACACTCCTATTAGCACTCTTGGTGTGACTGCGTGAGTGGGTACGCGATCGGGTTCCTGACTGCGTGTAGGCTATCTACTGCTCAGGGGGTACTGCCTCAAAATATCTCATCCTATAATACTTCACCTGGTGGGAAATATCTAGTCCCTCTGCCACAACCTCTCCAATGGAGGTTCTCTCAACTAACCTCAGGAGTCTCTCAGCTACTCCCTCTACCTGAATACACCACTCTCTGAAGTTGTCCCGCTCTGCAATAAGCTGAGCTATCTATGGGTCAGGAGGTGTTGGTTGTGCTATCTGTGTCTATAGTTGGCTAATAGTAGCCTATGCCTATGCTAGATGGCTCTGAAGAGTTTGAAACTCTGCCTGCAAAATGTCAATCTGTCCCTGTGATGGATCCCTGATGGTAATACATGGAGCTGAAGTACTGAGTTGCTCCACCACTCTATTTGTATGAGGCCTTGTCCTGAAGGGTACATCAAAGAAATATATCTAGCTGCCACCCCCACCACCTCTGTCATCCCCATCATCATTGTCTTCATCAGAGTTGTCCTCATCCTCCTCGTCGACATCCATGGCAACCTCGCCTATATCCTCCCCTACTCTGTGTGGCTGCTCTTCCTACCCCTGTGTCTATGCCTATGCCCTGACCTCTACCTATGCCTGTGGCTTCCATCGTGCCCGCTATAAAACTGGTCCACCTAATAGTGGGGTAGGCTCATCTAGACTAGTCAATGTGGGAAATGGATGCATGTAGAAATATGCAGCATAATCATCTGTCATGTTTGCATCTATGAATTTTGGATGGATGGCCCAAAACTTTGGCTGAAGATCGGTGTACTTTGCTAACACTGCCTCAAGAGTAATGAAGGGACCCCACTTTGCTACATCCTCCCGACATCTGGCATAATGAGCCACACCCTGCGACATCATCTAAACTTGCTCATACTACCTAAGTACCCACATAACTAGAAAATGCTCAATGATGAAGGGGGTGCAACCAATCAAGTATCTTGATATACCACAATAGGGAAGTTCTATGTCATCATCGTCCCATGCATCACATTCAAGATATGGTCTCCATATGACTATATCCATATCATCTAGCATACGCCACCAGTACTCTAACTTGCCCAACATAGGCTGAACAAGGGGACATGTATACGCATATACATATGGGTTTCTAAGTGGGTGATCTATCCATACAATAGGGTGGGTGATGGCGATGTGCTCCCATGCCTAGATTTGAAGAAGTGTAACCCCAAAAGATATACTCTTCCCATCTGTATATACCACCTGATGAAGATCATGGTATAGATGGGCAAGCATGCAGGATCCCCATGCATATCTAGTCTGATGAAGGATCATGTCCTCCAAAATATGACCCCAACCTACTGATAGTCCCTTTGACCTGTGATCATGACAAAGGAAGCCACCAATGAAACTTGCCAAAACTGATGGAAGTGGGGCGTAACCCTTTACCATATCTCTCCAAGCAATCTCATAACCACCAACATGAGGATTCTAGAAGACTCATCACAGGGCATCTGTACCTCCAATCTCCTTGTGATCATAAATCATAAGTGCACCAACTACAAGGATGCCTAAAATCTTGTACACATCCTCGGGTGTAACAGTGATCTCTCCAGTTGGCAAGTAAAAAGTATTATGCTCACTATGCCATCTCTCAGCTAATGCAGTCAACAGTGCCCTATTGACCCTATACTGAGGGATCCTGAGAAGGGAACCCAACCCACATCTAACAATGACCCCTATCTCTGGCTGGGATAATCTAGGAATCATCTCCCATGTGCGAAGAAATATCTCTCTGATTTGGAGGATATTAAAATCCTCCTATAACATCAATACATCAGGATTAAATCATCAGCAAGGAATATCAAAACCATCAAGAAAATCATGTCAATCAAGCAAGTGAATCATATCAACATCAACCACATATCATTAATATTTGTTCTTCAAGCAAGAAGGAAAATTTATCAAACTCTACTGATTTTTTTTTCATCAAGCAGGGAAACAAATTTGACATCCAATCGGCTCAACATCAACATCATTACTATTTTTTTTTTAATCATGAAAGAAAATTTATTAGAATCATTTTACTATTTGTTTTTCAAGCATTAAGACAAATTTATCAGATCATTACCAAAATAAATTTAATCTATCCTTGGAGTTATTCAAAATCATCACATCAGTTGTCTAATACAACAACAATCATCAAGCAAACATCTAATCAATCTCAAAATTGCAAAATCAGCAAAAAATCACGGATGTGCTAAAAAAGCCTATTAATGCCCTAAAACAGTCAATGCGCTACTTTATCCATGGATGCGCTAAAATAGAGATTGTATGAACTAAATCATCTATGCACTATTCTATCAGGGGTATGCACAAATCTATCTGTTGTATGTGCTATTCTAGCCTATGCGCTAATCAAGCATCATATGTGCGTGGTCCTCCTCTATGCACTATTTTATCTATCCTATGCACTAAACTATTCATCTATGCACTATACTATTCTATCAATGCTCCAATTTTCATGCCCTATTCTAGCTATTTTATGCGCTAATCTACGGCTTGCATGCGCTAAATCACAATCCTATGTGCTAAAACAAAAATTTGAAAATTCAAAAAATGAAAATTTCGTAAAAAAATCACTAAAAAATTCACAAAGGAGGATCATGCAATCTTACCAGAGGTCCATACAATGTTGGTCTCTGATGAAGACATGCTCGCTCGAATCTATGGTGCTCATAGTAGATCAGCATTTCAGAATTCTCTCTCAAAGCTTTGAAAATCACAAAAGGCTACTCTTCAAATGACAATGACTTTTTACCTTTTTGACCTTTTAAGGGGGTGAAAAAGGGAAGTTATTTTTATTTTTACTATACAACATGCTATTTTGAGAGATAAATTGACAATTTCTCTTCAAAATCATTTCAATTCTTTCAATCATCATCAGTATCATTCAAGTCACGCAATTTATCTCCCGAGGGGGCATATAGCATCATCAGTCAATTTTCAAAGTCAGGGGCAAATTTTTAGAATCTAAATTATTTGAATTTTTTTTCTTCGAAGCAATGTGTAAAACACATCACTTCAAAGAGTGGAAAAATGTATACATCTAAAAATGGTCACAGTTAATCAAACCTGTTAAATTAATTAAATATGAATTATTTAATTAATATTCTGAAAAGTCATCTACATATAATTAAATTTAATTATTTATTTGTATTGTTCATTTTTCTAAATTCTTCTAGTTTAATTAAATAAATAAGTTTATTTAATTATTATTAGTAGTTAGTAGTTTGAATTTGACTGTTGATCTTTGCCAACTAGATTCTTGCCTCCAAAAATCTATAAATACAACCCTTTAGTGAGTTGAATTCATCCTAGATTTTGTGAATTTAGCATGATTACTATAGTTGCATTCGAATCAACATTTTAGCATGGCATCTCAAGTTCATAGCATTTTAGTTTTTAACTTCATAGCTCAAATCATTTAGCAATGGACATGCATGTTGCATAATCTCGTTCTCCTAAGTTGTCATTCCAACAAGCTTTTGCTTACACCAACTGAGAGCCAGTAACTTGCATCAAATCCTTGGAGATAGAGGACAATGAAACGCTTTTGAAGGAGCTGCTATTATTTAGAGTTTGTTTTATCTTTTTAATTAGTTTCCTTTGATTTAATGTTTCATTGGTGTGTTGGTTTATCATTTTAGTTGCTCACATATTATCACATACAGTTATAGTTGTTGGAGGAGTTGGCTGAGTTTTTTTCATTGTGAATTTTCAAAAATCCTCTTTTGACCAAAGTTTCTTCAATTTCGATCTCATTTTCAATTAGTTTCTCAAAGGTTGGTGGACATTGTAATTCAAGCCTATAGCTCATATCATCATTTAAATTGTCCATGAAGACCTCTATTTTTTCCTTTTCTGGTATAACACGAGGATACCTTGCAAATAATCTTCTCCGCCTTTGTAAGAATACAAAAATGATTCTCCCTTTTTTTGTTTCACGTTGCAAAGGTCCTTCATTGTGATCTCATGTTGAATATTATAAGAGTATTGGGTGATAAATTTGTTGACCAATTCTTCAAAGGACTTGATCCTTGAGGGTAATTGCGAGAACCATTGCATACATTGTCCTCCCAAGCTTCATGGGAATAATCTCATCAAATAAGTTTCCTCATGTGCGAATTCTAGGCTCATCATTCCAAATTCACTAATGTGATCTATAGGGTCCGTTTTACCATTGTATTTATCATATTTAGGGAATTCACAATGCTTGAGAAATGGGATCATGTTTACACTTTCATCAAAAGGTTACAAACATATTTTTTATATCGAGTATCTTTTTGTGACCTCGGTTTGCATGTTTTGCATCTGTTGTTGAAGGGTTTGTATCTATTGTATTAAAGCATCTATGGGTTCATTGGTTCTTGCTTCATTTCTTGTTTCAATTTTTGTTTCTATTTCTGTCTTTTTAGGGGTTCCTTTTAATTTTGTGATATCAAAATCCTCGAGTAGTTTGACCCCTTTGTTTGCTAGCATCAAAAGGTATTTTTCACCCTCCTTTTGAAAGATCCTCTCCATGAACTTTTGGAATTTGGGATCTTGTTGTGCTTGGTCTATGACTTCATCCATTATTTCTTCTATCTCATCTTGATGAATTTAAAAAAAAAGGGATTCTCTTCTCTTTCAGCCATGTTGTTTTGGGTTTTAAATTCTTTCTCCTTGAGTTTTTATCTTTGTGATCTTGTTTGAACGGGCATACAAGTGATGTAAATGTACTAAATCTTTGATCATTATTGGGGAGTGTCAAAGGGACAATACAAATCTGATTACACAACGTTCATTTCAGGATGAAGGATGATAAATCCTGATAAAGGATGATGAATCCTGATGGTGAAACTTAGTTGCTAACCAAGGATAGATGTGATGATGGGACACTTTTAGATATTTGATGAAAGTTTAGGTAAAATATTTTCACTTTAAAATTCTAGTTTCAACAAGTTTGAGACCCTAGGGTGATTGGGGAATGCTTCTATTTTGAAGAGGATCTTGAACTACAAGTCTAAAATTCAGACAAACAAAGAATTTAACTCTCTGGTTTGAAAATTTTATGAATACACTAGAATAGTGCACAGATGCGCTTAAAGACATATGCGCTAAGGAATGACTTGCATGTGCTAAATGATGGCTAGTATGCACTACATAATGAAATAGATGCACTAAAACAAGGGATGTATGCACCAAAACAGGCAATAAATGCGTTAGAATATGGAAGGCAGGCATTGCAAAATAGTACAGATGTGATAAAACAAAATATAAATGCACCAAAACAATTAGTGGATGCACTGATCAAGAAAAATGTTCTTTTTTTTAATAGTTTGATGGATTTTTTATTTTCTAGCAGAGAATTTGATTGTTTTGTGATATGAATCTTATGAATCAATGGTTGTATATCCCTATATGTGACGTTTGTTCAAAAATTTATTTCAAAACATGCATCTGAAACACATCAAGAAAGTACAATCCCTAGGGTTGTGAAGGACATTATTTATTGGATTCCCAGTTGGATTTTTATTCTAGCTATGCTTACTTTTAGTGAATGAATAGAGGCTTGACCACACTGTCTCCCCCTTGCATCGCACTCACTTCTCAGGTCAGCCAAGCCTCACTCCTCATGAATCTCCCATGATGGACTTATCATTTCTACCAAAAGCCACAAGAATGTGGGATGACTTCGAAGGTTATACCTCTTGCATCAAAAAATAGAAAAGGGATTTTGGCATACTATAACAAGGGTTCTAGTATAGGAATTTTGTTCATGGGGGATCATCCATACGACAAGAGACCATTTTTTCCCTTCTTGTCAAAAAAATCCTCATGATACTTGAACTTTCCTCAAGTACCCACACTTATATCCTGAGTGGAAATCGCTTGGCTTTAGCGTGTTCCCGGTCAGGTCATTCCCTTGGGGTGATTACCTCTTATCCCGTCAAGGTAGGCCCTCTAAGGATTAAATTGCAAAAAGAAAAAGAATGGGTCTAAATTTTTGGTCACCTAGTTAAGGGGAGAGAATATGCCTACCATTCGATAATCACAACAAACATGGTGTTCGTTTTCCATTAATTAAGCAACGTTCCTAACTTAATCAAAAGAAAGAACAATTAAATCCTTGCAATCAAATGTTAGTATTTTCAACTTTGAATTCTTTGACAATGTTCTTTATGGTTTCAGCAAGGTCTCCGATAGCGTTTGAAATACTTGCATAATAGAGAAATGGTGATTAATTCTCAAAAATCTGAATTTCTGTGAAACGAGACAGATGCACCATAACAGAGAATCAATGCACTAAAAGACTAGACTTATGCACTATAAAACCTATGTATGCACTAGAACAATCCTATATGCGCTAAAAGAAATTATTAATGCATTAAAAGACTCCCTGTATGTGCCAAAAGATGGTACGTATGCACTGGAAGGAAGGTTGTATGCATCAGAACAGTGCTCAAATGGGCTAAAAGGTATTCTAAATGCACCAAAATAACTCACGATCACGTTAAAACTTTTCACATCCAAACTTGCAAAACACACTTTTCTAGAAAATTTTAATGAAAGGGGTCCGAGCCCCACACTGGGTGCCAATTTATGTGTGGTAATTAATGTGGAGGAATTAGTAAATCCAACACACACATCAATGAAACATCTTACATAAAAGAAATTGAAATAACAAACTGAACTGTTATGACTATCCTTTCAAATCATCTTATTGCTCTCTAATCTTAAGGACCTTCAAATTCATGCTCTCAGATTTGTATGTTGCACATGAATTCAGAAGATGACAAGCTAAGAGACAAGAAGATTTGTGAAATGCAAAGCTACATGCCTACATTAACATATTTTTGGTATTTTTGATATGAAAGCTAAATGAAATATGAGATTGCTGCTATGTAAATGATGCTAAGATTATCGCTATTGATATAATGCAAATCTAAATGAAATTCTATGATAAAAACTAATGCAAAACTAAAATTCTATAAAAAAATTTTTCCATGATAACAATGCTAAATGATATGCAACTCTAAATTGCTCTCAATTTCTCTCAATTGCTAAGATAATTTCTGCAACATAAGTTTATGATGAAATCCTTGTTGAAAAACTATAGAATGATCTCCTATTTATAGATTTTTCCAAGCCTTGAGTGAGGTGGCAAAGATGGATGATCGAGATTGTGATCCTAAGAGATCAACGGTGGAGCACAAAGAGGTTGGAGGAATTCATGGAGGTTGCTCCATTTAGAAGGGAAAATCATCCAAGTGTCAAAGAGAATCAATTAGAAAGAGGAGCCATGTGTCTCCAAGGAGGTTAGGAGGTTAGATGAATATTTATAATTTGAAAATTAGAAATAAATGAAATCATGTGACATGTGATGATGTGGAGGGTGATTTGGAGGAAGTTGGGAAATTATGGAGAAATGTGACAAATTTGAATTAAAAATTCAAATTTAATGAAGGAAGGGAAATAATAAAATAACGAATTATTTAAATTTGTGTATTTAATTAATTCAAGAGGAAATATGATTTTTGAACAGAAGAATTAAAGGTGTTAACTATACAAATAAATTTATCAATTTATTTATATAAATATAGGAATTAAGATTAATTAACTAAATCACTAGTATTTAATTAATTTGTGTTCCAGACCATTTTTATGTGTATACAATAATATATATTGTCCCACTCTCCCTCCCTCTCTCCCTCTCTCCCTAAACCCTAAAAACTCTCTCTCTCTCTCTCTCTCTCTCTCTCTCTCTCTCTCTCTCTCTCCTCCCTCCTCCCCTCTCCTCCCTCTCCCTCCCACCTCCCTCCTCCCCTCCCTCTCCCCCTTCCCCCTCCCCTCTCTTCCTCTATCCCTCCATCCCTCTCTCTCTCTCTCATCTCTCTCTGCCTCCCTCCCCCTCTCCCTCCTTCCCTATACCCTAAACCCCTCTCTAAATCTCTCTCCTCTCTCTCTCTCTCTCTCTCTCTCTCTCTCTTCTCTCTCTCTCTCTCTCTCTCTCTCTCTCTCTCCTCCTCTCCCTCCCTCTCTCCTCCCTCTCTCCCACTCTCTCCCCTCTCCCTCCCTCCCTCTCCTCTCCTCTCTCTCTCTCCATCTCTCCTATCCCCACTCCCTCTCAGGTCTCTCTCCCTTTGTCCCTTTAAAGTCTTTCTCTTACTCCCTCTCTTTATTATATAATTATTTAATATATATTAAAGCTATGAGAGGGAGATGGAGACTTCAAAGGGAGACTATGTATTAAATATATTATATAATACATTTAATATATATAATATATCTGAAATATTAATAATATATATTATAGGATATATTATATATAATATATACTATAATATATCTAATATATATAATATATATATTATAATATATGTTATAGTATATATTATATATAATATATACTATTATATTTAATATATAATATATATATCATATATTATATAATATATTATATGTAAAAGACAAATAAAAGTGGCACAAGGTGGTGAAGGGTAGCAAAAATTTGTACAGAAAAGAAAAAGGCGTTGGGACGATGTGGTCGACAAACACCATACAAGAAAGAAGGTGAAAGAGAATGGAAAGTGGGAGCCAACATAGCACACCCCATAGTGGGTGTTTGAAAATGACACCTGGGTGGATAAGTGTCATGTGGCATACTGTAAGAAAGAAAGCCTAGAAAGACAAAATCATAACTAGGGAAGAAAATTCCAAGGAGAAGGCATATGGAGGGATCTTGAGCAAGGTAGTAAGGTTGTAGACCCACAAAAGAGTACATGAAAATGGAGTGAGTGTGACTCAAGACTTGGGTGGTTCTGGGAAAATAGCTGGCAAAAAAACATGGCGAACTCCAATTGGCACCACAAAAATAATGGATCTTTGAAGTGCACCAGCAAATTCTGGAAGGTGAAGGGTTTGGGAAACCATAATCTAGGAAGTGAAGGAAAATTAGAACAAAAAAATGCAGAAGAATTGGAATTTGGGAGAAGAATGAACCCAAGAGTCTAGAAGCTATTTAGAAAGAAAGAGAATAGGAGGAAATTCCATAACAAAGGGTTTGGAGTGAAAGCGAGTGAAAAATGGTGACCTCAAGGAAGTAAAATTTTCTCAATGCCCACCAAAACAATTGAATCAAAAGTCACCAGACTGAAGGATAGACGTCTATTCACCAAATGGTGTGGACCAAGATTCCCTATTGAGGAGATCAAGGCATGGTATCAATCCAATTACAAGGATCAGGTAAGTATTTCCCAAATTCCAAATTCATTCTTTTTCATAGAATGTATAGATCAATAATTAAAGCAGGAGATAGTAGAGGGGAAACCACTATTCTAGAATGGCCACAATTTCCACTGCATAAATTGGAGAAAAAAATTTGATCCATGGAACTATGTAATAAAAAAAATCCCCACTTGGATCAAACTGGTAGATCTTTCCTTAGAATACTAGAATGTGGAAGCTATGGTGAGAATTGGAGATACCCTAGGGGTGTGCCTAGGGGTAGATGAGGACTTTATCAATGGAAAATATGGTACAAAGGCCAACATCCTAGTAGAGATAGATGAGGGGATCGAAATATACAAGCATCTAGAAATTCTGATAAAATTTAGAAGTTGGCAACAGGAAATAGAGGTGTGGGAAGGATTTGGGCCCAAGAAGTGCCTGTTTAGAGAATCAATAAAAGATGACACCTCTAATAAGGGAAACGGGTTCAATGAGAGTGAAAAGGGCATAGAAGAATCAAGGGATGGCCCATCCCAAGGACCTGGATCCCAAGCACCAGAATACCTAGTCCTTGGAGAAGGATTGGCATTAGGAAAGAAGATGGAAGGAACCTAGAAGGGCAAAGAGGCTTTCCAACCAGCAAAGGAACAATCAGTGGAGGTGACCTCCCAAGTAGAAAATGAGCTCAATGATCTCTTTGGAGAAGCAAGAGAACTCCAAAATTATATCACCTCACAACTCAAGGAGTTATCTAGTAGTGGAGTGGAAGTAGCAGAAGGGAATCAAAGCAATGGAAAAAAAGAAGTCCAGGAGGAAGAAGAAAATTATTCATAGAATGAGGATGAGGAGAGCAACTAGTACACAGATGAAGAAGACGATGACCTAGAGGAGGAAAAGGAGGGAGAGCTGATTGAAGAAAGGATGTTGGAACAATCCAAATACAAAATAAGAAAACCAAATATAAAAAAGAAAACTAGAAGGGGCAGAAAAACAAACAAAGCCAAGTTGGAAATGACAGGAAATGCCTCAGGGTAGAGGAAACTGAGAGCTGGGAAGGATATCCTCCTTCTCAGGATAGAATGAGGATAATATCATGGAATGTCTGGGGCATTAATGCCCTTGAAAAATGGCGTCTGGTCAAGCGAAAAATTGACCAATCAAAAGAAAACATAATCCTAATTGAGGAGACCATATGGAGGGAGGAGGAGAGTAGGAATAGAATGAACAACTAGAGATA
Organism: Sequoiadendron giganteum; assembly: GCA_007115665.2. Classification (NCBI taxonomy): domain Eukaryota; kingdom Viridiplantae; phylum Streptophyta; class Pinopsida; order Cupressales; family Cupressaceae; genus Sequoiadendron; species Sequoiadendron giganteum. The sequence goes on from CM021102.1 coordinate 226,359,710, forward strand.
ATGGAAATGGAAATTCGAAGAGACTACAAGAGCATTTGGAGGTCAGGGAGTAATATGGAATCCTTTATTAGTAGATGGGGAAGTGGAAAAAGAAGGTGAAAATTGGCAGATGTTAAAGTTCAAAGGACTGATGAGACACAAAACCTTCTTTATCATCAATGTATATGGCCCAATAGCCACTAGGGAGAAGAGGATAGTTTGGTTCCAGATCTCAAGTGAACTTAAATATTGGAAAACTGGAAGAGGAATTGTAGCAGGAGATTTTAATGCTACCTTGAATAATGAGGAGAAACAAGGAGGCATGTGAAGAGAAAAAGTCATGTAGAGAGACTTCTAAGAATTTGTAGATGGAAATCAATTAAAGGACATTCAAACCAAAAATGGAACCTTCACATGGTCAAACTGAAGGAATGGTTTTACCAACATAGTAGAAAGACTAGATAGATTTTTACTTTGGGGGGAGTGGGGGGAGATGGAAGCCACATAGGAAGCCCACATCCTTCCCTACACAAGATCAAACCATTTCCCTATTTTGGTTTCTTTTGGTCAGGAGGACCCCCACAAAGGAACTCCATTCAAGTTTGAAAATATGTGGTTGAGAGATGAGTATCTACTAGACTTAGTAACAGAGTGGTGGAATGAGCTTAAGTTTGGGGACAAATCAGAGCTATTCAAGATAAACAAGAAGCTGGGACACATCAAGAACAAGCCTAAAGAGTGGAACAAGTCTCTCTTCAAGAACATATTCATGGGAAAAGAAAGAATAGAGCAGCAGATCAAAGCCCTGAATGAGCACATAATAGAAAAAGGAATGCACGCAAAAAAATTTGAGAATGAGAAAGGTTTGAAAGAGGAACTAGAAGAAATATTGAAGAGGGAAGAGTGCTTCTAGCAACAAAAATCAAGAGAAACTTGGTTGAAAGGAGACAAAAACACTAAATACTTTCATAGAACAAAAATCTCCAATCGAAGCAAGAACACAATCACAAAAATCAAGAAGGCCAATGGAGAAGTTACCCAATTCATGGAGGAAGTAAAAAAGGAGGTGGTCAATTTCTTTGAAGACATTCTAAACAAAGAAAGCCAACAGAACAAAGAAACAAGGGACAAATTTTTGAACTCGATCTCTTCAATCATAAAGGATGAACAAAAAAGAAAATTATACCAAAAAATTTCTTTAGAAGAAGTCAAAAAATAAATTTTCGAGATGAATCCAGAAAAGGCCCTTGGGCCTGATGGATTCCTAGCTGGATGTTTTCAAAAAAATTGGGACACAATGGGGAGAGACCTATGGCCGACAATGGAGGAGTCAAGGAGAAGAAAGACAATGTTGGGGGCAATAAACCATACATTTCTAGCCCTAATCCCCAAGAAAAAATATTCACAGATGATGAGTGACTTCAGACCTATTGCATTATGCAACACGGTGTACAAGGTAGTCAAAAAAATAATAGAAAATAGGCTCAAGGAAGTATTGAATGAGGTCATATCAAAAGAACAGAGTGGTTTCGCTATAGGAAGGTTGATAGAAGAAGGAATAATCTTAACTCATGAAACCATCCATTTAGCTAGAAAGAACAAAGAAGCTTGCATGGTACTGAAAATGGATATCTTGAAATCTTATGTTATCGTGGACAAACAATTCTTATTGGAAGTCTTGGGGAAATTTGGATTTGAAGAAAATTAGATAAATTGGATAAAAAATTTCATCACAACAACCAAATTCTCAGTACTAGTGAATGGATCAGCACATGGATTCTTTCCTTTTGCAAGATGGCTGAGATAAGGTGATCCTCTTTCCTTGTTCATGTTCATAATCATGGAAGAGGTACTAGGAAGAGGCATACAAAAGTTGAGAAGAGAAGGTAAATGGATGGGAATTCATGTGGAAAATGGAATGAAACCCTCTACTCATCAACAATTTGTGGACAATACCATTCTAATGGGGGAGGCTAGTAGAAAAGAGGTAAGGACAATCAAGAAGTTTCTATAGGACTACTATAATGCATCAGGGTAGAGCATTAACTAGGGAAAATCAAAGGTCTTCTTCCTCAATACCCAGCCAAGTTTACAAAAGGAGCTAGAAAAAATATTGAGTTCGAAGGTGGCCACTCTACCTAGACATTTTTTGGGGATGCCCCTATTTGCAGGAACAAACAAAAAGTGCTATTGGGAAAATCTGATAAATAGTTGCAAGAATAAACTGGGGACTTGGAAAGGTAAGTGGCTATCCTCAGCAGGTAGACTAATATTGGTAAATTCAATATTGTCAACCATATCAGTGTATTCAATTTCATGTTTAAAGCTACCTAAAGTAGTGGAAGAAACCCTGAACCAAATCTTTAGGAAATTCTTTTGGAGTGGAACAGGGGAACATAATAAATTCCCTCTAATGGTTTGGGATAAGGTGTGCACACCTAAAGAGGTGGGTGGGGTAGGGATCAAACAACTAATGCTGATGAATCAAGCAATGGGGGGAAAACTAGTATGGGACCTATATGCAAAAAGTGATAAAAAATGGGTCAAAATATTGAGAAGGAAGTACTTAGACTCAAACGAACCAACTAGAATCCTCACCACACTCAATCCACCGAGAGGATAAAAAATTTAGAATTTCATCTTGGAATGTAGAGATGTCATATCAAAACATGTAACCTGGGAGATCAAAGATGGAAATAGTGTGTCCTTTTGGAATGATTCATGGTGTGGAAAACCCCCCATCAACAACTTATTTGGAATTGAAGAAATCAAAGAAGAAATGACAAGAATATGGGGAACAAGGTTTCCAATTATGGGAGGATAATTGACAACCATGGGACTCCCTGCTAGAAATGGAATGAATTGCACTCCCTAAGTGCACCACAAGAAAAAAATGAGGCATTATCAGGTATTCTCAAAAGAAATATTTTTATCCCATCCTCTTGTATGGACACAATTAGATGATGTGGGTCCTCCATAGGCTCATACAAGGTAAAGTTTGGCTATAAGGTTAAAGAATTTACCATAACAAGACAAGATTGGCCTTGCAAGATGATATGGGGGAAAACTGCCTCCCCAAAGTAGGAGTCTTTGCATGGATAGCGATCCAAAGAAGAATTCTCACAGAGGACAGACTGACAACTTTTGGGATTCAAGGGCTAGGTAGGTGCACAATGTGCAAAGAAAATGAAGAATCCGTTGATCATCTACTTTTGACATGCCCCTTTGCAAATGATTGTTGGGGTAGGGTTAGGAATACTCTCAACTTACAATGCCCCATGCCAATAGACTCATTGACCTGGTTCAAGATGTGGCTTCAAGGAGGTAACAAATTAATATTCAGTGGGATATGGTAGGTCACCCCATCCATTGTAATATGATAAATTTAGAAAGAACGAAATAGAAGTATCTTCCAAGGGAAGGAGATGAATGAAGATAGGCTATGGGAGAAAATTGTGAGGGCCATAGTTGAACTAGTCAATGAAGATGCCAAATACAACTCAAACAAGCAGAGAAAGTTCTCAAATTGGGATGACTATATAATGAAAAAATTAACTAGCCTAAAGCCACCACTTCTTAGTGGAAGCAGCATACCACAATCATCAAGGTCAAAAAGATAAGAAAGTGTAGAAGGCACCAGAAGAAGGTTGGATCAAGATAAATATTGATGGAGCGGCCTGGGGGAATCCAGGCCTAGGAGGAGCATGATGCATCACAAGAGATATGCATGACAAGTCCTTGGTAGTAAAATCCATACCTTTAGGAATTCACACCAACAATGAGGTAGAATTCAGGGCGACTGCCATTAGACTTCAATTAGGAATATAATTGGGCATAAATCGGATCCATCTGGAAGGGGACTCATTGATCACAATTAATGCCATCCATAGAGGAAACACCCAAAATTGGAAATTGAATAATTTACTACAGAACATCAAACTCCTAGTAAGCAGATATGAGGCCTTCCAAATAAGTTGCATATATTGGGAAGGAAATGATAGGGTACACAAGTTGGCAAAGAAGGAAACAAAAAATAACATGTAGGCAGAGGCTGGTACAATTCTGCAATCCAAAAAGTGGCATCAGAAAGCTAGGAATCAACCAACGATAGAGGAAACATTATAAAAATAAAGGAAAAATTTAAGCAACTGGGATTGAAAAGACACGTGTCATCAATAAAAAGTAAGGAACAAATCAGGTGACCAAGTCCCAAGGCAAGGAAAAGATAGGACATGAACTCAATATCATGTATTTAAACTGTTTCATGCCAACAACAAGGTGATGGTGTAATTACATGCTGCAAGGAGAACGTTCCCTAGAAAACCATCATGAGGAGGTAAAACCATCATATTAAAAGGCCAAATATAATGGTAGTCCAGATAAAAAGTGATAGTGTCTCTCGTAAGAAAATAGAAAGTGGTAGTTCAGCAGAGATAGTCGTCCAAAGCAGTGGTTCAGAAAGGTGGTAGCAATGGAGACCCCACTATTTCTGGACACAGACAAACAACAACAATATTTCAAAGGAAAAATCATGGACAAGAGATTACAAGATTTGTTGGCTTCGTCCCATCCGTTGGTCCTCTAGGCGACCAAGAAAGTGCTTGGACCAAAATTCTTAAGGGCATACCACAAGTATAGATCAAACTCAGAAATCTTAGCCATGTTCTTGGCCATCCTCATGCACATTGGTGTTTCAAAGGGGACTGAGAAGAAGCTCATGCATATGGTGTTCCTTCATGCCTAGCTAGGAGACATAGACACAACCCTGGACAATGTGGATGAGAACAAACAAATTATGATGCCACATAACTACTACATGATAAGAGTGAATGGAAGGGAAGTAATGAAATTCCAATTGATATGAACCATTGACCCAGAAGGGTTTGAAAAATTATGGGATGAGAGAGAAAGGAACATCTTCTTCCTACTTAGAGAAACCAATCTGGTGGGAAATCATCCCCGTGGATGTGCACTAAGATTTGTGGAAGATGAAGGGTTGGCAGATGAAATCGTGGCTGGAGATGATGATGATTGGGACTTCAGAACTAATGAAGAATGGTGCCAGAATGATGAGAGGGACTTAGAGGAGAAAGTGAAAGGCTTGGTGCACCTGAATTGTGGAGAAAAATGTCTTGTGGTGGCTACTTACATCGCATATATGAAAAGTTTAGAATCAGATGATGATGAGTCCTGATCATGGCCGGTCATGTTGGGTGTTTTCTTTTTTTTCTTTGTTTTTAGGAGTATACAAGTAATCAGGGTTGGTTAAATAAAATATTGAGTCAGTCTTGGGGTAGGTAGAATTCCCTGTGCTCAAATCTAGGCCTTTTGTTGTACAAAAAATGAATATAAGCATATTTAGGAAGGATTGGGGTTGCCATGCAAACCATTTTGGTAGAAAAGGTCAGCAAATTTTGTATGGCTCTCATGTACTAACTTTTTTGGAAGAAACATAGGGTACTACCCCTGAGTAGTGTTTTAACTTAATATATACATATATTATATGTATATTATATAATATATAATATATGTAAGATCGTAGATTTTCTGGGGATTAATGCTATAGATGCATAGATTAAAATGATCAAGTCTAATCTAACAAATAATCTAAATCAAAAAAGAAAAGAATGAAGTAAATGAACATGAATAAACTAAACAAGTAATTGAAAAGATCTCACTAAATATGCATCCACTCCTTCAAATTATCTCGATTGTCCTTCTCCATTTTGTTGTTTCAATATTCTTGCCCTCAGATTTTCAGTATTGATGCAAGCATAACCTTGTTGAATGTCTAAGCAAAATATCAAAGATAAGTTTCTTCTCAAAAGTGTATTGGTTTTGGGAGAGAGGAATAATGATAATGACAAGCCATTTTATAGATTTTGGGTTTTCGAACGATCGACTCAGATTCAAAAGAGAGATCGAAAGATGAGATTGATGAATGTGATGCGATGTGAGTTCTGTGTTAGTTAGAACATGAGTCAGGAAAGACTGCAAGATAAAGATTAAATTAGCACGACAACTTAACCTTGTGTGAAGACTGTTCGAAAATAGAAAGAAAAAGAGTTTTAGATTAAATAGACAATTTAATCTTTAGTTAAGAGTCTTCAAAAATAGAAGAAATAGACTTTGAATGTCACAGACAAAGTTAGAACTCAAAGAATAATTCATTCAAATGCATTCATGAATTAATTAATTAAATAAAGATATTCAATTAATAAACACATTCATGCATATGAGTTAGAACTACTTAACTGACTAGTTGTGACAGAGAGTCTTCTCGCAGAGACGATCAGATGTTGAATCCAGAGATAACTGGAGAATTAAAAATAGATCTTGAGTCAGAAGGTGAGTGAATGATTAGTCAACTGATTGATAGAAGAATGTGACATAAATAATAATCAAATACGAAATTAAATGTTAATTTAATTCAACATTCAAAAATAAGAGATTAAAATTAAATAAATAAGGTAATTTATTTAATTGATTATTTGAAAAGGTGGAATTGAATAATTAAATAATAAATATTTAATTATAGCTGAAATATGATAAAGGGGGTAATTAAATAATAAATTATTTAATTAAGAAAGAGGAAATAATTAGTTAGTGACATAATTAAATAAACATGACTTATTTAATTAATCAAGTTGAATAAAGATCATTATGAATTAATTAAAAGGGGTATTTAATTAATAGAGGAAATATGTATTATAAAGGGTAATTAAATAATTAACATTATTTAATCATGACCATGGATAATAGAAAATTATGTCGAAAGTGGTACTCACATGCCTAGACCAATTTTCGGTGTCTACAGTTTGCCCCTCTTTGATACAATGTTGTTACGATGTTGTGTCAAAGAAAATATGCCCTGATTGTGCCCTAGCATGAAATAGGTTAGGGTATGCCCCTCGGGAAAATTGAAATTTTTTTGAAAATTTTCAAAAAAAATCAGGAGATATTCCCGATAAGTCAATTTGATAGTCAGAAATTCTATGGAGTTGACAGAATTGAATTTGGAGATGTTACGAATGTGTACGGGTCATTAGAAGTTGGAAGGTTAAACGACCAATAGACAAGGTCAGAAGAAATGCCACCCAAACCCTAGGTATAAATAGGAATTAGGTTAAAAACCAATTCATTCACACTCGGAAGAGTTGAAGAATTGAGAAAGTTGCTCTGAGCTTTGGACGAAGATGTCTCCAATTCCCTACATTGCGCATCCCAGATATCGGATCCGGACTTACAGATGGCTAGCCGACGCAGGACCACTGGTATGTACCCAAAAATGAGCCTTTTAAATTTAATTTTGCACGTAGTTTTAGGCATGTAAAACTTAATTAAACACATGCGATCTTTCGCGTTCGACGCATATGCAGTCATGTGCAACGCATGTGTCTACGAAATGACGCATCTGCAAAAAGATGCCTTGGCTTAGTTAGGCTAGTTTAGGAATTCAACACATATGAATTAAAATGCACCGCATTTGTAGCTATGAGTGCATATGCATTTCGAATAGGCGCATGTAGGATAGCGAAACGCATTTGCATTTTTAGAAATGGTATGGGTTTGTGAAACACATATGTAATATGCGATGCAAATGCTTGTTATACAACGCATGTGTATGAATGCACCGCATGTGTATGAATGCACCACATATGTTATAGTGAGCCACATTTGGCTGGTAAAATTTTCCGAAAAATTTTTCTAAGGAAAACTTGATTTTTTTTGACATTTTGGTTGAAATGCAGGTTGTTTTAGATCCAATATATACTCGGGAGACACGTCCCAATACTCTTGAGTTGAGATCTTAGTTAGTCAGTGGAGAGACTCAATTACTTTGGAGACTTGGACTACAACATGTGCTTACTATGCCCACAATTCGAGCAAACAGAGGCATGTTGACTGTGTTATGTGAGCGATGGCATTCAGAGACGTCTTCGTTTCATTTGCCAATTGGGGAGGCAACTATGACCTTGGAGGATGTATATAGGATACTGAGACTTCCTATCAGAGGAGAGCGGGTGATGTATGATACCCAACATGGATTCAGTGAGCTCACTAGATACTATGTATTTGACAACATCGAGAGTCTAGGGATAGAGCACTACGAGAACAGATGGCAGGTGTTGGCTGATAGGTACGATAGGATAGACTGTATCCTATGTACATTGATAGGGGGGATAGTTCTTCTGGACTGACGGGGTCATGGTTTTCCTGTCGGGTGGGGAGAGATGTTAGCGGGGATGCTAGAGAGAGAGACTGTGTATGCCTGGGGTCCATGTCTGTTAGGCATGCTATACTTTCATCTTCACGACATAGTGTATAGAGACGCACAGTCTATGAGCTATGGTACCACTCTGCTCATGGTTTGGGCATGGGAGTGCATTGCGATATTTCAAACTCTTGTGACTACAGAGCGAGTGGCTAGATCTCCATATGTTTTCTGGTATACGGGAAACATCACTTAGAGTCATGTCGGCGATACAGGTTAATGGAGACATGCACTTGATATATTGGATTAGTTTACTTGGAGGCCATACATGGATTGTGAGAGATGGTCTGATGAGGATGAGCACTTGAATTACTATAGGTAGACACAATACCTAATTGGGAGGATTGTTTTGAGTGTTCATATTATTAAGAGACATTTACCAGATCGAGTATTGAGACAATTTGGGGAGGTTTAGGATGAGCCTAGAGGTAGAGAAGAGTTTGCTTGATCATCCAGAGAGGTTCCACACTGGGGTTCTATGATTCGATTAGCTACTGCAGAGGTAGAGATACATGCCTTACAACCATTACAGTGGGGATGGAGAGATGGAGCAGCAAATGTAGGGACTACAACTGCATATGACACCTAGTGGGCATAGCATCATCCTGTTCCTTACACAGATCCAGATCAACCGACACTAGTAGAGAGATGAGGTATAGGGCCGAGAGAGTGGTATAGAGGTAGAGGTGGTGTCAGAGGTGGTGGTAGAGGTGGTGGTAGGCAAGGATGGAGAGGTCAAAGAGGTGGTCGAGCAGGTGGACTATCACCTATTCGAGAGGTAGAGGCAGAGGATGTACCGATGTTAGACCTCTTAGGTGGAGCAGAGGGATAGGTTGGAGATGAGCATGCTGCCAAGGAGGCAGTAGAAGAGGAGCATGTAGAGGTAGAGATTCGTAGAGAGGACCCTATAGAGGAGGAGGAGGCTGATGTGGATATTGATCCTCTTGAGATTCTGGCAGGTTATGGGGAGGATGATGTCAAGGAGGAGATACCTATGGAGGAGCAGGAGAGAGAGCTCCGGGATCGGATTGTAGAGGGGATATGGGATGAGGAGGCTCCTAGGGACAGTGATAGGGAGGCTTTGGAGGAGAGGTTGAGACTGGTCACAGCAGAGCTAGATGCCATGCAGATAGAGAGAGACAGTGGGAGATTAGGCCATAGCTTAGAGACAGGAGATAGAGCAGCAGTTCATAGAGGTCAGACATCTATGTAGTGGCACTTCATTTGATGGTTTTTCTCATGAGCTAGTCAGATCAGTTGAGAGAGCATCATATTATAGAGATCTGTATGAGTCAGTGGTGCCAGCAAAGAGATGAGCTCCTATCTTTTCAGAGGTTCGCAGCCACAGGTCACAAAGCAGGATTCAGATGAGGACATAGAGTACAGAGGGTGTGGTAGGACCACTGAGGATAGGTCCGTATGACAGGACTTCAACATCATAGAGGGTACCTCCGAGGTAGTTTCCACCACCTTCACCACATGATAGCAGTGGAAGTAGGACACATTGACACTATTATTTATGTAGACATTGTATTTTGATCAGAGAGCCTGCGAGCTCGTTTTATTTATGGATACATTCTGATATTGTACTGTGACACATTATTTTGAGCGATATATATATGATTTTTGGCGGCTTCTATATGATATACATTCTATTTTATGGATGATGTATTGTTTCTATATGATTATGTTTCCTAGATGATGTATGTACATGTGTTATGAATGAATGTTTCTACATGTGATGAGTTTATGCAGTTTTGATGTTTATGATGATTCTATATGATGATGGATGTAATATTCTATTATGTATCTAATGATGATGGAATGCCTATTATGTCATGATTTTGTAGATATGTTAATATAATGTAACTATATGAAATGCTTATAATATGTATGCATTTGCAGATGATCTAATTTTTTTTGTTGTGCCACAGGACTATCATTATGTTGGAAAAGAGAAATGTTAGCATGGATGATTCCAAAATGTTTAGTAAGAAACAATTAAGAAGATTGATTGAGAAAAACATATGATCTTTGATATTTTGCCATATATGCTAAGCTTGCTTTTTTTTATCATCATTGGGCAGGACATGACAGAAATGGATAGTACACACCATGATATGAGATAGACCATAGTGTACAAATTCATCCAGTTGTGAAAAACAGACAGTCGCAGACAAGGAGTGTCTTAACTCATACTAAGGACAAAGTTGCCCCAGTCGTTTTGTCTTGACAAAACACAAACATCAAACAAATAAAAGATGGGTCATGAGACATCATTGCTCCTCTAAATCCTTGATAGGACATCCTTGAGGAAACTAGTAACATGATTCAAAAACCAAAGTTAAAAAGACAGTTGACAGACAACAGCCAAAGAAAAAGAGTCCTGAGACATCCTTGCTTCTATAAATCCTTCAAGGGACATCCTTGAGAAAGCTAGTAACTAGACTTATGCACAAATCAATAGAAAGATAAGACAAAATAAGATATAAATTCATAAAGCCAAATAAAAGTATTCGCCAAAACTTGATCTTGTAGGATTGTTTGATTGTTTGATGTTGACATAGCGTAATGTGAGGGATGACACATACCTTATAAGACGTTGAGTCTGGTTTTGATCTGGTTACTATCTGTATAAGGCATGACAAAGCCTGGTTTTAGAAAGACACATGCCGTATAAGACGTTGGAGTCTAATGACGTTGATATGAAAAACTACATGAGGCTATGACAATTTGACAACGTCTATTGACAAGAAAGACATAACTTGCTTAATACATAAGTTGATCTTTCTGACAATGTGTATGACATTGACTTGATGACTTTGAGATGTTTTGCCTTGTTGATGCATGACTTGTTGTGATTTCTTGACTGATTAAAAACTATGTGTGTGCGTTGATAGTGTATGACACGAGATGATGCCCTAAAGGATTGACCTAATGCGGCCTCGGGGGCTCATCGATTGATTTTCCTTGCCTATGTTGTACACGCAGAGACCTCATAGTTCGACACAATTTTAACTGACATAACTGACTGAAGATATGTACAAAGAGTCATGATTTTAATGTGTGCGATACATGACAAACCTAGACAGACAGACCTAATGCCTTAGGGGCACATCGATTGATGGCCTTTCCTATGTCCCAGTCGCAGAGGCAATGTAGTTCGACTATGTCTACGACAGACTTAACATGACTGACTTGACTCTGTTTTTGGTATTTTCTGACATGTTTTTGATTTTTTTGGATTTTTTGAAGTTTTCTAATGTTTTTGGGATTTTTCAGGACATATTCCAATGGTGTAATGCTATGTACAAGGTCTTCATGTCATAGAACAAGGATTTTCCCCCAGTCGGGAATAAGACTTGCGAGATGGAGAGGGGAATGTGACATAATGGACCTTGATGTCAATCGTTCCAAGCAATGGATAAGACAACCATTTATTATGAGGGATGATGAAAAAGTCTGATTGGAATGATGGTAGATGAAAGAGCAAGTTTGACTACACATGGCACCTGTTTGCCAGATTTTCACCATGGTACTTATCCATAGCACCAACGAAGCGGTTTTCACTATTGGATGAATTATTTCTCTTTACTATTTATTTATTTATTTATTTATTTTTGTATTTTCTAGACTAAGACACAGATTCTCAGAAGCTATGCATAGAACCTTTTTAGATGAAGGCTGTTTATTGGTGACAAAAGTGGCTCTCCTTCAGGAGTATAGAGTTGGTACGCTCCTAATCCAAAAGCTTATGTGACTATATAGGGCCCCAACCAATTAGGTTCAAACTTACCTAGCTTTTCTTGTTCAGCTTGATTCTTGGGATTCTCCATTAAAACCAGGTCACCAATGTCAAAGTGTCTATTTAGAACTTTCCTATTATAGCTATGACGAAGATGATTCTGATATGCTTGCAAATGGTCTAGTGCTTTCTATCTTCGTTCATCCAGTAATTCTAGCTCTTGTAACCTAGATACACGGTATTCTTCATCGTCAATGTGAACCTTCAAGGATACCCTCAGAGAGGGAATTTCAAACTCAATGGGTAAGATAGCTTCGGATCCGAATATGAGGGAGTATGGAGTGGCGCCAGTGGGAGTACGAATGCTTGTGCGGTAAGCCCATAAGGTAGGATTAAGTTGTAGGTGCCAGTCACAACCAACGTCATTGGCAGTCTTCTTTAGGATTCTAACAATGGTTTTATTAGATGGCTCGGCTTGGCCATTACCTTGTGGGTAATATGGGGTGGAAAAATGATGTTTGATATGGAACTCTTCACATAGATGGTGTACTTCTTGGTTTCTGAATGGGCGGCCATTTTATGTGATTATGGATTGGGGTACACCATACCGACAAATGATATAGTTTAGGATAAACTTGGATATTTGCATGTCGATGATGTAGGTCATCGGAATAACTTTAATCCATTTGGTGAAGTATTCGGTTTCGGTTATGATGAATTTGTGGCCGTCGGATGATGGAGGGTGTATCTTACCTATGAGGTCAACTCCCCATTGGGAAAAGGGCCATGGTGATGTAATCAGATGAAGCTCTTGTGTTGGTGCTCTTATCAAATCTCCATGTATCTGACACTGTCTACATTTCTTTACAAAGATATATGAGCCTTTCTCTATTGTAGGACAATAATAACCTAGTCTCATAATCTTATTGGCTAAATTAGGACCACTTGAATGGGATCTGTATATACCCTCGTGCACCACTCGCAAAGTTATTTGTGCTTCTTCAGCATCAAGATATCTCATTAGGGCATTATCTAAGGTATGTCTATATAGGGTATCTCCAATGATGGTGTATTTAGCTAACTTACATATAAAAGTTCTATGTTGGTTATTGGACAGGTCTAGAGGTAAGTTTTGGTCATTTAGATAGTTGAATACATCTTTGTACCAAGGTGAAGTAGGACCAAAAATTGTACACACCATCACAGCATCAGGGACATCATAGGCAGGGACCAATAGCTGTTCAACCAAAAACTCAAACTTAGGCACGTTACTCAGAATATCCAATAAGGAACCCACAATTGCCATAGCATCTGGAACCCTGTTCTGAATACGTGGTATTTGTTGAAAAGTAATGTCATTAAAGTACTACTTGAAACTGTCAGCCATGCGCTTGTAGGGGGCGAGTTTCTCATCCTTTGTCTCATAATCATCATTTACTTACCATATTACTAGCTGAGAATCACCAAAAACATGTAGACTCTTAATCTTCCACTAGGCTACCATTCTTAGTCCTGTCACTAAGGCTTCATACTCTGCTATGTTGTTGGTGCAAGGGAAAGCAATCCTGAATGATTTAGGAATAGTATCACCCTGAGGTGTAACAAACAGGATACTTGCTCCTGAACCACGATTTGTATGTGACCCTTCAAAGGATAATTTCCATTCGGTTCTAATGTCAATGTTGAAGAGAAATTCATTAGGAAAATCTACCACTAAAGGATGGTCTACCTTCATAGGTGCATCCACTAACTGATCTGCAATCACCTTTCCTTTTATAGCCTTCCTCTCCACATATTGGATGTCATACTCACTAAGTATCATAACCCATTTAGCCAATCGACCTGTTAATGCTGCTTTAATTAGGAGATACTTGAGGGAATCAATATTTGCGACCAACATTGTTTGACAATTGAGCATATAGTGTTGAAGTTTTTGAGTAGCAAAGACTATCGCAAGACAGGAACATTCTATGTTGTTGTAATTCAATTCATATCCCACCAAGGTACGACTGATGTAGTAGACTGCTCTCTCATGACCTTGATCATCATTTTGATAGATTTTATGGGGATTAATGCTATAGCTGCACATATCAAAATGATCAAGTCTAATCTAACAAATAATCTAAATCAAAACAACAAAGAACGAAGTAAATGAACATGAATAAACTAAACAAGTAATTGAAAATATCTCACCGAATATGCGTTCACTCCTTCGAATTATCTTGATTGTCCTCCATTTTGTTGTTTCAATATTCTTTCCCTTAGATTTTTAGTATTGATGCAAGCATAACCTTGTTGAATGTCTAAGCAAAATATCGAAGATAAGTTTCTTCTCAAAAGTGTATTGATTTCAGGAGAGAGGAATAATGATAATGACATGCCATTTTATAGATTTTGGGTTTTCGAACGATCGACTCAAATTCAAAAGAGAGATCGATGGATGAGATTGATGAATGTGATGCGATGTGAGTTCTGTGTTAGTTAGAACATGAGTCAGGAAAGACTGCAAGATAAAGATTAAATTAGAATGACAACTTAACCTTGTGTCAAGACTGTTCGAAAATAGAAAGAACAAGAGTTCCAGATTAAATAAACAATTTAATCTTTAGTTAAGAGTCTTCAAAAATAAAAGAAATAGACTTTGAATGTCAAAGACAAAGTTAGAACTTGAAGAATAATTCATTCGAATGCATTCATGAATTAATTAATTAAATAAAGATATTTAATTGATAAACACACTTATGCGTATGAGTTAGAACTAGTTAACTGACTAGTTGTGACAGAGAGTCTTCTCGTAGAGACGATTAGACGTTGAATCCAGAGATAACTGGAGAATTAAAAATAGATCTTGAGTCAGAAGGTGAGTGAATGATTAGTCAACTGATTGATAGAAGAATGTGACATAAATAATGATCAAATATGAATTAAATGTTAATTTAATTCAACATTCGAAAATAAGAGATTAAAATTAAATAAATAATGTAATTTATTTAATTGATTATTTGAAAAGGTGGAATTGAATAATTAAATAATAAATATTTAATTATAGTTGAAATATGATAAAGGGGGTAATTAAATAATAAATTATTTAATTAAGAAAGAGGAATTAATTAGTTAGCGACATAATTAAATAAACATGACTTATTTAATTAATCAAGTTGAATAAAGATCATTATGAATTAATTAAAAGGGGTATTTAATTAATAGAGGAAATATGTATTAGAAAGGGTAATTAAATAATTAACATTATTTAATCATGACCATGGATAATAGAAAATTATGTCGAAAGTGGTACTCGCAAGCCTAGACCAATTTTCGGTGTCTACAATATATATAATATATAATATATACAAAATATATAATATATATATATAATATATGATATATATAATATATAATATATAATATATGATATATGATATATATAATATATAATATATTTCATATATATAATATATTTCATATATATAATATATAATATATGTGAAATATACTATTGTATAACAATAAATTTATTTTATAATAAACGGATATCAATTTCTCTGAGCACTTTATAATGCGAAATCTTCCTCATTTTCAAGAACCCTGCCTCATTTTCGTGACCTCCAACCTCCAGCAACCTCGAGGTATGTGATTTTTGCATTTTTTCTAATTTTTTTGTTAATTAGTGATAAATTTAAGTTTTTTTGCATTTTTTGTAGTTTTATTGAATTTTTTCATTTGTATCTAAACTTACAAATAAATTTGAAACCCTAGTTAGTGGAAAACAAATAAAAAACATCAAGAAAAAAAAAAGAGCATTCATTATTAGAAAAAATAATAGAAAATTTAACCTAACACACTAAACACACATAAAATAGAACCTTCATTACCCCCTTTTTGCATTTTTTTAAAATTGTTTTACATTCTTGTCTATTTTTACTTCATCTTTATCAATTATTCTCATGTTTTTCTTAAATTTTTGCTTTGTTTCTTATTCTTAAGTTATTATTTCTTTGCTAAACAATTTGTTTTTTAATTTTTTGATTGTTTTGACTCTCCTCAACTCTCAAAATAGAAAGGATCCTTATTGGAAGTGCTCTAAATTTCCAATACTTTGTGGGTCTGGATCCATTGTTAGTACTGACCAGAAAAAATTGTCCCTGTAGCCATAGGGAAATGGGCGAAGTGAATGGGAAATAATCGATGGGCTATGCATGAGGCTATCATATTGTAGCATATCCAAATAATTGCCTCCCGCACAACCCATCAATTATTGCCCATTAAGTTTTCCCATTTCCCTATGGCTATAGGGACAAGTTTTGTTTAACCATTACTAACTATGTATACAGTCTCACAAAGTATTGGTAATTTGGAGCTTAACACTTCCACCTTTGTTGAATCAATTTGGAGCTTAACACTTCCACATTATAGTGAGGTAAAAATTTAATGTATTTTTAAATGAGATTTCGCATCACTTTAACAATTATTTGTTTTCCATTTGCATGCCTTAGACATAAATGAGTTTTACACATTTTTTCATTTGTACTCAATTAAGTCATTTATATTGAATGGTTCAAGGAGATCTTTAAACATGTATCTTACATTTTTAAATGGAAAATTTAATGCAGGTTCACTTATATCTAAATCATGGATCGACGCCCTCCAACTCCACCCACTCCAGCTCCACCCACTCCACCTCATAACCCCCCACCACCACCTGCATTTGATGGTGCTCACTTTCAAGAACAAGTCAATATGAATGTTAGAACCATTCAGAATTAAGTTAATGCTATTCAAAATGAAGAATGTGTTCACCCATTATTGAGGCGTTTTGCATCAAAAATTCAAACTGTTGTTGATGCGGTTAGGTCCATGGAAGTGGAATTAGATGAGCATCAATGATGGCTAGAGGAAAGGAGATAGTCCCAATCTAAAGAGGAAAACACAAAGAAGTGAAGAGATGCAATTGAGAGTCGCAAAAATTTCTTAAGACAATGATCTTATTTTTATAAAAAAATTGATCTTGGATGGATATTTTATAAAGAATTTTGTTGGATGGATATTTTCTAAAGAATTGGGTTGGATGGATATCTTTAGTGTTGAATTTATGAATATAATAGTATAATGATGAGACATAATTTAGTAATAAATATTAAATAATCTATTAATTTAGTGTTTGTTCATATATAGTGTGCATATATAGTGTTTATTCATGCATCATGGTTGACTGATGTCTTATTTGTTGATCATAATTATTTTATAGATTTAGCATGAACATCTAATTAACATGTATCTTGATGTCTTCTAAGGATTTTGTTTGAAAGTTGCATCAAAGTCCTTTGGTGTAAATAATATTCTTGTTTATGTATCATGATTTTGAAGATAGTGATTCTTATTCATGATCATTTTATACTTTTTACATGAATTATCTAATGAAATGTTATTAAAGTAGAAGGTTTTAATGGCATGAATGTTGAATTGAGTTATAATGGTTTTGTTTGATAGTTGTATCACTTCTTATTCTAGATGGTCCCAACATGGGAAAAAATCTTCCTCTCAACTCTCTCTCTCTCCCTCTCTCTCAGGTCTCTCCCTCCCTCCCTCTTTCCCTCTCCCTCTCCCTCTCTCCCTCTCCCTCTCCCTTTCTCTCTCCCTCCCTCTGTCTATCTCAATTATTTGTCTGTCTCTCCCTCTCACTCTCAGGTCCCTCCCCCCTCTCTCTCAAGTCTCCCAGAGCTTCATCTCTCCCTTTCAAGTCTTTCTCTCTCTCCCTAGATCAACTCTCTCTCCCTCCCTCTCAGGTCTCTCTCTCTCTCTCTCTCTCTCTCTCTCTCTCTCTCTCTCTCTCTCTCTCTCTCTCTCTCTCTCCATATCTCCTCTCAAGTCTCTATCTGTCTCTCTCTCTCTGTCTCTCTCTCTGTCTCTCTCTCTCTGTCTCTCTCTCTCTCTCTCTCTCTCTCTCTCTCTCTCTCTCTCTCTCTCTCTCTCTCTCTCTCTCTCTCTCTCTCTCTCTCTCTCTCTCTCTCTCTCTCTCTTTATCTCAAGTCTCTATCTCTCTTGCTCTCTCCCTCTCAAGTCTCTCTCTCCTTCTCAACTCTCTCTCCCTCTCAGGTCTTTCTCTCTTTCTCTCTCTCCCTCACTCTTAGGCCCCCCTCTGTCTCTCTCAAGTCTATCTCTCTTAGACTCTCTGCTTCCCTCCCTCCCTCTCTCCATCTCAAGACTCTCTCTCTCTCCCCATATCAAGAATCTCTCTCTCTCCCTCTCAATTATTTCACTCTCTCTCTCCCCCTCTCAATTCTCTCTCTCCTTCTCAGCTATATATATCTCTCTCATTCCCTTTGTACCTCCCTCTTAGGTCTTTCTCTCTCCCTCTCTCTCTTGTAAATTGGTCCCACATCAATAAATATATAATATGTATTATGTATTAAATATATTATATAATATATATAATATATATTAAATAATATTAATATAATATATATTAAATAGTATTAATATAATATATAATATACTATACAAAATATATGTACTATATAGTATACAATATAATATATAATATATAATATTATGTATTATAAATAATATAAGTAAATATAAATAACAGATATCCGTTTATAATGGATATTGGCTTGGGATTTGGTTTGAAATAACATGACCTACAAATTCAACCCAAAAAATGTGTTTTTGATTTTTTTTTTAGTTTTTCAAAGTTTACCCTTATGGCTGATGACTTTTTTTTTACCCGAATTTCATCAAACGAAAAGGGTTTTTAGAAAAAATTGTCAACTTTCCACCAATATAACTTTTGTCTTATTTTGAATTTAATAAATAATTATTATTGATTTTCTACCTACATTATGTGTAAAGTATTGATTGATAGGTTGATTGAAAAACTTCTATAACTTTCAAACTACTTAACATTTTTTGAATCTACAAGATGCACCACATTCTATGCTTTGCATACTATAAGATATTAAAAAAATTGAATTTTATAATTTTTTGACCAAGTTGTGGTGGTCAGACACAAACCAATTAAAAGAATTAAATGGCCATTGTGGGAAATTATCTTATCAAGTTGTATTTCATAAGCCTAATTCAACTTATCATTTTGTACATGGCCCCAATTATAAAAGGAAGATTATGAAATGAGCTTGTTGTAGAAGGAGATTGATCGTGATGCACTCGTCTATGACATTGTACCACCAAAGGATTTTTCCATGGAGCCATGCTAGAGGAAGTCTTGACTCGAGACTTGATCTAAAGAAGGAGGGTGAAATCATGAAGAGTGCAATCCAAATGAAGAATTCACGTGTTGCTTGCTAAGTCTGCAAAGGAAATGATAATCAAAGATCACCTGCAAAACTTGGTTGAGAAGAGGATTTCAGTTCACAGATGATGCATGTTAAGGGTTGCCAAAGTAATTTTTGCATAAAAAAGGAATGGTTTGTCAAGGGATGTTTTCAAAATAATGACTAGCTTGTCAAGAATGACTGACTTGCATAGGAACCAGTTAACACTTGAAGTCAGTGCCAAGAAATCACAAGGCTGTCTACCAAAACCAGAAATAGAAAGGAGCTATTTTATTTCTCATCAAATGATCACGATCTATCAGGAGATGTCCACTATGATCAAGAGCAACATATCTCCTTCTCAGTGACACGAATCTGCAACAAGGTCAATAAAGAATGTTGCAAATACAATAGATAGAGGGTAGACTTTGATGGTTTTCAACCACAAAAAAGGAGATAGGACAAAACAACTACAATAACTAAAAGACAAAATAGGCTACAAGACAAAATAGAGAAGAGGATAAAATATTCTATTTTAAATTATGAAATATTGGGGGTAGGTGAAGCCCTAACTTGTATCAAATGTAGGCCACACAATATAAATTAATACTGGCCATTCATTCTCCTTTTGGAAAACTATAAATAGGGGCTTGCTCCTCATTTGTAAGTGTTGGAGAATTGTTGTAAAGGGAATTTTGCAGCAATAAAAGGGATCATTTCATTGTTTTACGGATGTTTCCTTTGAAATTTTTCTTTATGCATGCATGATTCAACTTCCATGTTAGATTTAGCTTGTAGTTTCTTGAAGGTCTTTGATAATGGTTGTTGTTATTGTATTTTATGGACTTCTAGCCCATACTTTTGGTATTTGTTAATGAAAAACTCTTTGTAAAGTTAGCCTGGGCTTGTTTATTTCATTTCTACAACTTAGTTCAATTGTATGTTCATGAAGTGAATGCACAATATGAAAATATGCAGACCTTAGAAGATTGCACTGGTTTTGTGTAGCTGTAGGTTACTCTTGGTCAAACAAAACCCAGCTTAGGGAAGTTTTTCTACTCTAGCATCCTTCATTGTTACTATTCATTCATAGCTTAGATTTAGAGCAACTTCTCTCACCCTTCCTCTTTTTTAATTTCTTTTAGTCCCTTGTTAGAGTAGGATTCAAAGCATCACCATAATGCTAAATTTGATGAACATGGTGAGTTTTAGCTTGCTAGTCTAAGTGGGCAACCACTGTTCATTCACTTCCAGCACTTGGAAACTCCATTTGTAGACCCAACTTACCATGCTTTGTAAACCATAAAGGCCACCATGTGATTACCAAAAAATCACATCAACCAATTGAACTATTCCAAGCATTGTCATGACCTGACACCCGACAGATGTTGGGATAATTTTCTGCAACTTGTTTGTAGGGAGTTGTTCTTGGATGTTGTGGTTATGCTGCTAATATGTGGTTTCCATTGATGTCAACACTATTATCTGCAAAGTCTGAAATGAAAGTGGTAAGACATGAAGATGAAAGCATTTTTTCTTTCATGAAAAAGGTAAATGAACTAGTGATGGGTATTAGATGTGCTGGTGGAACCTTGGAAGAAGATAAGATTATGGCTAAAGTTCTCTAATTAGTGCCTGCTTCTTACAAAATGAAAGCTCATGCTATAGAATAACTTAGGACAGTAAAAAATCTGACAAGAGCCATGTTGATTGGTAAGTTTGTTGCCTTTGAGTTGAGTGAATTTGGTGAATCTACTCCTAAAATAGAATTTGCATTCCAAGCTACTGTATCTAGAAAAAGCCAATAAAGATATGATCTGGGAGAAAGTTCAAGTAAGACATTCAAGTATGAAGATGAGATGAAACAGATTGAGGATGAAGAAAGAGAGTTAGAAGAACTAGAAGCATTGATTGTGAAAAGAGAAGCCAGAGGACAAGGTAAGTATAAAGGAAAATTGCCTATTAAATATTTCTCTTGCAATAAGATAGGTCATTTTGCATCAAGATATCTTGAAAGAGTTTCTAAGTACAAACCTAACAAGTCTAGATTTCAAAAGAAATGTTATTATGCCGAAGAAGGTGTTATTGATGATGAAACTGATAAAAAAACTAGAAATGAAGAAGGATGGGTATTCATTGCTAGCAAGGAAAATGGTCTAGTGTCCACTGAATCTACTAGTAATAACAATATTGAGAAAGCTCTTGTAGATAGAATTGATGAAAAGGATGAGTGGGTGATTGACAACAGATGCTCACATGATATGACTGGTGACAAAAGCAAGTTTATAAGCTTGGAGAAATATGATGGTGGTGTTGTAAGATTTGGAGATAACAATGCTGGTGCGATTTGTGGTAGAGACACTATTTGTCTTGATGGTAAATATAATACTGATGATGTCCTTTATGTTGAAGGATTGAAGCATAATCTGTTGAGTGTTGGATAGATGGTCGACAAGGGATAGAATCTTCAGTTCAAAGATGAAAAATACAGGTTTTTGGGAAGTTCTGGAAATGTAATTGCTTCAGGTACAAAGACAAGAGGTAACATTTTTCACTTAAGTGTTGCTAGTGAAAGTTGTTTAATTGCTCAAGTTGATGTAAGTTGGTTATGGCATAGGAGGCCGTGTCATGTGAATTTTGATAACATTGTCAAAGTAATCTCCACACAAGCAGTCAGAGATCTTCCTAAGCTAGTGAAGCCTAGTAACAGCATATGCAAGGAATGTCAGATGGGAAAGCAGACTAAAATTTATTTTCAGATCAAATGACATCATTCTAATGGAGTACTAGAGTTGGTGCATACTGATCTATGTGGTCCCTCCATAATCAAAAGTCTACAAGGATAAAGGTACTTTATGTTCCTTATGTTGAGAAAAATTTGTGTCTCAACTTCCAGTTTTGAGCCTCAAACATTATGAAATTGGCAAAAAATGTTTCACTTCTACCCTTTACTGCTTTACCATGTTGGTCTGGTATTGCCTTGGTAGTACTGCAGTGACAGGGTTGGTGGTTACCGCCTTACCATGGGCGGTGGGTCCACTCACCGCAGTGGCTGCAGTGAGACCGCCTATGGTCCCCCTGGTAGCTACCGCCATATCGCGAGTGGTGGGTCCACTCACTGCGATGACCATGGTGAGACTGCCTGCAATCCATCAGGTGGTTACTACCCTACCGTGAGGTGGCCTAGTGGCCCCAATGGTAGTGCGGTATGATCGCTAACGGTTTGCTCGGTTGTTACCGCTACACCTCGGGTCAACTCCAATCAGGTAGCGGTAGCACGGTGCAGACAAGGAGCGAGCTCAGATGGTCATACCACCACACCACAGATGAGTCAGTTGTACTCAGTGGTAGCACGAGGTATCTTTGGCAGAGCTCAGTGGATTTGAAGGGTGAGCTCAGACGAGCTCACCGCATTACTGTGGGTCGACTCGGATGGAGCAACGATAGCGCAGGGAAGACAAGGCAGAGCTCGAAGGAACTTACCACCATACTACAATGGGTGAAGACAAGCTCGACGGTAGCATGGGGAAGCATAGGTGAGCTCGATAAAGCTCATCACTTTACCTCAAATGGGTAGAGTCAGCTCAGCAGTGGAGCGGTAGAGTCTTAGAGAGCTCGGATGAGCTCGGAGCAGGTTTGAACGAGTTGGACTTGGAGTCAAATGAGATCAGTGAATAGTTGGTGGACATGTGGTAGTTTGAAAACAACTTGATTGGCTAAAGGCCAATGTGGTAAAAGCAATGATTGCAGATCAATTTCAACTGATGATAGGAACCCAATTTGGGTGGTGAAGTTATTGCTGGGTGGCTCGATGTAGTCAGTGAAGATCTATGGCGTACTAGAAATTCGATGCATGAACCTAAAGCTATGGGATTGTTTGAGAGGTTAAATGTGATGAAGACTTGTAAATTCAGGGTGAGGTTGATGGATAGGTACGTATGAGTGCTAGTCGATGTAAGGGTAGAATTGATTGTATACTTTGCAAGGAAGGATTGTAACAGTGAGTTAAGAAAATTGAGTGTTGTTGTGAGTTGATCAATGAGTGAAGACTGAACATTGTACGTAATTGTTTATTACTGTAATACAATTGTCTTTGCTTGGTGTGGTGGGTTTTTTACCTAAAAAGGTTTTCCCAAGTAAATACTTGTGTCAACTGTGAATGCTTATAATTTGTTATCTCTTTTATGTTGTATGTTTTTCATCTCAAGTAGTTTGTAGGAGCTATAGAACTCATTTTTTCTCTTCTCCTCTATTGTATTAGTGTTAAGGGAATGTATTCCACACTGTTGGGTCATTACATCCATCCCTATTTTCCCTTCAAGTGGTATCATAGCCTGGCCCATTGTGTTATCCTTGAGAGAAAGCTCAGGTTTTTGTGTTAATACTGTTTCAGTGAGAGTTTTGCATTGTTAAAACTTGTTTCTGTTTGAAATGATGACTACATTAGGTAGAGTAGGTATTGAAAAGTTTAATGGCAACAACTTTGAGTTATGGAAAATCAAAATGGAAGACTTGTTGGTGGATAGAGACCTCTGGTTAGAAGTGTCTGGAACTAAGCCACAAAGTACGATGCAAGAGGCTTGGGATCTTGATGATAGAAAAGCAAGAGGTCTGATAAGACTGAGTTTGGCCGATTGTGTACTCCTAAATGTCCATGAGGAGTAGTTTGTAGCTTCATTGTGGAAAAAGCTTGGTGATATTTATCAAGGAAAGTCTCTTGTAAATAAGTTATTCTTGAGGAAGAAGTTGTACTCCTTGAAAATGGAAGAAGGTGCATTTGTTGCAAACAATCTGAACTCGTTTAATATGAGTGTTACTCAGCTGGCATCTGTAGGTCTAAAGATTGAGGAGGAGGATCATTGCACACTTCTGTTGTATTCATTACCTGATAGTTGGGATCATCTAGTGATGGCTGTCAGAAGCACAACCACTGCATTCAAGATGGATGATGTGGTTTCTTTGCTTCTGTCTGAAGAAATGCGAAGGAAGTCTTTTGAGATGGCCAAAGAGGCTCTTGTTGTTCGAGGTAGACCAAAGGAGAAAGGCAAGAAGAATGACAAGAAGTCAAAATCCAAATCTGCATGGAGATCAAAGTCTCCTAGTAAAAATTTCAAGGTGAGATGTTCGAACTGTGGGCAACCTGGCCATATCCGAAAGAATTGCAAGGAAAAGAAGAAGAAGAATTCTTTTGACAATGAATCTTCTCAAAGTGATGTAGATGCCTTCATTGCAGCAGCCTTAACAAATCAGGCATCAGATGATGTCTAGCTGGTTGACTCAAGTGTGTCTTTTCACATAACATCCAATAGAGAATGGTTCTCTAAGTACAAGAAGTATGATGGTGGAAAGGTGTACCTAAAAAGTGATTCAACGTTGGAGATCATTGGCAGATGAAGAGTCTGAATTAAATTTTCTAACGGGAGAGTCAAAGGTATTGGTGGTGTACTGCATATACTAGGTCTGGCTCAAAATCTTCTTTCTGTAAGTAAGTTAAATGATGTTGGTGTAGAAGTTTATTTCTCTAGTAGAGGATGTAAAATGGCTAGAGGTGCAATGGTGTTGGCTAAGGGTGTTCGTACTGACACTCTATATAAGTTGGATGAAAGTCTTGTTCAATGTAAAAATGCATTTGTAGAGAAAGCTGAAGACACTTCTTTGTCAGCAAATGCTTTGGAGGTAAAACTCTCAGCTGAGTAGACTATGTTGTGGCATCATAGACTAGGTCATATAGGTGAGAAAGGTTTAAAAACCTTGAAGAATAAAAATCTTGTAGAAGGGCTTGATGCTTGTAACCTTGAGTTTGATTTTTGCGAACATTGTATCTATGGAAAACAACACCATGTTTCATTTTATTCTAGTCCTCATAAATCTTCTGGTATACTGGATTATGTTCATTCTGATGTGTTTGGTCTAGTTAATGTTCCTTCATTATCAAAGTCTAGATATTATGTTTCTTTTATTGATGACTGTTCGAGAAGGGCATTTGTATACTTCCTTAAAAGTAAATTAGAAGTGTTCAGTTGGTTTAAATAATTTAAATCTCTGGTAGAGAATCAAACTGGAAGGAAAATTAAATGTTTGAGGATAGAAAATGGCGGTGAATTTCTTTCTGGATATTTTGAAAGATATTGCACTGATCATAGAATTAAAAGGCATAAGACAATGCCTTACACTCCACAATAGAATGGATTTACTGAAAGGTTGAACATGACGCTGATGGAAAAGGCAAGGAGCATGTTGAGTGGTGTTGGTCTAGAGCAGAAGTTCTGGGCTGAGGCTGTGCCTACAACATGTTATCTAATAAACCGATCTCGTTGCTCTGCTCTTGTTGATAAGACACCTTTGGAAGCTTGGTCTGGTAAGAAGCCCTCTCTGAGGCATGTCCGTGTTTTTGACTATGAGGCATACATTTATGTGCCAAATGAAAAGAGATCTAAATTGGATAACAAGGCTATCAAATGTATTCTCATTGGCTATGGAGTTGGTGTGAAGGGATACAAGTTTTGGAACCCTGTTACTGAGAAGGTTCTATACATCATAAGCATGATATTTCGTGAGCTGAAACCTTTAGTAAGTGATCAACAACTTGAGATAGATCAGAGTGACAAGAAGAAGTATGCAGTTGAGATTCCCTAAACTCCAGAAAGGGAAGAGATGCATGGTGTACCTAAGATTGAGGAGAGCTCAAGTAGCTATGGAAGTTCTGATGATGAAGAACCACAACCTCAGCCTATAAGGAGATCTACACGAGAAAAATGACAGCCTAAAAGGTATGGTTTCTCATTGTTAAATTTGAATTGTTCCTATGCCTTAATTACTAGCACTAATGAGCCTAGGACTGTAAAAGAAGCAATCAACATAACTGATTCAAATTTTTGGCTAGAAGCCATGAATGAAGAGATGGATTCATTGAAGAAGAATAAAACTTGGAATTTGGTACCACTGCCTAAAGGGCGAAAGCCTGTTGGGTGTAAGTGGATATTCAAAAAGAAGACAGGCCTTGATGGCAGTGTTGAGAAGTATAAGGCAAGGTTGGCTGCAAAGTGATTTTCCCAAATTGAGGGAATTGATTATGGAGAGACTTTTTCCCTTGTAGCAAAGCTGACATCTATCAGATTTTTATTGTCATTGGCAACTATGTATGATTTTGAAATTGAACAGATGGATGTGAAGACAACATTTCTCCATGGTGAGCTAGAAGAAGAAATTTATATGTCCCAACTTGAGCATTTTGTTGAAAAAGGTAAACAAAATTTGGTCTGTAAGTTAAATAAATCTTTGTATGTTTTGAAGCAGTCTCCTAGAATGTGGTACTAGAAATTTGACACATTTGTGTTGTCTATGGGATTTGTAAGATCAAAATCTTATCATTGTGTTTATTATAAATCTGAGAATGATCATGTGCTTGTTATTACACTGTACGTGGATGATATGTTATTCATAGGAAATAGCAAGACTATGATTTATGATCTTAAATCTTAGTTGTCTGCAAAGTTTGAAATGAAGGATCTTGGTGCGATAAGGTACATTCTTGGAATGGAGATAACTAGGGAAAGAACAAGCAGAAAGCTTTGGGTAAGTCAAAGTAATTATGTGAACACCATTTTAGAGAGGTTTGGTATGATTGACTACAAGCAGCTAGTTGTTCCAATCATGTAGGGAACAAAGCTATCTATTGAATACTGTCCAAAGTCTGCTACTGAGATGGAGGACATGACCAATGTGCCTTATGCAAGTATTGTTGGAATTTTGATGTATTCTATGGTCTGTACAAGACCAGGCATTGCCCAAGCAATGGGAGTTCTAAGCCGTTTCATGGAAAATCCGAGAAGATCACGTTGGGATGTTGTGAAGAGAGTGTTCAGGTATTTGAAGGGGACTTCAGATTATGCTTTGTGTTACCATGGAAGTTTGGTTGCATCACAAAGAACACTCAACATTCAAGGATATGTTGATTCTGATTGGGCAGGGGACATTGATAGCAAGTGATCCACCAGTGGATACACATTCATGCTAAATGGTGGAGCAATCAGTTGGATGAGCAAGTGACAGGCTGTTGTTGCTCTATCCACAACAGAGGCTGAGTACATGGCAACAAATCATGCCTGCAAGGAAGCTGTTTGGCTAAGAAGTTTGTGTTCAGACATTGGTTTTAATGAAGGGCATATCACTATTTACTATGACAGTTAGAGTGCCATTTGTTTGGCAAAGAACCCGACCTTCCATGCCAGGACGAAGCACATCGATGTGTAGTATCACTTCATGAGGGACATGCTGGAAAATGGAAGAGTATGTCTTGAAAAGGTTGACACTTTGAAGAATGTCGCAGATGCTTTGACAAAGTCAGTGAGCAAAGACAAGTTCAGGTGGTGCGCAGAATCGATGGGCCTTGGGGCCTTTGATCGTTAGTGATTTTTTGAAGTCTTGAGGAAGCTGGAAGTCTTCGCCAAGTGGGAGCTTGTTGAGAAAAATTTGTGTCTCAACTTCCAATTTTGAGCCTCAGAAATTATGGAGCCTAGCACCGCGGTGGTCTGGCATTGCCTTGGCGGTGCCTCGGTGCTAGGCTTGGTAGTTACTGCCTTACCGCGAGCAGTGGGTCCACTCATCGCGGTGACTATGGTGAGACCGCTTGCGGTCACCCTAGCAGTTACCACCATACCACGAGTGGTGGGTCCACTCACCACAGTGAGACCGCCTACGGTTCGTCAAGCGGTTATTGCCCTATCATGGGGTGGCCTTACAGCCCCCATGGTAGCGCGGTATGAACGCTAACAATTTGCTCGATAGTTATCGCCACACTATGGGTCAACTCCAACTGGGTAGTGGTAGCGTGGTGCAGACAAGGAGCGAGCTTGGATGGTCATACCGCCACACCGCAGATGAGTCGATTGGACTCGGCGGTAGCGCGGGGTATCTTTGGCAGAGCTTGGTGGAGTTGAAGGGTGAGCTCAGATGAGCTCACCGCATTACTGTAGGTCGAATCGGATGGAGCAATGGTAGCATGGGAAAGACAATGCAAAGCTCAAAGGAACTTATTGCCATACCGCGATGGGTGAAGACAAGCTCGACGGTATCGCAGGGAAGCATGGGTGAGCTCAGCAGAGCTCACCGCTTTACCTCGGATGGGTAGATTTAGCTCAGTGGTGAAGCGGTAGAGTCTTAGAGAGCTCAGATGAGCTCGGACTAGGTTTGACCAAGCCGGACTCGAAGTCAAATGAGATCAGTGAATAGTTGGTGGACACGTGGCTGTTTGACAACAGCTTGATTGGCTAAAGGCCAATGTGGTAAAAGTAGTAATTGCAGGTCGATTTCAACTGATGACAGGAACCCGATTTGGGTGGTGAAGTTATTGTTGGGTGGATCGATGCAATCAGTGAAGATCGATGGTGTACTGGAAGTTTGGTGCATGAACCTGAAGCCGTGGGATTGGTTGAGAGGGTAAATGCGATGAAGACTTGTAAAGTCAAGGTGAGGTTGACAGATAGGTACGTATGAGTGCAAGTCGATGTAATGGTAGAATTGATTGTATACTTTGCAAGGAAGGATTGTAACAGTGATTGAAGAAAACTGAGTGCTGCTATGAGCTGATCAGTGAGTGAAGACTGAAAATTGCATGTAATTATTTATTACTGTAATACAATTTTCTTTGCTTGGTGTGGTGGGTTTTTTACCTATAAAGGTTTTCCCACGTAAATACTTGTGTCAAATATGAATGCTTATAATCTATTATCTCTTTTATGTTGTATGTTTTTCATCTCCAGTAGTTTGTAGGAGCTATAGAACTCATTTTTTCTCTTCTCCTCTATTGTATTAGTGTTAAGGGAATGTATTCCGCACTGTTGGGTCATTACATCCATCCCTATTTTCCCTTCAGCTTATTGATGATTATTCTAGGATGATATGGGTTGCTTTCTTGAGAGAAAAGTATGAGCCATTAGAGAATTTTAAAAGTTTCAAAGCCATGGTAGAGAATGAGACAGGGTTGAAGATCAAATGATTAAGATCAGACAGAAGTGGTGAATTCACTTCCTAGGAGTTCAATTCATTATGTGAAGAGCATGGAATGAAAAGATAGTTATCTACTCCCTGGACTCCTCAACTAAATGGAGTTGTTGAGAGAAAGAACATAACAATTCTAGATGATTCAAGAACTATGATGTTGGAAGGTAATGTATGTTGAGAGAGTGTGTCTCAACTTCTAGTTTGAAGCCTCAGAATTCAAGACTTGGCGAAAAATTATTGTTCTCAGCCTTTACCGCCATGCTATTCCTGACTTATTTCTGCCTTTACCGCTTTACCACGGTGGTTTGTCTTGACCCTGGTGGTACCACAGTGATGCACTTGGTGGTTATCGCCTTACCGTGTGCAATGAGTTTACTCACCATGGTAGTCGCAGTAGGTAGCTTGTTGCCTGCCTCACCGATCACCGCCTTACCGTGGTTACCACCACACCACGGGTGGTGGATCCTCTCACCACGGTGAGACCACCAGTGGTGAGCCTGGCGGTTACCGCTCCACCAAGGACGGTGAGCTTGCTCACCATTGTGGCTGTGGTAAGACCACCAGTAGTCTGGATGATGGTCACTTCCCTACCGCGGGGTGCCCTGGTGGCCTCCATAGTAGCGCGGTTTGACTGCCAGTGGTCCCCTAGACAGCTTACCACTATACCATAGTCGGGTGAATCAAACTCAATGGAAGTGAGGTAGATGGCGAGGTGAGCTCAGATGAGCTCACTGCCATACCGCGAGGCGAGTTGGTGAGCTCAACGATAGTGTGGTAAGAGCTCGGTCAAACAAGTTGGACTAGAAAGTCAAAGTGACAGCGAATGGAAGATGGAAACGTGGCAAGTTTACAACAGTTTGATTGGCTAAAGGCCAATGTAGTAAAAGCAGTTATTGCAGGCTGAATTAAGCTAATGACAGGAACCCGATTTGGGTGGTAAAGTTATTGCTGGGTGGCTTGATGCAATCAGTGCAGATTGATTGCTTTCTTGGATGATTGATGCATGAACCTAGAAGCCGTGGGTTTGGTTAAGACATTGAATGTGATGTATGACTTGTGCAGTCGAGTACATGCTGTATATGTTAACCAAAAGGTGATGGTTGGAAATAGCAAGGAAGTAAGATAGATTTCATTGTATATTTTGAAGGTGAAGTATTGTAACAGTGAGAAAATAACTTGAAGTTGTTGTGAGCTGATTAGAGAGTAAGGGCTGATATTGTATGTAATTGATTATTACTGTAATACAATTGTTCTTGCTTGGCGTGGTGGGTTTTTTACTTGAAATTTTTTTCCCACGTAAATACTTGTGTCATTTGTGAATGCTTAATATTCTTTTATCTTTTTTATGCTGCATGTATTCATCTCAGTAGTTTTAGAAGCTATTAGAACTAGTTTTTTCTCTTCTCCTCTATTGTATTAGTGTTAAGGGAATGTATTATGCATTTTTGGGTCATTAGATCCATCCTTGTTTTCCCTTCAAGTAGTATCAGAGCCTAGCCAGTTGTGTTATCCTTGAGAGAAAAGGTCAGGTTTTTGTGCTAATACTGTTTCAGTGGGAGTCTTGCATTGTTGAAACTTGTTTCTATTTGAGATGGTGAGTACATCAGGTAGAGTAGATATTGAAAAGTTTAGTGGCAACAACTTTGAGTTATGAAAACTCAAAATGAAAGACTTGCTAGTGGATAGAGACCTCTGGTTATCAGTTTCTAGAACTAAGCCACAAAGTATGATGCAAGACGCTTGGGATCTTGCTGATAGAAAAGCAAGAGGTCTGATAAGACTGAGTCTAGCTGATTTTGTATTCTTGAACATCCATGAGGAGTAGTCTGCAGCTTCATTGTGGAAGAATCTTGGTGATATTTATTAGGAAAAATCTTTGGTAAATAAGTTATTCCTGAGGAAGAAGTTGTACTCTTTGAAGATGGAAGAAGGTGCATCTATTGCAGACCATCTGAACTCATTTAATATGAGTGTTATTTATCTGGCATCTGTAGGTGTAAAAACTAAGGAGGAGGATCGTTGCATGCTCTTGTTGTGTTCAATACTTGACAATTGGGGTCATCTTGTGATGGTCATTGGAAGTACTACCACTACTTTCAAGATGGAAGATGTTGTTGCCTCATTGTTGTCTAAAGAGATGCGGAGGAAGTCTTCAGAGATGGCCAAAGAGGCTCTTTCTGTTTGAGGTAGACCAAAGGAGAAAGGCAAGAAGAAAGACAAGAAGTTGAAATCCAAATATGCAGGGAGATCAAAGTATCCTGGTAAAAAGTTCTAGGTGAGATGCTGGAATTGTGGGCAACCTGGTCATATCCGGAAGGATTGCAAGGAGAAGAAGAAGAAGAATTCTTCTAACAATGAATCTTCTCAAAGTGATGCAGATGCCTTCATTGCAGCAGCCTTGACAACTCAGGCATCAGATGATGTTTGGTTGGTTGACTCAGGTGCATCTTTTGACATGACATCCAATAGAGAATGGTTCTCTAAGTACAAGAAGTATGATGGTGGAAAGGTGTACCTGGCAAGTGATTCAATGTTGGAGATCGTTGGCAGAGGAAGAGTCAGAATTCAGTTTCTTGATGGGAGAGTCAAAGGTATTGGTGGTGTATTGCATATACCAGGTTTGGCTCGAAATATTCTTTCTATCAGTAAGTTAAATGATGTTGGTGTAGAAGTTTCTTTCTCAAGTAAAGGATGTAAAATGGCTAGAGGTGCAATGGTTCTAGCTAAGGGTGTTTGTACTGGCACTCTATACAAGTTGGATGCATGCCCTGTTCAATGTAACAATGCCTCTGTAGAGTCATGTCAAATAGTCCTTGTAGAGAAAGATGAAGACACTTATCTGTCTATAAATGCTTTGGAGGTGAAACTCCCAGCTAAGAAGACTATGATGTGGCATCATAGAATAGGTCACATAGGTGAGAAAGGTTTAAAAACCTTGAAGAATAAAAATCTTGTAGAAGGGCTTGATGATTGTAACCTTGAGTTAGATTTTTGCGAACATTGTATTAATGGAAAACAACACCGTGTTTCATTTTACTCTTGTCCTAATAAATCTTCTGGTATACTGGATTATGTTCATTCTGATGTGTTTGGTTCAATTAATGTTCTTTCATTGTCGAAGTCTAGATATTATGTTTCTTTTATTGATGACTGTTTGAGAAGGGCATTTCTATACTTCCTTAAAAGTAAATTAGAAGTGTTCAGTCTATTTAAATAATTTAAATCTTTGGTAGAGAATCAGATTGGAAGGAAAATTAAATGTTTGAGGACAGACAATGGTGGTGAATTTTGTTCTACATATTTTGAAAGGTATTGTACAGATCATGGAATTAAAAGGCATAAGACAACATCTTACACTCCATAGTAGAATGGAATTGCTAAAAGGTTGAACAAAACGCTGATGGAAAAGGCAAGGAGTATGTTGAGCAGTGCTGGTCTAGAGCAGAAGTTCTGGGATGAGGCTGTGGCTACAACATGTTATCTAGTAAACTGATCTCCTTGCTTTGCTCTTGTTGATAAGACACCTTTGGAAACATGGTCTGGTAAGAAGCCCTCTCTGAGGCATGTTTATGTGCCAAATGAAAAGAAATCAAAATTGCATAACAAGGCTGTCAAGTGTATTCTCATCGTTTATGGCGTTGGTGTGAAGGGATACAAGCTTTGGAACCCTGTTACTGAGAAGATTTTGTATAACAGAAGCGTGATATTTCATGAGATAAAAACTTCAATAAGTGATCAACAACTTGAGATAGATTAGAGTGACAAGAAGAAGGATGCAGTCGAGATTCCCCAAACTCCAAAAAGGGAAGAGTTGCATGGTGTACCTGAGACCGAGGAGAGCTCAAGCAACTCTGGAAGTTCTGATGATGAAGAACCACAACCTTAGCTTGTAAGAAGGTGTACACGAGAAAATGACAACCTAAGAGGTATGGTTTCTCATTGTTAAATTCAAACTGTGCCTATGCCTTAATTACTAGCACTGATGAGCCTAGGACTGTAAAAGAAGCAATCAGCATGACTGATTCAAAATCTTGGTTGGAAGCCATGAATGAAGAAATGGATTCATTGAAGAAGAAAGAAACTTGGGATTTGGTACCATTGCCAAAAGGGTGAAATCCTGTTGGATGTAAGTGGATATTCAAAAAGAAGACAGGCCTTGATAGTAGTGTTGAGAAGTATAAGGCATGACTGGTTGCAAAGGGATTTTCCCAAATTGAGGGAATTGATGATGGAGAGATTTTTTCCCCTGTATCAAAGTTGACATCCATCAGATTTTTGTTTTCATTGGAAACTATCTATGACTTTAAAATTGAGCAGATGGATGTGAAGAGAGTGTTTCTCCATGGTGAGCTAGAAGAAGAAATTTATATGTCCCAGCCTGAGCATTTTGTTGAAAAAGGTAAACAAAATCTGGTCTGTAAGTTAAATAAATCTCTGTATGGTTTGAAAAAGTCTCCTAGAATGTGGTACCATAAATTTGAAAAATTTGTGTTGTCTATGGGATTTGTGAGATCAAAATTTGATCATTGTGTTTATTATAAATCTGAGAATGATCATGTGCTTGTTATTACATTGTACATGGATGATATGTTATTCATAGGAAATAGAAAGACTATGATTTTTAATCTTAAATCTCAGTTGTCTACAAAATTTGAAATGAAAGATCTTGATGCAGCAAGGTACATTCTAGGAATGGAGATAACCAGGGACATGACAAGAAAAAAGCTTTGGGTAAGTTAGAGTAAGTATATGAACACCATTCTAGAGAGATTTGGTATGAACGATTGCAAGTAGATAGTTGTTTCAGTCATGCAGGGAACAAAACTATCTGTTGAAGATTGTCCAAAATCTGCTACTGAGATGGAGGACATGACCAGTGTGTCGTATGTAAGTGTTGTTGGCAGTTTAATGTATGCGATGGTCTGTACAAGACCAGACATTTCCCAAGTAGTGGGAGTACTTAGTCATTTTATGAAAAATATGGGAAGATCACATTGAGATGCTATGAAGAGAGTGGTTAGGTATTTGAAAGGGACTTCATATTATGCTCTGTGTTACCATGGTAGTTTGGTTGCATCACAGAGGACTCTCAGCATTCAAGGATATGCTGATTTTGATTAGGCAAGGGACATTGATAGCATGAAATCCACCAGTGGATATACAGTCATGCTTAATGGTGGAGCAATCAGTTGGATGAGCAAGCGATAGGCTGTAGTTGCTTTATCCATGACAGAGGCAGAGTACATGGCTACAACTCACGCCTGCAAGGAAGTAGTTTGGCTGAGACATTTGTGTTCATACATTGGTTTCAATGCAGGGCAGATCACTAATTGTTGTGATAGTCAGAGTGCCATTTGTTTGGAAAATAATTTGAATTTCCATGACAGGACGGAGCACATTGATGTGCAGTTTCACATCGTGAGGGACATGATGGAAGATGGAAGAGTCTATCTTGAAAAGGTTGACACTTTGAAGAATGTTGCAGATGATTTGACAAAGCCGGTGAGCATAGACAAGTTCAGAAGGTGCACATAATCGATGGGCCTTGGGGGCTATGACTGTCAGTAATTTTTTAGAGTTTGGAGGAAGTTGGAAGTCTTCACCAAGTGGGAGCTTGTTGAGAAAGTGTGTCTTAACTTCTAGTTTGAAGCCTTAGAATTCAAAACTTGGCAAAAAATTGCAGTTCTTAGCCTTTACCACCATACCGCGCTTGGCTTATTTATGCCTTTACCGCTTTACCACAGTGGTCTGTCTTGAACCTAGCGGTATTGCGGTGATGGGCTTGGTGGTTACCACCTTACCGCACATGGTGAGTTTACTCATTGCAGTGCTCGTGGTAGGTGGATTGCTGCCTGCCTCGTCGGTCACTGCCTTATTGCGGTAGGCGAAGGCCTTCACCGTGGTGGCCGCAGTGAAGTCGCCAGCGGCTTGGTCGGCGATTACTGCCACACCGCGGGCAGTGGATCCTCTCACCACGGTATCCATGGTGAGACCACCAATGGTGAGCCTGGTAGTTACTGCTCCACCACGGATGGTGAGATTGCTCACCGCGGTGGCTACGGTAAGACCGCTAGCGGTCTGGCCGGCGGTCATTGCCCTGCTATGGGGTGGCCTAGAGGCCTTCGCGGTAGCGCGGTTTAATTGCCAGTGGTCCCCCAGATAGCTTACTGCTATACCGTGGTTGGGTTGATTGGACTCGGCGGTAGTGCAGTAGATGGCAAGGTGAGCTCGAACGAGCTCATCGCCATACCTTGAGGTGAGTCAATGAGCTCGACGATAGTGCGGTAAGAGCTCAAACGAGCTCGGAGCTTGGTCAATCGAGTTGGACCAACAACTCAAAGCAACAAAAAATGGAAAATGGACACGTGGCAGGTTGACAACAGTTTGATTGGCTAAAGGCCAATGTAGTAAAAGCAATTATTGCAGGCCAACTTCATCTGATGACAGGAACCCGATTTGGGTGGTAAAGTTATTGCTGGGTGGCTCGATGCAATCAGTGCAAATCGATTGCTTGCTTGGATGATCGATGCATGAACCTGGAAGCCATGGGTTTGGTTAAGACATTGAATGTGATGTATGAATTGTGCAGTCGAGTACATGCTATATATGTTAACCAAAAGGTGACAGTTGGAGTTAGCAAGGAAGTAAGATAGATTTCATTGTATACTTTGAAGGTGAAGTATTGCAACAGCGAGAAGATAACTTGAAGCTGTTGTGAGCTAATCAAAGAGTAAGGGCTGATATTGTATGTAATTGATTATTACTATAATACAATTGTTCTTGCTTGGTGTGGTGGGTTTTTTACCTGAAAAGGTTTTCCCACGTAAATATTTGTGTCATCTATGAATGCTTAACACTTTGTTATCTCTTTTATGCTCCATGTATTCATCTCGGTAGTTTTAGAAGCTATTAGAACTAGTTTTTTCTCTTCTCCTCTATTGTATTAGTGTTAAGGGAATGTATTCCACACTGTTGGGTCATTAGATCCATCCCTGTTTTCCCTTCAATGTACCTCATATCTATTGGAGAGAAGCTATAAAAACTATTGTGTATACTATTAACTGGGTAAATATCAATGGTAATTCTAGTAAGACTCCTTTTGAGCTATTGTTTGGTTATAAGTCTACTGTTAAATATTTCAAAATCTTTGGAAGTAGATGTTATATCAAAAGAGATGAAGATATAGGCAAGTTTTATGCTAGGAGTGATGAAGGAATCTTTATGGGTTACTCTACTACGAACAAATCCTACCAATGCTATAATAGAAGATTAAAGAAAATGATTGAAATTGCAAATGTTAAAGTTGATGAGGATACTGACAGATCATCCAGATACTGTTGATATGATTCAGATGACCAACATGATAGTACTGATAAAGGAAAGGATTCACAGACACAGAGTCAAGTTCAAATTATTTTGGTGAATCAAGAGATTCTAGAAGGTGAAGCTAGTGGAAGTGCAGAAGAAAGAAAAAAAGAACTAGAAGTTCAAGAAAATCCCAAAGTTCCAAGGTATGTAAAGTTAAATCATTT
The DNA here is from genome assembly GCA_007115665.2 of Sequoiadendron giganteum. Taxonomy (NCBI): domain Eukaryota; kingdom Viridiplantae; phylum Streptophyta; class Pinopsida; order Cupressales; family Cupressaceae; genus Sequoiadendron; species Sequoiadendron giganteum. The sequence continues at coordinate 226,396,514 of CM021102.1, forward strand.
TGAAAATCAAATTATAGGAGACAAGAACAAAGGTGTGCAGACTAGAAGAAGCATTGCAGAAGAGTATTGCCTGATTTCCAAGACTGGGCCTGGCAATGTTAATGAAGCATGTAAAGATGAATATTGGATGGAAGTAATGAAGGAAGAATTGATGCAAATAGAGAAAAATGATACATGGATTCTTGTTCTTAGACCTTAGGATAAGAATGTGATTGGAACCAAATGGTTCTTTCAGAATAATCTGAATGAACAAGGTGAAGTGATCATGAATAAAGCAAGACTAGTATGTAAAGGGTACTCACAGATGGAAGGTATTGATTTTGAAGAAACCTTTGCCATTGTTGCTAGAATTGAAGTTGTAATATTATTTCTTGCTTATGCTACTTTCAAAATCTAAAAATTCTATCAAATGGATGTAAAGTCAACATTTCTAAATGGTGAATTAGAAGAAGAAGTGTACATTGAGCAATCAGATGGATTTCAATTGACTGACAAATGAGATATGGTTTGTTGATTGAAGAAACAATTGTATGGACTCAAGCAAGCCCCTAGAGCCTGGTATGTTAGATTGGATAAATACTTGTTGAAGATTGGATTTAACAAATGTATTGCTAACAATAATCTTTATTTCAAGATGGAATCAGGATACATAATTGATAATTGAAGTATTTGTTGATGACATCATTTTTGAAAGAGATGATGACTTATGTATGAAGTTTTCTGATCAAATGAAAAGTAGGTTTAATATGTCAATGATTGGAGAGCTGAAATTATTTTTGGGATTGCAAATTACTCAATTAGATGATGGACTATTTATATCTCAGTCCAAGCATGTGAAAGATTTATCAATTTTTTTTGGCATGGAAGACTCAAAGCTTGTTGTAATACCCATGGTAACTGGATGTAAGTTAACACATAATGATGATTCTCCTAAGGCTAATCAAATGAGGTATAGGTTAATAATTGGTGGATTGCTTGATTTGAATCAAACTAGACCTGACATCATGAACTTTATATGTATGTTTGCTAGATATCAAGCTGATCCGAAGGAATCACATGTAACTATTGTAAAGAGAATTTTCAGATACTTGAAAGGAATAGTTGACTTTGGCCTATGGTATCCTAAAGATGACAATCTTACTTTGAGTTCCTTTATTGATGTAGATTGGGTAGGAGATGTGGATGACAAGAAAATTAATAGTGGTTGTGCATTCTTCTTAGGGAAGAAGTTGGTGTCTTGGCTAAGTAAAAAGCATAATTCCATTTCTGTATCTACTGCTAAGGCAGAATATAGTGCTGCTGCAAACAATTGTACTCAAGTAATATGGATGAAGTAGATGCTGAGAGATATCAAAATTTAGTATGATGAGCCTATTGCTATATTTTTTGATAACTCAAGTGCCATAAGCATTTGTAAGAATCGGGTGTTGCATTCAAAGACAAAACATATATCTATCAAATATCACTTTTTGAGAGACAAAGTGAGTAATAAAGAAGTCAGACTGGAGTATGTGCCTACTAAGGAACATATTGTAGACATCTTTCCTAAGCCACTACCTAAGGATAATTTTGAGTATCTCATAGGCAAGTTAGGGGTGATTTCCCCTCCTAATTTGAACTAAGATACAAGTCTTTGCATCAATCCATGTATTTACAGTCATATCTTGTTTCAGATTGATGATATAGTGGCTTCTACTCAAGGAGAGTAGTCAAATTGATTCAAATATGTGGTTCAGATCTTGTGTACCTTTTCCATTGATGTCAAAGGGAGAGAAGAATAATGTGAAAAACCTTGACGAAGAAAGGGGGAGAAGATTCATGAGAAGGAAAGAGGAGAAGAGTGCAATATCTAAGGGGGAGACTATTGGAGAAGAGCTAGTTGTGTTGATGGTTTTTTCACATCATGTGTTGCCATAAATGCCAAAGGGGGAGATTGTTGGATATTGTGGCTATGTTGCTGATATGTGGTTGTCATTGATGTCAACACTATGAACATTAATGTCTTAAAGACTGTATATGTCGAGGATATAGAGAAAATTATAATAAATATGTTGTAGACAGTCTGTGAAGCTGTGAAGATTAGAGTGGTGGAAAGTTCTGTAAGTTGGTATTTAGAAGTCATGCATTAAAGGGTTTTTTGCTGAGCCTATCTAGTTTATCCTTCAGAAGTTTCAGAGGTGCCCATCAAGAATTGAGCAAGTTGTGAGTTTCTGTGATCCTATAGTTATTCTGTTACTAAAGCTGATGTGTTTGGAAGAAGAAAATGTAATTCTGGTAATTTCAGTTGTTACGTATGCTCCTACGACATTTTTTGATAATTCTAGATCATGCTCTATCTTTGTGGTATGTTCGCATTGATCGGTGTGTTCGTCATCAAAGATTTTTCCTTTGCATATTCAGGTTTTTATGTTCTTGGCCAACATGGTGGTTATAGCGTGTTGCAGATCCTTGTGGATTAATTATGCTTGGTATGTTTGAGGATTTTTTTTAGGTCTTCATTATGTTGTGACCGACTTAGGTTGGTGTGCATTGATAATTGTTCAAGATTTGGGCCGACAGTTTGTGTTCATCTATTCTTTATTTTTGGCCGATAGAGTTGTTGATGTAATTCCATGTAGCTAATATATAAGAGTGATTTTATTTTAGTTTATAATAGATATGTGCAAATAAAGATCAGATCATTCGATTGCAGAGCAGAGTATGAAGGAGTTTGAGTGAAGTGTGAAGAAGTATTTATGTGCCTAACCAGAATTGTCATCAGGCTTTTGAAGAAGCTAATTTCTCAGTTCAATATCTTCAGATGGATTTAATCTGAAAGTTTTATGTAAGGTAGTGAGCCTTCCCTTTTGAGCAATGAGCTCTAGGTAGTGTGCCTGAATGCATGTGCATTCCCATTATTCCTTTCTCTTATAATTTTAACAAGGTATAAATTATGGATTAACCTCCACTGTGGTTTTTCCCCTAACAAGGTTTCCACGCAAAAATCTTGGTGTTATGTGTGTTTTTGATGTGTTGTTGATTCTTTCTTTCACTGTTAATTATCAGATATGAGATTAAAGGTTGATAAGGTTAAATAAAATTTAAATTATGTGACAATTGATTCACCCCTCCTCTTAGTTGTCTATCCTTGTTTTCCAACAATTGTATTTCAAGAGAGGTAGCATACTTGTGTGTTGTGTTGCCTATGTTGAGAAGTGAAAAAACACCCATCAATAGAACTGGCACTAGAAGGAGGGCATGGCTAAGCTTGAGGCTACAAAGTTAAAAATTGGATGTTGGAAGACACTTTCAAGTAAAATTTGAGATAGAGAACATCTCATCATATGTTGGAAATTTAAATATCATAAAATTGGAAGACAAAAAAGATATGAGATGAGATGGAGCATCAAGTGCAAATCAACATCCCTCAGCTGCAAGATTATTTAAACAGTAGATTGAGGAGGCCATTGCAAAAAATTTCATTGATAGGCATGTAGAATCCATGACACTCATAGACACAATGAATTGGAATGTCTAACTTTCCTAGGTAGAATTGAGAGGGTCTTGCAAGGAGAAATTCCCTTTTGGGAAATATACCAACCTTTGGATTCACCAGAATTAAAAGAAGAATTGATTGAAATGGAAGCTAGGGCCTTCAAATAATTGATCCAAGAACACTTGGGTAGCAAGGATGGACTAAGACTGGAGGAGGTATTGATGTCTAGTTGGTGCATGGTTCATAATGCACCACACTCAAAATTCACTTGCCCATCATGTGCACACATCATCATTCAATTAAGGAGTTATTTGGACAAGTTAGAACAACCAACTCTCAGGGAAGAGGAGTACTCTCATGAGGCAGGAGAGCTATCAACATCTAGAGGATAGCATAACGAAGGTGAACCAAGAAATTCCACACAAGCAACTGATGGGACAACATACATTGAAGATGAGAATCAAAAGGAAGGAGTTTATTTCCTTAGGACAACAAAAAGCCTTAATGGAAGTTCATTTGGAAAAAGGATTAGAAGATCTAAATTGGGTATGTGCAGGATCATCATAAAAAAAATAGGCCCTTAAATGGCAATAAAAATTCAGAAAATTAGAGTTAGGCAAATTGATGTAAAAATTTGAATAAGTTATCTATATTATTTCAAAAATATGTAAGAATAGAATTTGTAGCAAATTGAATGTAGTTTCTAAACTACTAGTTTTATTTAAAAAAAAAATCTATTTGGTGAAAATTTGAGATTTCAATGCAGTAGTACATAAATTTTAGGGAAAAAATAAGAAGTAGGTGTCTGCCTGACCACCCTAACCATAATAAAATGATAATATTTTTTTATAAGATTTTAGATATAAGTAGAGGACTCATGTCCCGATGTGATGCATATTTTTTTGTAATTGTTTTCCAGGTAAATAATTAATTATGAATTTTTTAATACAACTTTTAAAAAATATAAAAACTCGTCTGTCTAACCACCTTAACTTGGTCAAAACTTCATGAAATTCATTTTTTTTTAATCCTATAGTATGTGAAGCATAGAATGCGACACATGTTTTAGATTCAAGAAATGTGATATCATTTGATAGATATAGATTTTTTTCAATTAGCCTATCGATCGAGACTTTAGTCATAATTCAAATAGAAAATTAATAATAATTATTTATTAAATTCAAAGTAAAGCATAATTTATATTGGTGGAAAGCTGAGAATCTACTCTAAAAACTATTTTCATTTCATCAAATTTGGGTAAAAAAAAACTTGCCAGCCACATGGGCCATCATACCACTTACATATCGCCAATTTTTGGCCCATCATGATCCTACGCATACCACTTTTCTCCATGGGCAAAGAGCGATCATCCACCCATGAAGAAGAATAGTTGACAGCTGAGAGGCACTTTATAGAAGATGAATTTACAATAGTATATGCTGAGGTAGCCAACACAAATGTTGAACAAAAAGAAGAAAAGGTTGAAAGCCTTGGGGCGGTAGAAAACGACTGTGAAAGAATAAGTTCAAAATAAGATTATAAGACCTTTCCTTCATAAATGATAGTGATCAAGCATCTGAAAATGAAGATTTAGAGGAGTGGGAACAACCACAGGTTGTGGCTGTCTACTATCAAGCTTCCTTCTTAAGTGACGATGAGGATTGGACGGTGGAAAGATATAATTAACTTGTTTCAAGGCTCATGAGGGATTAGTTTGAGTTGAGACATCAAGTAGATTTGGAGGTGTTGTTGCTACCAATTTGGTGTAGGCTCCATGATTTGGCACATTCAGAGTTTGCGTGTGAGTTGTATCAAGACGTCATCAAGCAAGTTAAAGAACAAGTGGAGCAGCCTAGTGCACTACCTTTCGTTGTTGCTTCAAGGATAGAACTAGAAGTCCAAGAACTGGATCCAAGTGACAACTTAGCTATGGGAAGTTCCCAAGAAGATTTTGGGATAGAAAAAGAAGGGAAACATAGTCTTGAGCCTCCCAATGATGAAGAAAATCAAGTGGGAGTGTTGTCTATTGGTCATCAAGAACCATTCCCTCTTGAAGAGCACACATACATAATGGATGATAGGATTTTTGGGGAATCCTTGGAGAAAAACCACATAGTATATTTTGGTCCCCTTGAAGAGGTATCATCAATTGATGACTTCTTTCTGTTGGGAGCTATACTTTAGAGTTATTTCAATGCCGAAGAGGAGTACATTTCAGAGGATGGAAGCGATGAAGACATAGAACCTGAACCTCTAGATGGTGAAGCATTAGAGCTGTCGGATTGGGAAAGGAACTTCTTTTCTATCTACAGTGATGATGAACAAGAGGAAATGACTAAGCACCTTGATAAGCTACATGAACTACAAAAGGAAGAGGACCAAGGCGAGGATGTATTGGTAGCTACCCACAAAGATGATGCACCTTGACAACTATGAGATTTAATTGGGAGTCTTTCTTCCTTGACGATTGTTGCTCCTCCTATGCATTCCAAGAACTGTAGTAGGAAAGATTCGTGCATGTCATGCTTTTATGACATAAATTATAAATAAATTGAGACCAACACAATGGAAATGAGAGGGGACGGTGTACTGCCCTTTAAGGATGAAAATCAAGGGGAGCCATGGACTATGAAGGATCAAGGAGATGAAGTGTATCTCCTCGAAGAACAATGGATAGAGGCCGTGGGTCCCACTCATAGCTTGGAAGAGGTGTTTACTATCTCATTCTCCTAGCCTTATACAAACCTGAGATCAGGTACAAGGTTCCTTGCATTTGAAAACTTTTTTCACAATGTATGCTCCCTAATCAATTTGATTCTGATTTGTAGATTTGTAGTGAAAAGGGGATGTTGTACCATCCATTGCGTCCACCTGAGGCTGCCCATGCAATGACCGATGATGCAATGCACGTTATGGAGCAAAAAATGCAGCTGCCCTTGCACAATGACATCTAGTTTCTATCTTTCCTTACTCATATGAATACTCATAGCTACATTTATCAATTTGATTATGGGAGCAAGGGGAGATAGACTTGTTTATGGATTGACCATGGGTTTAATGAACCACCTCAATTGTCGATCCTTCTTGAAAATGTTATTAAATTTGAATGTTGTAACATAGAGCTTATTTTTTCTAAACAAAATGATGAGTTTGCATGGCTTAGAACTTTAACGATTTCTCTTCTTCTTGTGCATGCATTAAAAAATCCAACGGGCATAAATGTCAATTTGCCTTGCCTAAATGTGGTCTTTTGTAAATATCTTTGTACATAGTTTATTTTGAGTAGTGTAGGTTTTGTGTACATATCTCATTTTCATGTGTATAGTTTCATTTTCCTGCTTTTGTTAGGTTAGGTTGGTTTGCTTTAGGTTAGTCTATTGTAGAGTAGTTTCCTTCTTGTTTGTTTTTGCTTTCCTGCTTTGGTTAGAGTAGGTGTTTTTCTTTTTGTTCACTTTCTGTTTGCTTTCCACTTTGCTTGGGATCCCTTTGTTTTCTCTCGGGCATGTTTGTATACACAACCATTCTTATTTCTTGGGGGTTATTCTATGTATTTCTTCGATAAACTCTAATCAAATTTTCAGAGTGGATGGTGAGGATCTTTTGTTAGTGTCAAGCGACCTAGATATTTGATTAAAAGAGGATGAATTCTTCGTTGGATTTGACTCTGATGTATTCTAAAATCTTACATCTCTTACACATCTTAAGAATCCTGGACTCATTGTAGGTCCTTTGTGAAGTCCAGTTAAGTGAAAAATCTAAAATTTTGCTTCAGCGCCATTGTGATTCTCAACCTTGAGTGCGAGCTTCGTTGCTTGTAGGTTGAAATGAAAAGAATTGACAAAGAGAAAATTAAAAAAAAAGAAACAAAGAAAAGAAATAAATTCAACTTTCAGGATGATCCAAGCAACTCTACCGGGGCTATGGATGCCTGACCGACAGTAGAGAAATGTTTGGGAGAATCATAGTGACAACCTCGTTGGGGCTATGGATGCCTAACTGGCAGAGAGGAAATTTCCTAGATGCTTTTGGAGTTAGAATCAATTATGTAGCTTAACTTGACGGAGCTTATGTTCTTGCAGTGACTGAAGGATGGGAATTAACGCATCTACACACACTTGTATTTTTCAGCATAAAGAAGGTTGGGTTGACTAGCTATTTTGATCCTTTGGTTGAATGTATGGTTTGTTTGCCCTAGACTAGAGGTCAGAGTTAGAGATTCTGGGTTTGTGATTCCAGTTTGTCATCAGAATGCTCTAGAGAATTTCCCCAACAAATCACCATTTGTTGTGCATATTTTGCACATACGCACCACTGAGGGCAAGGGACCCCCTCTTTTCATTCCTGATAAGTTGTTTTGCTCTTGCCTCACTTTACAAGCCCCTATTCTCAAGCTTAGGTTGGTCACATGCCTTAAAATGATCAAATTCCCCTTGGCCAGATTCACCTACCTTAAATTTCACCAAGTTGTTTACAATTGTAGGCTGGGCCCTAGGGTTTCCCTTGCTCCATCGCCTCGACATCCATCTGGCCTTACGGACCCGCAACTGCGGGCCACCTCATGCGGGTTTCAACTTCCGTTTCACCGCCAAGTAGTGGTTGAACCTTGACCTCCCTTCCACATTGCATAGCCCAAGCTCTTCCCCATCATCTGAGGCGAAATGACTAATGCTGAGGCGATTGGCGGGCCTGGTTGTGCGGACCACCTTCTGCGGCCTGCCGCTTCATCATTGCCGCTCCCAAATGACCATCTTCTGACAGGTTTCCCACATCCTATCTCCTCACAATGGTGGCCTATACGAGGTCTTCTTTACCCATTTCTGCGCATACACAACACAAGAAAGAGGGATAATTCGAAGGGTCCGAATTATGAGTAATGACCGTCACAATGGTTGCGAGAAATTATTTGTTTGGAAATGACACCATGTGCGTAGAGGGTTATCCCACTCCATAGCGCAAACCCACCTAGGCGAAGACTTGATGATATTCTGCAAAGTATAACGAAGGTGATGTCTTGGCTTATTGTAGTTTGAATCGATTGAGAACACAACCTGCCTATTTGAAAGTAGTGGAGAAGGAGTTCTCGCTTATAGGTGTCGCAACGCGAGTAGCCACCTATACAACATCGCTGTCCTTGTGGCCTTCTCCTAAAGCGTCTTTGCGATCTCCTCCCGCAACAACGTCCCATCTGTGGTGTCCCACACCCCTCTGCTCACATCTCCTTCATGGATGACTCCCATGTGGGTGTCGCACATCTCAGCACCACCGCTGCCTTGGCCACTAATCATGACAATCTCCAACGGTCTCCCCGTGGCTTATATTCTACATCCGCTTTGGTAGACTTACACTGTGTGGAATCCATAGCTCTTCTCACCAGACAATGCGTTGATATAGCCTACCCGCATTTCGTTCTCTCATTTCACAAGCATCGGGGTCTTGAGCGATCTCCTCACACCCATCGTTTGATGGTTTATATCAAATTGCCCAAGGTCCGCTTTCTAGGAATCAAAAGGAAAACCGTGGGGATAAAGATTTTCAGGCTTTTTTAGGGATGGGGAAGTGAATAAAGACATGAAATCAGTAAGGCATCACCATACATCATTAAGTGAAATGAAGCTCAATGTGAGGGTATGAGGGTCATGAATTCACAAGTGCAGGACTTATTGCTCCAACGAATAAAGCTATCCTTCGCATGAATGAACTTTTAGAATTCGGCTGCGGGCACCGCCGCCCCTGGCATTGATCCCTGAATTGCTTTATCTTTGCAACTATCTACATTTTATATGCCATGCCCTTTGCATGGTAGAGCCCCACACTCCAGAGACCGTTCTCTCTTTCGTCGTTCTACACGGTGTAATTGCTTGGCCTCTCGTGCACGACATTTCCGCTCCGCCTTACTGCTAGGTGCATTATTAGAAGGTCGTCATTATGATCTGGGTCTTTTGAATGTTTAATCGTGATTCAATAGCCTGAATTCTACTCTTTTACCTTTGTTATATGAACTCGTTAAATAATTTCGCCGACATTCAGAACATTGTCTATGAGTGATGCGAAATAAGGATGTGAGTGTATGGTGTTTATGATAATGGTGAGGAGTACTTTAAGCTTCATAATGCGAGTATATTACGAAGGAAGTGGCGAAGCATAGAGATTCATGATGGAAGAATTCTAAGGCGTGTGGGAGTATTTTTTATGGAAGCCACCTCCTTGGATGCCACATTTTCATTACGACTTTCGACACTCTTATCTGTGATTCCTCTGTAGGAAATTATAACAGGTCAATCGGTCGGCATGAATGACTTGGAGGTCATAACACGGGTCTCCATCGGCCCGATGGAATTCTCTCACAGAACTTACCTAACAGGCACCCACGTTCATTCCGCCCGCAAACAGCATGGACCCTTCACCTCCCCACATATTACTTCCAAAAGAAGAATCAACATAGTCTTCTCACTTTTAGTATATCGTATTTCTCTCCTCGGCCCTTCATAAATCTTTAAAGTTGAAGGGGCAAGTTGCAATTGGCTCATGGGAATGGAATGGTGTATCTCAGTGCAATAAGGAAATAAGGAAGCCGATGTATAAAGTGGCAGATGGTTGCACTACGTCTGTGGATGAACCTCGATGCTGCAAGGGCCACAGTCTCCTCAGCCGTTTGAATTGGCATACATACTCAGCCTGCCTGCATGAGGCACCCGTAATCTTTACTCTATTCAATCATGATTAATGCCTTTCACGATAATGGCGTTGAGCGCTTGTAAGTAGTTCATATTTCTGCTAGAGATCCACATGCTTTGTGTCACTGAATGATGTTGACAGTGCTATGAGAGCCGCACCTGTGTGAGTGAAATGGATATAAAGGTGGCATCCCACAATGGATCAAGCCTCGCAACGAGGGTCCTCAATAACTAAATAGCTAGTCACTTAAACGGATTGAGTCTAGGCTCATTCGAGGTGACTTCCTGAAAGAATTTGGATGGGCCAAGAAAGATTTAAAGTAGGCCGAAACTAACATGGAACAAGTATCATAAAAAAATCAACAATTCAAATGCATGAATTAAGAATGATGGCGTTCTCACAACTATGGGCAAGTATTAACTATCAGAAGGTGTTCGCATCATAGCCTGTGGGTGCATTGAGGTGGTTGGGTTCGTTGCTCTCAGCATCTAAGATGCTCTAAGATGATCAAACGAACAATGATTTGGGCGAGGGAAATATGAGCAAAAATTGGGATATCAACGTGAGTTATATGGAATAATAGCGATCAATATAGTATAACCATATGAAAATTCTTAAGAGTATTCGTTGGTGGTTGCATCTTCTGCATCCTTTTAAGCTGTCGGTCATCGCCCTTGTTATTATGGATTGTTCATGGAGTCCTCCCGCTTACCTCCACCCGCAAGCTTACACTCCATGGAAACCCAATGTGCAGAGTCCGCTACTCCCACCGCAGTGGATATCGTTGCCACCTTGGCCGTTCTCTACGGAATGCCTACATGGCTTGTCTTCCTCATTTACCCGTAGCGGAGTTCTTGCTACGATGGCCTGCACCAACTTCCCCACATTCTCCTTAAGAATCATTCTCCTACCGAGACCATTGCAGCCCATGGCTACCACCCAGGAGCTTTATGCGGTATTCCCGTCTTCAAGCTGTGGATATTATTTGAGTTAATCATTCTAATATTTGGATTGATTGTGGGATTGTTGGCAATGAAGTGGTATGGAATGACGCTCGAAGTGGAGGCTCCCGCGGGTAAATGATCAACATGTTACTGAAACAAAGGTGATATCAAGAAAATACATAAACGTACCTAAGTGAAATTCACCAGTTATTAGAAATCACACTTACTCAGGTAAATAAGCTTGTTCAAATATGAGGATTCAACGGAGACACGTGAAGGTCTTGCAGTCATGCTAATAGGGGACAAAATGACAACCTCCAATCTCAAGGTCACTAGGATGCCGAATCTCGTGGGGAGCATGCACTGTGCTGGTAATCCACATGAAAGATGTCTCATTAGCCGAAAGAGAAATGAAAACGACTCTCAGGACCTACGTATTAGCCATCAAATCTCAAAGTTTGTAATCTTATGAATATCGGCAGCAAGATAGGTGATGGCAGCTTGAAGTCGAAGAAGCAACAATACTTATTTCTTGGTGATCGATTATAACAATGTTTATTTATCCATTAGTCCTAATCATGGCAAGGCCAGTAGAGCTATTTGGAAGAGGAATTTCAAGCAGGCTTTCGAGGTAGGATTACAGAGATTGGCACGATGATATCACCTATTGGTCAATGAATATGCAGGCAATTATATTCTCCATTGGGCCTTATGAGGACTGCATAGAATTCCAATCATACTGTGAAGCTTCCAAAACTGTCGCACCATCCCTGATCCCCACATCCTAGTTTTGTGAAGCATTGGATGTTGAAAGTTGTGCGGGTGTGGGCTTCTTTGATGCCATCCATTACAACCATGGGGTTAGATCTTATCAATTGGCAGTAGGGGATATTTAAACACATGATCATGACATTTGATATGCAATGACGAGGAATTAAGGGTTTCCGAGTTATGTGAATTCTGATTAAATAATCATGCAATCATGCAAGTATTGCTTCTCGTCTATAACTTTGAAGATCAGTGGAGTAAGGAATTAAAATAATTAAATGTCCATTGTGGGAAATTCACTTATCGGGTTATATTTCGTAAGCCTAATTCAACTTATCATTTTGTGGAGGGCCCTAATTATAAAAGGAAGATTATCAAATGAGCTTGTTGTGGAAGGAGATTGCTCGCGATGCGCCCGCCTACGACATTGTACCACCAGAGGATTTATCCATGGAGCCATGCTAGAGGGAGTCTTGACTCGAGACTTGATCTAAAGAAGGAGGGTGAAATCATGAAGAGTGCAATCTAAATGAAGAATCCACATGTTGCCTGCTAAGTCTGCAAAGGAAATGATAATCAAAGATCACCTACAGAACTTGGCCAAGAAGAGGACTTTAGTTCACAAATGATGCATGTTAAGGGTTTCCAAAGTAATGTTTTCATAAACAAGGAATGGTTTCTCAAGGTATATTTTCCCAACAATGACTAGCTTGTCAAGAACGATTGGCTTGCATAGGAATCGGTTAACACCTGAAGTCAGTGCCAAGAAATCACAAGGTTGTGTTCCAAAACTAGAAATGGAAAGGAGCTATTTTATTTCTAATCAAACAATCATGATCTGTCGGGAGCTGTCCACTAAGATCAGGAGTAGCATATCTCCTTCTTAGTGACACAAATATGCAACAAGATTCAATGAAGAACGTTGCAAATACATTAGACAGAGGGAAAAATTTGATGGTTTTCAGCCATAGCAAAGGAGACAACTAGAGGACAAAACAACTACAACAACTAAAAGACAAAATAGGTTACAAGACAAAATAGAGAAGAGGACAAAATAGTCTATTTTAAATTGTGAAATATTGGGGGTAGGTGAATCCCTAACTTGTATCAAATCTGGGCCACACAATGTAAATTAATCCTGGCTATTCATTCTCCTTTTGGAAAACTATAAATAGGGGCTTGTTTCTCATTTGTAAGTGTTGGGGAATTGTTGTAAAGGGCATTTTATAGCAATAAAGGGGAGCATTGCATTGTTTTATGGATGTTTTCTTTGAACTTGCTCTTTATGCATGCATGATTCAACTTCCATGTAAGATTTAGCTTGTAGTTTCTTGAATGGATTTAATAAAGGGGTAAGTGCACCAATCTGTGACACAATTTTGGCTTTTAAGATGCCACTTTTTTTTTCTTTTCTGAAATCAGGAAAATCTTATTTGCACGAGAAAATGAAGATAGTTACGCTCAAAATTTCAAGATGCGGCAAGAACAAAAGTTGAAGTGCTCCGAGTCTAGTTTCTAAGCTACTATTGTTTTTTGAAATTAATGAAGATTAAGGGTCTCAAAAAGGGGGGGGGCCAAAACATGTCCTGTTTTTATCAAGAAAAATAGCATAGCGTCTGAGGGCTCCCCCCTTTTTGGTTAAATTTTTTTTAGAATTTAAAAAATCCCAATGGTGAGAAATTAGCTAATGCCATGTAGTTTATCCTCCTTCTTTTGGATAATTTTTTTAATGAATATATAATATTTTATGAATTTTCAAATTGGACACATCCTGAAAAGCTAAAATTTGAGCGTGCCCCCCCCCAAATTTTTTGCAAATTAATCAAAAATTGATTTTTTTTTTCATCATGTGTAGAATGGAGTCTAGTTTCAAAAAACATAAATTGTTTCACATTCCGATGAACGTGTAAAAATCTATCCTAAACCTAGCACATGTTGGTTTTTGACCAAAAACGAAGGCATTTACAATAGAAGCCATGGATCAAAACCTTAACTAAATCAAAATGAAAAAAGAATTATATATTTAGATAGATAAGATAGAGGTTAACGCTATCATGATTTTTTTTATAAACTTGCATTGAAAGACGTGCAAATGAGATGGGGAGCACGGTCAAAAATATGAGAAAATTTAGCAAATCCTGTTAATTACATGTCTAAAGCAGGCCTTTTGGCGAGCGCCAAATGACTCATCACATTTGGCATGCATCAAATGTAATGAGTCATTTGGCATGCGCCAAATGTGATGAGTCATTTGGTGAGCACCAAATCGCCTGCTTTGCACAAAACTAGATTTTCGCTTTCTCTGTCAGGGAAATTATATACATGAAATAAACATTTAAGTATAAGTTGACATTTACATATGGATATTTAATTTCTTATATTTTAAGTTATATTTCATGTATATATAGGCAGGATGTTTGAGAGTGGTTTCAGATCTTTAAGAGTTATAATGCAAATTCTAGTTTTTGGAAGATCTTAAAAATTCAGACAGTCAGATTTCAGTAATCAACATGTGAAATGTCAGTAATCAGGAGGTCAAATTTTAGTACTCAAGAGGTCGAATTTCATTTATCTCACTCGTTTTCATCTCTTATTCTCTAGACCTATCTCTCTCTCTCACTATCTCCATCCCTTTATCTAACAATATCTTCCTTGAGCTCAAGAACTATGTCTCTACATGTCCATCTCTCTCTCCTTCCCTCTCCAATATCTATCTCCCTCCCTCCTTCCCTCTCTACATTTTTCTATCTCTCATCCCTCTCCTTTAATCTCTATATATCTCTCTCTACACTCTACACCTACCTATCCCTCCCTCCCTCTTCTCTCTTTCTCTCTCTCTTTTCTTCCCTCGCTCTCTCCTCCCCTCTCTACTCTTTATCTTGTCATTCTCTCTCTCCTTCCCTCTCTAGTTCTCTCTATCTCACTTCTCTCTCCTTCCCTCCCTCCCTCTCTAATTTTCTCTCTCCCTCTCTCTCTCCTTCCCTTTCTACTTCTCTTTATCTCACCTCTCTTTCTCCCCCCTCTCTCTTCCTCTCTCTTCCTTTCACCCACCTTTGCTCTCTACTTCTCTCTATCTAACCTATCCCTCTATACATCTCTCTCTCTCCCCCCTCCTTCCATCTCAGGGTATGTGCAGGATCATCATGGAAAAAATAGGCCCTTAAGTGGCAATAAAAAGATAGAAAATTAGAGTTAGACAACTTGACGTAAAAATTTGAATAAGTTGTCTATATTATTTCAAAAAAATGTAAAAAAAGAATCTATAGAAAATTGAATGTAGTTTCTAAACTACTAGACCTTTATTTAAAAAAAAAAAATCTATTTGGTGAAAATTTGAAATTTCAATACAGTAGTATTTAAATTTTAGGGTAAAAATAAGTAGTAGGTGTCTGTCTAACCACCCTAACCACAATAAAATGATAATACTTTTTTATAATATTTTAGATATACCTAGAGGACTCATGACCCGATGTGATGCATATTTGTTTATAATTTTTTTCCAATTAAATAATTAATTATGATTTTTTTATTACAACTTTTAAAAAATATAAAAGCTCGTCTATCTAACCACTTTAACTTGGTAAAAAATTCATGAAATTCAATTTTTTTTTTTTAATCCTATAGTATGCAAAGCATAGAATGTGACGCATATTTTAGATTCAAAAAATGTGATACCGTTTGAAAGTTACAGATGTTTTTCAATCAGCCTATCAATCAGGACTTTATTCGTAAGTCTAATAGAAAATGAATAATAATTATTTATTAAATTCAAAGTAAAACATAATTTATATTGGTGGAAAGCTGAGAATCTCCTCTAAAAACCTTTTTCGTTTCATCAATTTTTGGTAAAAAAAAATTCCTCAGCCACATGGGTCATCATATGGCTTACATATCACCACTTTTTGGCCCATCATGATCCTACACATACCCCTCAATCTCTCCTCCTTCCTCCTTATCTCTCTAATTTTAAGCTCTATCACCTATCTCACTTTTCTCTTTCCCCTTCCCTCTCTACTCTCTTTCTCTCTATCTCACCCATCCTCTCACTTATCTCTCTCACCTCTGTCTCTCCATCCCTACCTCTTCCTCCCTCTCTCCTTCCCTCTATTTTTTTCTTTATCTCCTCCTCTCTCTATCTACCTAGACCTCTCTCTATTTTTTTCTCACCTCTCTCTCCATCCCTACCTCTCCCTATATCTCTCCTTTCATATCTACTTCTCTCTACCTAGTTGTCCCTCTATACCTATTTCTCTCTCCCTCCTTGCCTCCTCTCTTTCAATATCTCCACCTTCTTTCCCTCTCTAATTCTCTCTCTATCACCTCTCTTTATCTCTCTCCTCCCTCTATACTCTCTCTATCTCTCC
>CM021102.1:226414702-226573286 GCA_007115665.2 Sequoiadendron giganteum
CTCCTTCCTACCCCCTCTCTCTCTCTTAGGTCTCTCACTCACTCCCTCAATCTCTCTCCCCTCTACCCTTAACCCTAAACCCTAAACCCTAAAACCTTATCCCTTAAACTCGAAACCCTAAAAACCTCTATAATATACCCTTAACCCTCTACCCTCTATCTATCTCGCACTCCCTCCCTCCCTCTCTCTCTCCTATCAATTCTCTCCCTCCTACCCCCTCTCCCTCTGCTAGGTCTCTCTCTCTCACTCACTCCTTTTATCTCTCTCCGTTCTACCCTTAACCCTCTACCCTCTATCTCTCTCCAATTCCCTCCCTCCCTCTCTCTCTCTCAAGTCTCTCCCTCTTTTAGGTCTCTCTCTCACTCATTCACTCCTTCTATCTCTCTCCCCTCTACCCTTAACCCTCTACCCTTTACCCTATACCCTCTACCCTCTCTCTCTCTCTCACTAACTCCCTATATCTCTCTCTCCTTTACCCGTTACTCTAAACCATAAACCCTTAGCCCTTAAAACCTTAAACACTCAACCCTCTACCCTTAACTCTACCCTCTACTTCTATTTATCTCCTCCAAACTCTATCTACCGAGGCCTCTCTTTATTTTTTCTCACCTCTCTCCCCTCTACCCTAAACCCTAAACCCTTAACCCTTAAACCCTAAACCATTAAATCCTCTACCTTTAACCCTCCCTCCCTCTCTCTCTCTTTCAAGTCTCTCCATCCTACCCCCTCTCCCTCTCTCAGGTCTCTCTCCTACCCTTTTAGGTATCTCCTTCCCACCCCCTCTCTCCCACTTTGTCTCCCTCTCCTTCTCTCTCAGGTGTCTCCCTCCCACCATCTCTCCCTCTCCCTCTCTCTTAGGTTTCTCCCTCCCACCTCCTCTCCCTCCCTCTCCCTATCTCTCTCTCTCTCTCTATGGATTAGGTTTTAAGGGTTAAGGGTTGAGGGTTGAGGGATTAAGAGCGTATAAGGGTTCATGGATTAGGGTGAGAGGGAGGGAGTGGGAGAGAGATAGAGGGAGGCATGGTTAAGGGTAGAGGGTAAAAGGGTTTAATGGTTCAGGTTTTAAGGGTTAAGGATAAAGGATTAAGGGTTAAGGGTAGAGGGGAGAAAGATAGAGTGAGTGAGTGAGTGAGTGAGAGAGACCTAAGAGAGGGAGAGGCAGTAGGAGAGAGAGACTTGGGAGAGAGAAAGAGGGTGGGATGGTTAAGGGCGGAGGGTTCAATGTTTAAGGGTTAATGGTTTAGGGTAAAGGGTAGAGGGGGTAGGAGGGAGAGACTTGAGAGAGAGAGAGGGAGGGGAGATATATAGACTCTCCCTTATCCCCCTCTCTCTCAAGACTCTCCTTCCTATCCCCTCTCTCTCTTAGGTCTCTCCTAAACCCTTACCCCTTAACCCTTAAACCCTAAACCCTTAAAAACTCTACCCTCTACCCTCTATCTCTCTCCAACTCCTTTCCCCTCTCTCTCTCTCTCAAGTCTCTCCATCCTACCCCCTCTCCCTCTCTCAAGTCTCTCTCTCTCACTCATTCTCTCTATCTATCTCCCCTCCATCCTTAACCCTTAACAATTAAACCCTCTACCCTTTACCCTCTATCTATCTCCAATTCCCTCCCTCCCTCTCTCTCTCTCTCAAGTATCTCCCTCCTACTTTGTCTCCCTCTTTTAGGTCTCTCTCTCACTCATTCACTCCTTCTATCTCTCTCCCCTCTACCCTCTATCGCTTTTCCACTCCCTCCCTCTCTCTCTCTCTCACTAACTCCCTATAGAGGGAGTGACTGAGAGATTGAGAGAGAGAGAGAGAACCCTCTACCCTCCCCTATACCCTTAACCCTCTCTATCTCTCTCCCCTCTACCCTTAACCCTTAAAACCCTCTACCCTCTACCCTCTACCATAAACCCTCTACCCTCTATCTCTCTCCCACTCCCTCTCTCTCTTTCTCTCTCTATCTCACGTCTCTCCCTCCTACCCGATCTCCCTATCTCAAGTATGTCTCTCTCTCACTCACTCCTATATCTCTCCGCTCTACCCTTAGCCCTCTACCCTTAACCCTTAAACCCTTAAACTCTCTACCCTTTATCTCTCTCCTGCTCACTCCCTCTCTCTCTCAAGACTCTCCCTCCTATCCCCTCTCCCTCTCTTAGGTCTCTCTCTCACTCACTCACTCCATCTATCTCTCTCCCCTCTACCCTTAATCCTTTATCCTTAACCCTTAAAACCTAAACCATTAAACCCTTTTACGCTCTACCCTTTGTTGGATCTCAAAAATGCTAGTTTGAATAAACCACGAGAGGTTGCCAAGCTCTCACTACGTTGATGGCCAACTAACAAGGCCAACCAATATGGTTGAAACTTCTACTCTTAAGGCTCTTTTAAACCTAGGCGGGTGCACCTATATGAGTGATACATATTTTGAATTATGTTTCCTACTTGACCTAACTATCCACAAATGACAATTTGATAGTGGAAAGATATGATCCTAATTTGGCATAAATTGTATATGTAATATCAATGTGTGTATTAATATGTTCAATTAAGAGATGTCAAATGAAAAGAATAAAACTAATGTAATGAAAACAAGGGAGACCAGTGCCTTGTTGGGTAAAACAGAGTCAAATGAAAGCCTTTAATGAATGGTTTCTATCTAGCAAGTTCTCTAATTGTTTGACATATAATTATGAGTTTACAACTGGTATAAATATGCAAGAATGTACTTGATAAACCCTATTTGAGTCAGAATATCAAATCTAACTATCTAATTCTTCTTATTGATCCAAATAACATTCCCATATTACTGTAATTGATTGAAGGGAGTTTTAATTCTTCTTTAAAGAATCCAATGAACCAAATCATAGAGAAACAACAAATGTGTACTGATAAATCAAATATATACTTGATACTTCAATTTAAACAATCAAGAAACATCAGATTGGAGACAATCAGATAATCACAAGAATTCAACAAACAATTGATGCCAAGATGAAATCACCAAATTAACTATTTTTCATTATCTTCCTTGAAATTCATACATGCAACATAGCCTCCTCAAATGTCATCATTCTGAAAATATAGTACTTACAGCAGTCTATCCTATCCTAATTTTTTTTTTTTACAATAGATTTTCAAATCATTTATACATTATAATCGAAGAGTCATGCCCCTACATTTTCTAGTTATGACCGTTTGTATTTTATGGCAAAAATATTTGATTATACTGCCTTTATCGGCAAATCAAATATTTAGACTATAGTTCAACTTTTAATTTTTCACTTTATTACTTATACCGCCCTTAACATTTCTTTTCTCGAGGCTTCCCTTGTGTTTACCACTCTACCGTGGGCTTTGATGTTTCTACCCGTGGTATGGCGATACCCGGCCCCATGCTAACCATCGCGGTCTCCATCGTTGCTTACCTCGCTACCGCGGTCTTTGCATTTGCTATCGGCGGTACCATGGTAACCATTAGCCGCTTCTCCCAATAGTTTACCGTAGGCACCGCGGTCTTCATTTTCACGGTTATGGTACTGTGGTGTGACCGCTAGCCATTTCCTTCTATTTACCGCGGTCTTTTAGATAACCCTCTGCGGTACCACGGTAAGATGTCCTAACTTCCGCATCGTTGAAGACTTACCATCCACCGCGCTACCGCGGTCTGTGGTTTGACCACTAGCAGTACTGCGGTGGAACCTTGACTGCCTTCTTTAACCGCTCACTATTGCCTTCATTGGTTGCTAACAGTTTACCATGCTACCACGGTCAATGAATTGACTGCGCGCGGTAAACACTTCATGCCCATTTCAAATTGCTACCGCTATACCGCAAGCCTCTTAGTGGGAGGCCACGATAAAGCAGTAAAGACTTATAGAGTGAAAATGAAAGGGGCGGTAAGGGTTACAAGTTTATTTTTGGCCCTTTTGAATGGCAGTAAAGCTAAATTTTTTATGAGAAGGTAATGAAGTATAAGAAAATAAATGGGGGCAAAGTGTAGAATGCGGTTAATGACTTTTATGGGAAAGATAGTGAAAATGTAAGGCATGAATAAATAAAATATCTTAAGGTTTTGATGGATTCTCATGGAAAATAATAGGAAAATCCTCGGAATTCTTGTGGAAATTTTCAGTTCTAACACCCTTAACCCTTAACCCTTAAACCCTAAACCCTAAACCCTCTACCCTATACCCTTAACCCTCCCTCCCTCTATCTCTCTACACCTATTTTTCCCTCTATACCTATTTCTCTCTCCCTCCTTGCCTCCTCTCTCTCAATATCTCTACCTTCTTTCCATCTCTACCTCTCTCTCTCTCTCTCTACCCCTAAACCTAAACCCTAAACATTTAAAACCCTCTACCCTCTACTCTTTATCCCTCTCCCACTCCCTCTCCCTCCATCTCTCTCTCAATTCTCTCCCTGCTACCCCCTCTCCCTCTCTCAAGTCTTTCTCAACCCTCACCCCGATACCCTCTACTTTAAACCCAATACCCTCTACCCTCTACCATCAACCCTATACCCTCAAACCTTAAACCCTTAAACCAAATTAAACTCTATACCCTAATCCCTCAAACCACAACCCTTAATCCCTTAAACCCTCTACCCTCTACCCTCTACCCTCTACCCTCAACCCTCAACCCTTAGAGTGATGGAGGGAGAAGTGGGTAAAGAGAGGGAGAGGGGAGATAAAGAGAAATATAGAGGGAAGGAGATGTAGAGAGAGATGATAGATAGAGAGAAGTGGAGAGTGGAGGGATGGTGGGAGAGGAAAGGAGGAGATAGAGGTGAGTGTGTGTGAGAGGGAGAGAGAGTGAGAGGAGAGAAAATGAGGGGATAGAGGAAGGGGGAGAGAGAGAAATAGATTAGAGAGGGAAGGGGGGAGAGATATAGAGTAGAGAGGGAAGGAGAGAGTAAGAGAGAAAGATGGGTGAGGGAGAGAGTGGTAGGTAGTGGAGTGAGAGGTAGGTAGAGATGGAAGGAGAGAGGGATGGATAGGAGGGAGAGAGGGAAGGAGGGAGAGTGAGATGGAGAGAGTGGTGAGATAGAGAGTAGAGAGGTAAGTAGAGAATGGGAAATATAGATAAAGAGAGAGAGGGAGGTTGGAGGGAGGGAGAGGTAGAAAGGGATAAGTGAGACATAAAGAGGGAATGAGGGAAAGTGGGATAGAGATAGAATGGTGATTTAGAGAGGAGGGAGTGAGAGGGAAGGAGGCAAACTGGGAGAGAGGGAATTTTGATTTAGAGAGGAGGGGGTGATAGGTAGAGATAGAGAGGAGAGAGTGAGAGAGAAAGAGAGGGATAGAGAGAAATAGAGAGAGGTAGGTAGAGGAAGGGAGAGGAGAGATAGAGAGTAGAGAGGGAAAGAGGTAGGGAAGGAGGCATAAGTGAGATACAAAGGAATGGAGAGAGAGAGTGATGGAGGGAGAGGTATGTATAGAGAGGGAAAGTGATAGGAGAGATAAAGAGTATAGAGGGGAGGGAGAGGTAGGGAGATAGAGGTGTGTGTGTGAGTGTACAGAGGGGAGGGAGAGGTAGGGAGGTAGAGGTGTGTGTGTGAGTGAGAGAGAGATAATAGTGAGATAGAGAAAAAGATCGATTGAGAGAGAAAGAGGGGTAGGGAGGGATGGAGGGACAATAGTGAGAGAGATTGGGAGGAGAGACAAAAAGAAGTGGAGGGATAGGTAAAGATGGATAGTTGAGATAGATAGAAGGAGAGAGATATAGGTAGAGAGAGGGCAAAGAGAGATAGAAAGAGGGGGAGGGAGAGAGAAGAGATAGAAAGAGGGGGAGGGAGGGAGAGATAGAGAGAGTAGAGAGGGAGGAGAGAGATAGAGAGAGGTGATAGAGAGAGAATTAGAGAGGGAAAGAAGGTGGAGATATTGAGAGAGAGAAGGCAAGGAGGGAGAGAGAAATAGGTATAGAGGGAAAACTAGGTAGAGAGAATTAGATATGAAAGGAGAGATATAGGGAGAGGTAGGGATGGAGAGAGAGGTGAGACAAAAATAACTCTTAACCCTCTACCCTCTATCGCTTTTCCACTCCCTCCCTCTCTCTCTCTCTCACTAACTCCCTATATCTCTCTCCTGTACCCTTAACTCTAAACCCTAAACCCTTAGCCCTTAAACCCTTAAACACTCTATCCTCTACCCTTAAAAATCTACCCTCTAATTCTCTTTATCTCCTCCCACCTCTATCTACCTAGACCTCTCTTTGTTTTTTCTCACCTCTCTCTCCATCCCTACCTCTCCCTCTATCTTTGCTTTCATATCTACTTCTCTCTACCTATTTTTCCCTCTATACCTATTTCTCTCTCCCTCCTTGCCTCCTCTCTCTCAATATATCTACCTTCTTTCACTCTCTCTCTCTCTCTCCCCTCTACCCTAAACCCTAAACCCTTAACCCTTAAACCCTAAACCATTAAACCCTCTACCCTCTACCCTTAACCCTCCCTCCCTCTATCTCTCTCCCACTCCCTCCCTCCCTCTCTCTCTTTCAAGTCTCTCCATACCACCCCCTCTCCCTCTCTTAGGTCTCTCTCTCACTCACTCAATCCATCTACCTCTCTCCCATCTCCCTTAAACCCTATACATTCAAACCAATACCCTAATCCCTCAACACTTAAACTCTTAAACCCAATTAAACTCTCTACCCTAATCCCTCTATTAGGTATGTCACTCACTCACTCCCTCTATCTCTCTCCCATCCCTCTCCCACTCCCTCTCTCTCACTCTCTCCCACTCTATCTTTCTCCCTCTCTCTCTCCCTCTCTCAGATATCTCCCTCTATCTCATGTATCTTCCCCAGCCCCTCCATCTCTCTTGAATCCCTCTATCTTGAGTACTCCCTCTCCCTCCCACCCCCTCTCTATCTCTCAAGTCTCTCTCTCTCACTCCTTGTATCTATCCCATCCCTCTATCTCTCACTCCCTCTCTCTCCTACTCTCTTAGGTATCTCTTTCCCACCCCCTCTCTCCCACTTTGTCTCCCTCTCCTCTCTCGGGTGTCTCCCTCCCACTCCCTCTCCCTCCCTCTCTCTCACTCTCTCTCTGTGTCTCTATGGATTAGGGTTTAAGGGTTGAGGGATTAAGCCTCACTTATGTCACAATCCCTCTCTGTTAGGCCTCACTTACCTCCCACCCTAGTTTCTTAGGTCTCTCCTTCCCACCCCCTCTCTCCCACTTTGACTCCCTCTCTCTGAAGTCTCTCCTTTTCAGAGGAACATATTTGGTGAGCGCCAAATGGGTTTTACCTTGAAACGGTAAAAATAAGGGTTGACCCTGTGATTCAGGCCCACATTCTCCTGTGTTTGTTTGGTTCAACGGTTTATCCGAGTCAGAAATGCCTTTTTTTCTGTAGTTGACTTCATATTGTACCAATCTATGCTTGATCCATCACCTTTTTACCACCAATCTGCATGGTAGACAATGTAGAAGAAAATATTTTGAAGTTTCTACATCATTTTACATTATCTGAGGTAATATATTCATTTTGGTAAATTGAAATGTTTTTCTTTAGTATATTTGTTTGTTTTTGACAATATAAACTAAATTTCCTTAATGATTTTATTAATCATAACAATTGGACTTAGAATTCAACATTGAATTAGATGGGATTTGCATAAAAAAGTTCAATTTTTAAGAGTTTGAAGAACAAAAAAAATAAAAAACATGACATTTACTTAACATAAATTCACTTATGAATTATATTTGCATTGCTTATAGTAGTCCATTTCCAGCATGGCTAGTGGAATTCACTGTATTTCATTCTTTTTCCAACTAATTTGGAAAACTTTTATTTTCATCTAATTTGGAAAACCTCATTGCCAAAGAAATAGTGAATAATGATAAGATATAGCATCACAACCCTTCTTTGAATCCATATTCTTCATGACTTTGTTGACAATCAAAAATTTGGTTTTGAGAAAAATAAACACAAGAGTCTCTAGTTTTCATTTAGGTGGCAGCAATTTATACCCTAGGTTTGTGATTCTCATTGATTTGTTGTATTGAATGGTTTCCACCCCTCTCTGCATCAATTTTTTTGTAAAATGCATTACTTACTTTTGTTCTATGTGTGTTTGTGGACATGTAGCATTCAAGGTCATGCTGAGGAAATGACCGAAGCCTCTAACACCAGAAGAGCGTGCAGTTAAAAATGCAAGGAGAAGAGAATCAAAAAATGTAGCTTGTGAAGCAAAGGAATTGCAGCTCATACAACCACAAACTTATGTGCAATCTAAGAGAGATGTCAAATTGGAAAAACAAAGGGCACGAATGAGGAAAGTTCGTGGAAGGATAGGAATGAATATAGAAGTTGGGGGCACATCATCAACCATAGGTGAAGCTCAATGCACATCTCCAGTTGAAGACACATTGACAACAACATGTGGTTTTCCAGGTACATCGGAAATCACATCTCCAATTGAAGACACACCATCAGAAACATTGCATTTTGAAAGTACATCAGAAAACACATCTCTATTTGAAGGAACTCCACAAACGACATCTCAAGTTGGAGGTACAACATCGTTTACATGTCAATCTCAAGGTATGTCATCAATTGCACCTTCAATTGAAGGTACACGATCTATCCCCGATGTTGTTGACCTTCCCAATATTGACACAAATTTACATTTGAGAACTCCTCCTAGAGTTTTGCATAGAAAACCTACATTTTTTATTGATATTGATTCCAATGTTTTGAAATGGATGCATAATAAGATTCCAAAACGTACATGTCAATGATATGCAGAAAGGATATGGAGTTTGTTTTTTGTGAAGCTAAGTGAGGGTGGAAGATGCCAACTATTTGTTGAAATGATGAGGCAACTCAAATTTAGGCCCACCATGAAGGCTCTTAGGCTAAGAGTTTTGAATGAATCAAGTGAAAATTCCATTGTAAGGAACTTGATGAGTGCATACGAGAGCGTGGGTTCCACCTCACGCACGAAGGATAGTTGTGCCACATGCGTGTGATGACAAAAACACTATTAATTACTCAAACAAGGAACAAGGTGAGCCTTACAAAGGCAAGTAAGTCTTTGAAAATAAGTAGATCGTCTCTAATGAGAGCCAAAGGAAGGCGTGAAAGAGTGGAGGATCCAAATAGAAATGAGTTATGAGCATTTTCGGGTAGAGTGCCACGGAAAGACACAAGAATTGCTCAAGGCTTGAGATCTTTAATTGTGAATTGTTGGAAGGATAACATGAGGACCTCTCCTAATCAAAGAGATGTTGTAAGAAGGAGAATTGGTAGTATAAACCATGAGCCACATCCAATGCATTATTTGGATACCACTCAAACCCAATTTTTTGCTGATTTTTTACAAAATTTTCCTAAAATTAAAATATGTCAAAGGTATTTTGAAATGCTAAAGCCTATTTATGTCAAAATAAATCACACACGCACTACTTGTTGTTGTAGGGTTCATATTAAGTTTTCTAACCATTATGATGTTTATCGACATATATGTGTAGATATGTATACTGACAATGTTTTGCAGGAATGTAAAATAATGCCTCCACCTAAATCGTCAAGGAAATTTTTGTCTTCCATTTTATGTGAAAGAGAGGATGGTCAATTTTTTTTTTAAAATCATGTTTGAATGGCACATGTGGTCATTGTGGTGGCATGCAACATTTTCCAATTTGCCAACACATGGCTAGTACACACACAATTGGAGACAAAATTCTGGAATTTTGCAAATATACGACAGTGGCATATAGTCTAAAAGATGGGAAAGAAGCAAAGAAGTGTGAATTGGTTAGTGATAAGATTCCAGTGTATCAATTTATGGGAATTTTTCATGATCGGGTGGTTTATGATTATGCAATGCATACACACAGAGCACAATGGTTGGACTCACAGTTCAAGTTATGCAAGGATACATTTCCACTTCGTCATATCGTTTCAGTTGTTGACTTTGCTAATAACTACACACTACAACCACAGAACGAGGTGCAATCACAGTACTACAACTCTGTGCAGGTTTCTATATTTGTACATATAGAATTCATTCATGCAAATGATAGTACAGAGGAAAATAGGAAAGTATTGAGGGAGTATCACTTTTACATCAGTGATGATCGCACACATTCTACAGAGTTTGTTCAAGGTTGATTTCATATTTTCTATGTCGATCTGCTAGCAGGGGCATACCATTTAGTCAACATATCATATCATTAGATAATTGTACATCACAATTCAAGAACGCCAGAATGTTTTACTGGTTGAGCATGATGCATAGGATTAGTGGTATTCAACATATGTGGAACTTCTCAGAGGTCGGGCATGGAAAGGGGGAGCATGATGGAGCAGGTGCATATATCAAAAGAGCCCTAGCACGAGAAGAGTTAAAGTACACAAACAGTGTAAAGTTGACAGATGCAAGATCAATTGTCTAGTGGTACAATGGTTCAATGGGTCCAGGTAGTGAAGGAAATTCTTTAGTTCATAGATTTTTTCATTTAGTACATGATACTAACATTGCAAACTATGAGGGTTGTTGTACACTAATAGGATCGAGTGAGCTACACTCTTTTAGAAGCTCCAATGTAGGTACATGGACTATCCATACAAGGAAGATGGCATGCTTTTGTTATGCATGTACACTTCAATCATGGAATGATTGCGAGTCAATAGAGTGGGTTGATGAATGGTCTATAAGAAGTCTAACCCCACTTGACACCTATTAGCTCCTGATGGCTCTACAAATCACGGAGATGCAATCATACATTGACTTTGATCATGTATCAGACCTACTAGAACCAAGTAATATATCTTACTTACAAGTTTTATTATGTTGCTCGGTAAATAAATCTAACAAGATGAACATATCAATGCAGGGCACGTTTATATGGTAATTGCAAATGAAGACAATGAAGAGGGTACATATTATTACCTGTGCCGTTGTATCGAGGCCAAAAAGAAATTGGAGTCCCCAGTTATAGACAGAGAAAACATAGAATATCCTACAGGTTCGATGGTTGTTACTGGAACATGGATTCGAAGGTATTTGGTTCAGAATGTTGCAGTTTGGTTATTTGAGGACTTCGACACGCATCGGAAAATTCTTCAATATTTGAACCTTGTTGTCGCCATTAATGTTCATTTGATCAAATATAAGGGTAAAATTGCAAACAATAACTTGTGGAAAGTGCATGAGTCTGACCACGAGGCAATACTCGACATAATAAAGACTAGAGCAGACCCAGATGGTCCCTTGGATTGATTTGTAAGTATGCACATTGAATTTGTAAAGCCATGTTATTGATCACTCTTTTGGACCAACACCTTGTACTAAGGATTTTTCACGATTACTGTTTGATGTCATATGCATTTACAACTGTCATTGATCCTTTTCTGATTGTGACTATAGATAATACTCAATTTTGTCAAAGTATATAAGAAAAGAACAACATTGGTTGCTGGTGCAAGTGTTTAGTGGTATGAGAAACATCGGTTGTTGGTGCATTTTTTGGTTGTCAATCTTGTCTTTCTTTTCCATCTCCTAGATTTATCGGATTGTTATATGCTACACGTTTTATGTTAAGCCTATCAGTGATAAATCGATGCAACCTAGGTCATCTCTAACATACCTTAGGGTATGATATTCAACAAAACAACTACTATGGTTCAACCGAATCGATCCCTTAAGGGTGCAAAGTGCAAAAGGGCAACAATATTTGACAGGGTATTACTCGTAAATCATGGTGATTACGAAATATCTATCTAAACCTATGAGTTCACGTTGGGCCCCTCTACAATAACCTTTCTCGGTTTTCGCTATCTCGGAGGCTTTTTCCTATGGTGGTGAATTTTCACTTGAGGAAAAAGTTGTCAAATGCAAGTAGTTGAAAGTTGCAAAGTGGTGCAACTTTCGTTCTGCAGCTTGTCTGACCAAACGAACTATTCCAACGTGTCCGGGTGGGTATTTTTACGCTAGGAATGGTCCTCTTTTGCACCTAAACACGCAAAATTGTTCTGAGCTACGTTCAACCGGATCGATCCCTTAACTGTCCAAAGTGCAAAATGGCTGCGAACTTCAACATGCTATTACTCAGACATTGTGATGCTTAGAAAATTTTTGTTTGATCCTATGGGATCACGTTGGGCCCCTCTACAATAACCTTGCTCGATTTTCGCTATCTCAAAGGTTTTTTCCTATGGTGGTGAATTTTCACTCGAGGAAAAAGTTGTCAAATGCAAGTAGTTGAGGCATATTATCAAACAATTCACTGCCTTGTCTATGGCTTGTCATGGCATTCCATCACCATGAGACCACTTTTCTTTGAGGCATTTTTTGAAGAATTTCAATGGCTTGTCTATGCTATTGCTTACTATTATGCTTTCCTAGATTTTTTCCAAGGATCCATAGCTTGTTCGAAAGCATTTGTTTTAGGCTTTTAGCCATAGCAAGAAGGAAATGAACTATTTCATAAAATGCTTTGGTAGACATATATGAAAAATGTCATAGCATAGACAAGGGAATGAACTATTTGAAAAAATGCCTCAAAGAAATGTGGTCCCATGGAATGACATGACAAGCTAAAGCAATTGGCAGCTGCTCCTAGTTATTAGCTATGCAATGTGAAGTAATAGGATAACTGCTTTGGTTGACTTTGTCAAAAGCTATATTGTAATTGAAATTTTGTCATCTATCAGCATCTAGTTATTCATTATGCAATGTGAAGTGATGCTTTTGAGTTTGAAAGATGTGCAATGCATGAATAAAAACTACAAAAATCTATTTTCTACATTTCATTAGTTAAACTCTTTATTTTATTTTCTCTATATATCTCTATGCTATGGAAATGCCTTTCGATTTCAAAAAAGATAGTTTTTATCTCTTGTTATACAATTTTTTACGTTTTTTTATCTCTTGTTATAAAAAGGAGCAGATATACAATGTTAAAGAAGAGTGAAAGCACAACTAAATTTATCATTTCAAAGCAATTTTTTTGATGCATTTTTTCAAATAGTTCATAGCCTTCTCTATGATATTTCTTACTATTATGCTTTTGATATATTTTTTGAAGCATCCATAGCTTGTTCAAAATCACTTGTTTTAGGATTTTAGCCATAGCAACAAGGTAGTGAACTGTTTGAGAAGATGATTTGGTAGACTTGTATGAAAAATGTGGTAACATAGACAAGGCGGGGAACTATTTGAAAAAATATCTCAAAGAAATTTGGTCTCATAGAATGCCATGATAAGAAAATGCAATTGGCAGCTGCTCCTAAATATTAGTTATGCAATGTGAAGAAATTGCATAACTGCTTAGGTTGACTTTGTTCAAACTATATTGTAATTAAATTTTCGGCATCTATCAGCATCTACTTATTAGTTATGGAAAGTGAAGTAATGCTTTGACTTTGAAAGATGTGCAATGCAATGTAATCAATGACATGAATATAAACTACAAAAGTCCATTTTTTACAATTCATTAGTTAAAATATTTATTGTATTTGCTCTCTATATTTCTATATGCTATGTAAATACCTTGCAATTGTATTTAAAAGGCTTAATAGGTCAGTTAGGTGGTATTTGCAAAATCAAGTTGTGAATGAATGGTAATTAAGAGACAAATTGGCAAATTGCCATCTTAGAAGTCTAACAAAGGGTGGTTATGGAGGTTGATCGGCTCAAGGGGTAGTTGGAAGGTGGTATCAAGATATATTGCTGTAATACCCCGAGTTGAGGGTTGATTTTGTTTAGTTTCTAATAACAAAATATACTTGAAAACGCTGATCACTGGTTTTCTTTGTTTTCCTGAATTTTCTTTGCCTTGCACAGGCCCATACAAGTCTATCATGACTTGAGGCTTTGGATACTTGATTGAATATGTTTTTACTCTCTTTGCATCTGTTCTGAAGGTTTAAATCCACCGTTGGTGTGTGTGGGATCAGCAAACTTTGTTACTGCTCTATTTTCTGTGTTAGGGGTTTTGAGGGCAACACCATGACACATTAGCCAATCCACCTACTATTTTGACCCTGTTGCTCAATGTATTGGATTGTACCATGATTAGTTTGGTGTACGAATACTTTGGAGGCTGAGAGAATGAATAAACTCAGTGGGGTGTGAAGTTCTAATGTTGTTTAGGGGTGTTTCCACCATGAAAGTAAGGAACTCAAGTACTGAATCTAAGAAATACTAAAAGGAATGGGATTGTGAGTGTCCTTTAAGTTAGGGCAAAGGTATTGTGGGGTGTTTGCACCTTTGGAAGGATTGGGGGAGGTCTGGAGTTATGAGTTTCTTTAAAACCCTTCCTTTTGTGAAAGTTTAGGACGGTTTGTGAGTAGAGGAATAGAACAAGTTCTTGGGACTCTTAAAATGGGAGAATCCTGAGTTTGGTGAGCATCCCTAAGACTATTTCAAGTTTCATTGGTTTGGAGGTGAGTTTGTGAGGGGGTTCCTTTGGAAATTAGGCCTAATTGTGAAGCCTAGAGTGAGGGAGGTCTATTGAAAGTTCAAGTTGGTCCAAACGAGTTACTATTGGTTTTGGCATATGTTGTGTAACCCTGAAAAGTGTATCTTAATCCACCTTTAAATGGCCAGGTGTTTTGGAAAGGTTGGGAGAAATTAGGCTTGGACGGGGTTTTGAGTTTGGTGCAAGAGCACCTACACCACATCATCAATTTTTTTTATTTGAATACATCAATAGGGAAATGTTAGTGTCTTTGGGTTTATTTTGTCCAATAAGCTTTGAGAGATCAAACATAATGCAAATAAAGGGTGTTTTGTGTCTTAGAAGTCAATTAGAAATCATATAAGTTGTAAAATGTTGACAAAGCAACTTTAACACAAACAAATATAATTAAGGGACCAACTAATCCCAAGGTTGGTTATGGGTGTTGGGGAGAATATGGTTGTTGGAAAATTATTTAAAAATCCTTACCAAGGCTTGAATGAGAGAGTGGAAGAAGTTTTGTAATAATTTTACACAATAAACACCACAGTTTTGAGCAATTTTCTAGAAAAATACTATTTTCTTGATCTTTTTGAGTGCTGTACGGGCACATACAGGTTCTTCATGGTCTAATAATTTTAGAGAATGTGTCCATATGTTTTCTAATTCATTTATTTTTTATTTGGTGTCTTAACTCTTTGTTTGTAGAGAGAACCAACACAAACAATGACTGTCCCAGTGTTGTTGAATCAAGGGTTTGAGGGGAAATTTGTGATGTAACAATCAATCCACCTATTGTTTGCTACTGTATCTCAGTGGATTGATTGAAAACATGTTATAATAAGTTTTTCAACTCATTTTTGAATAACGAGTCATAATTATGTGGTGTTTTTGTGACTGTTCTAAGACTGAACAAGGATTTTCCAACATGGAAGTGAGGAACCAAAGAGAGGTTTTTAAGAATTAATGCCTATAAGGGTTATGTGAGGGTCTGATGAGTCTATGCAGAAGTATTTTGAGGTTTTTGGGGCTTTGGAAGTGTTGAGAGAGGTCTGGAGTTGTATGTTTCTTTAAAACCCTTGATTTTGTGAAGGTTTTGGAGGGTTTCTTGGGTTTTGTGAGTTAGAGGCTCTGTAGACACAAAATAATGACAAAATTTGAGGTTTGGCACCATGACCTAAGACTATCCAAGGTTTTTGGATAGATACCTAAAGTTGGAAGGGTGGTCCCTTCGGGAAAAAAAGGGCTAATTGTGAAGCCAAAATTGAAGTAGGTGTGTTGAAAGTCTATGTCGGTCCAAAAGAGAGACCACTGATTCTTTGGTATGTTGTCTAACCCTGAAAAGGGTATCTCAATCCATCTTGTAATTTTCTAGTGTTTTGGAAAGGTTGGGAGAAATCTAGCTAAAACTGAGTTTTGAGTACTACAAGAATAACCAGTCACAAATGTGAGTTTTGGAAACCTTGATGAATCTGACTTAGGGATTGTTGTCAATTGATTCAATTGTCATTGTATGAATGTTGATGGTCTTTGTAGGGCCTTGGTGGAGTCTTGTTGTTCATTTGCAAGGTTGAGGAGTTGAGACCCTTGAGGGTGGGTTGATGCCTATTAGGCTGAATCATTATGAAGAAGAGTTCTTGATTGAGAATTGACATTTCCATTGTTGTGAGTCTTCTCCACCTTGGCTCTACATCAGAGTGCTATAAGGGTGGATTGTTGGGTAAGGTGTTGAATGAAAATTTTGGTTTGATGGGGCTTTGAGGTTTTGTAGATTGCTCAAAATAGGTTGTATTAATCTTGTTAGGAGCCCCTTGAAGGAAGGTTGTCAGATTGATTGGGTTTGAGCCTCCTTGCCTCTGCATCAGTGAGGCACAAGTAATTGAAGTATTCCAAAGGATACAAACCACCATGAATGGAGCTTACTTATACAATACACTTTAGATGGGGCTTATTGAGCATTCCACAGTAATTAATTAAGCATTAGATGTAAAAAAATTCCATGCCTACAACATTCAAGCGTACAACTTACACGATACGCATGATAACATCATTCAAGAATGGAAGGAGCAAAATAAGAGTTTCTTTAATCAAAAATCCGAAAGGCTATACAATGATATATATTGATAAAAGTATATAAATATATCCAAAAAAACCATATAGGCTTAGTACAAAGGAGCCATTTGGACAAAATATCACGTATATATATCAATAGTACAAAACATATGTTCCAAAATGCCACATAGGCATACAACAAACAACACTAATACATAGTCATTTCCCTCTAGGGGAAGGAAATAGATCCCGTGTTGCCTTCAAAATTTGGCTGGATGGAGTGACTGTTGCTTGTCTTGTCTTTAGAACACGCCCGCTACTCCTCCTCTCTTCACTCTGGACCTTCAACTGATACAATTAAAAGTAAAGATGTTAAAACATAGAAATTGAATTATGGAATGGCATATAACAAAATATAATCACTTACTGCATACATATAGTCATCATGCACATTTAAAGCATCACCATGTCCACGATCTGGAGTGACAACCACCTATAGCAACCATGAAGATAGAAAATAAACTACATAAAATTATCGTGAAAATTTTCTATAATAGACCATAAAAGAGAAAATATAATGTCAAATCGACTAATCTATTCCATACCTCTCTCAATGGATCAGAATTGGCTATTGTTGCAGCAACTCCATGGTCCATCGTGCCACCAACATCACTAGGGCTATCTCTTGTCAACAGCTGAAAATGAAACAATATCTTAGGTATCATGTTGATATAGGAGAACATAATGTGACACGATCAAGGAATACTTGAATGCAATGTTTGTTTTTCTCATCAATTTTTTAGATTTGTATATACGCAAAATTATGAAAACTAGCTAACATAGATTTACAACCCTATTAATGAATAAAGGCTACCTGAGTGTACATTGTTTAAGGATATGAATCATGAGGTGTGGAGGAAGAAGGTGCACCAGGAAACTGTTTGAAATCAGAAGCATGTTATGAGACAAACATTCAAATATAACATTCAACTGTTCAAATGCAATAATAATATCTTTAATACTAGTTGCATACCTGTGGACTCATCATCGAGAATGTATAAGGGTCTGTAGGAGTAGAGCCTCCCTCATGAATAGTGCGACCCTGGAATTTCATCATATCAAAATTCTACTAATTTAGTTATTCTTAAATTTCAAAATATATTTTAATAAACAACATTAAAATAACTTGCTAAATTTTACCTGAGTGTCAATGCCGAATGTATCATTTAGAATATCACCTGTGAAAGCCATCGCCTCTGCAGCTGACGTAGGTTGTGTAGCTATATCACGAGCACCCTGATAATCATACGTGCAAACAACACCACAAGCGCCAAAATGGTGGGGTGGAGCTCAGGGCCTACACATCTCCTCCACACCAGGCTCTACTAGAGGACTCACACACTGTAAAATGGTCTGGGTGAGTGAGCCAATCGACTTCATTGTGTCCACCTCTACACTGTCCTTAACAATGGAAGGAACAATGACATGCTCCACCATGGGTCTACCCAAGGCTCTCGATGCCAATTGTGGATTACGTCATGCAACAGGTCTATCGTGTGTGGAGCCCCCACCTCTACCTTGAAAGTCTAAGATTTCAAAATAGTTTGGCATTTTATTGAGGACAAACTCGCAATAGAGTTTTCTCAAAAAGTATTGCGGCACCTCATGGTTATTGCATGGAGGTTGGTCGAATACCATCCACCACCACTCCCAAAATTTGTTTCTAATTAAATCATGGTGGCACCAATGGATGGGGAACCTCCTGCATGCATGGGACAAAGGTTCATTGGCTTTTGGGTCTTTAAATAGGGCACACAACTCGGCTTTGCTAATTTTTAGTTTTTTGACATCTGCATATGACAAACCATTAGCATAAAATTGCCTCATCTCATCTCTCTTAGTTGACCAAAAATTCATTTGCTCGCTCATTTCTCCTACATGAGTTAAAATTGACTTCAATGATTCAACAATCCCTCTCCTATAAGGGTGGGTTTTAGCATGCTCAGTTAATCTTGCAATTAATTGTTGAATGTCTCTTTTATTGTTTTCAATTTGATTTTGAATATTTTCTTGTGTTCCTTGAGGATGCCTATGAATTGATGGAGGGGTTTTGGGTTGTTCTTGTATAGGAGGCTCTTGATGAGGGGGTGATTGTGAATTCTCAATGTTTTGAGGTGGAGATTCATTCCTTGAGAATTAGAACAAAGTTTTATTATAAAAATCTATTTAAAGTTGCATTCCAAATCAAATTTGAAATAAATAGAATAAAAATACACACCTCTTTGCGGCATTCTCATGGAAAATGGCAAGCTAAGGATGCAAATAATGGAGGAGATTTGGCGAGCGCGAGTTGCAGACTTGAAATCTTCCTTCTCAAGCCGCGGGTTGAAGACAAAATGAGGGTTCCAAACCCGACTTTTGCATTTTATGTCTAGAAATACATTTGGCGCACACCAAATTTGGTGTGCGCCAAATGTATTTTTAGACATTAAGCATGCACCAAATGTAATTTTAGACATTTGGCATGCACCAAAGGCCTTATTTCGGGGTTTTTTTTATCATTTTTTCAATTTGGCACCTAAATTGTGTCACAGATTGGTGCACTTACCCGAAGTGAATGCACAATCTAAAAATATGCAGACCTTAGAATGTTGCACTGGTTTTGTGAAATTGTAGGTTACTCTTGGTCAAACAAAACCCAGTTTAGGGAAGTTTGTCTACTATAGCATCGTCCATTGTTACTGTTCATTCATAGCTTAGATTTAGAACATCTTCTCTCACCCTTCCTCTTTTTCTATTTCTTTTAGTCCCTTGTCAAAGTAGGATTCAAAGCATCACTATAATGCTAAATTTGATGAACATGGTGAGTTTCAGCTTGTTGTTTTGAGTGGGAAACCACTATTCATTCACTTCCAGCACTTGGAAACTCCATTTATAGACCCAAATTTCCATGTTTTGTAAACCATAAAGGCAACCCTGTGATTACCAACAAATCACATCAACCAATTGAACTATTCCAAGCATTGTCATGACCTGACACCCGAGAGACCTTGAGATTAATTTCTGCAACTTGTTTGTATGGAGTTGTTTTTCAAGAGAGGTATCATACTTTTGTGTTGCCTGTGTTGAGAAGTGAAAAAACACACATCAACTTGTATTACTACTACTTATAAATTTTTATAGAAATAAAATTAAAAAACTATATTTTAAGGATTTTTAATATATAACTAAGAATAACATATTCAAAAATTAGATCAATCTAGATACTAAAATGAAAGTTATGAATAAATCAAATCTGTACACTTTGTTAACTTTGAAATTATTCAAATAAAACAGTCTACTTTTGAAACTCGTAAAAATTTACAAAAATAATAGTAAAATATAATATTTAAAGGGTTTTTCTATTATAATTCTAAAAATAATATATCCAAAAATTAGACAAACTGAGATGATAAAATAAAATTTATGAACAAATCAAATTCATCTACTTTTTCTTTTCAAACTCTAAAAATTATTCAATTAAAAAATTATCAATAAATGAAAAGATAATATTTAAATAATTTTTTTATAATATAATATAGAATAATATATATAATAATTAAATAAAGCCACATTTAAGATACAATCCATATTTAAACTAATTTCATCTCCTATCAACAAATTGCTCAACTAAAAGAAATTCAATATCCATTACCTGAAATACTTGATATTTGATGTAGAAGATACTACCTTCAAGTTTGAATAGTTGAAGATATCTGAAATTATTCTCTTTTTTTTCCGTTCTTGATGAAGATCTTCAAAACTCTTCTTTTAGTTTTCTTCTTAGTTCTTCCTTTCATTTTTTTGCAAAATCTTGACTTGAATCCAACATTCTTCTTCAAATGATTTCCTACAAAATTTCAAAGACAAAAAGAATTTTTTTGAAACATACCAAATACATAAAGCAATCTCAATTTATAGAACTTAAAGGGTAATTTTAGTTTTCAAAAGAATAGAAGAATTTTCTATTACAAACATGTAACTCCCCATGGCATCATAGAATATGCTTCATATAGAATTATTCTCTATCATGAAATCTATCATAAGATATGTCATTAAATTGTCATTGAATATACCTTGTAACTCCCATAGAATAATATGCCATGTGTTATAGTCTTCCTCCATATTTTCTTCAAATAATATATTAAGTTGTTTCATAAATTAAAATGGATTTTCGTCCAAATTCATAAATAGATAGAAATGACCCAGTAAAAGATGAAATATTAACTCTAATGCAAACAAATCACTCTCACCATTCACACCCACTTACTCACAAATTGACAGCTATAGACAATTATGCAAATGATCCCAAAATTTAACTTTACAATTTTATTTGTCAATTAAATAACCCAATTTAACATTCCCTAACAACACAAAATTTCAGAAACAATTGATTCTAAAATCCCACTGGCAACAATACACTTGTTCAAGTTTTATTTTAATCTTCATTCTGCTAAATCGTAGAATCTTGCAATTCAATTCAAAAAATTTAAGGAAAATGGAATTTAACTATCAAAATATTACATTCTCTATTCTCCACCCAGCCTCCACTCTGTCTCCATCATACAATTTATAAATTCAAATAATTCACACTTGTTCTTTACTTTAGTGGCTATACCCCTATTTCAAAAAACATATAAATCGAATTTCAAGTCCCTATGCCATATTATATGGCATGACTTTTAATGAACTCCTTCCTACTTGGTGCAGTCTGCATTTTCCATTTTTTACATTATTTTATCCTTTGTTCCAGGAGCTTTCCTTTCATTCTATTTTACCTAGCTTTTCATAAAATAAATCATCGCTCACAATTTAGTGCAACCTACTCACTCTTCAAGAAGATTTTCTTTTTATTGCATTTCAATTTGTATTATCTCTTCTACTTCATGTTGGTCACCACATTTACCATCCTCCCTCTCTTGTATTTCCCTCAACATATGACACTACCATGTAATTGATTTCTTTTTTTCTATATTCAAATGTGGAATGTTGCACACCTTTCCCCTCTCTAACTCTCTACATAGCCCCTTCACTATCCACTTCTGCACAATCCTCCTCTTCTTGGGTGTCAATGCAGAAATTTTAATCATATCTTTTACATATCTCCCCTTCTCAAATCTTTGCAATTTTTATTTTGTTTTGTTGAATTAAAGTGGTCTTTTTCCTCACGCGACCCTTGTTATGCCCCATTTTTTTTACTATTTTTTTCTTAGTTTTTTCTCTCCTATGGTTGTGGTCTTTCATTTCAAAGTTGTTGTGCCTCTTGACCCCTCACATTCTTCATTTTATTCTAGAAAATATCTCTCTTATGGTGTAAATATCCTCAAGTTGTTATTTATTTATCACCATAATGAATTATTGTTCCTCTTCATATTTTTTAATCAAATTCATTGAACTTTGTTGTGATCAACATCAAAAACATGAAATTAAAACCATCCAACATTGTAATAGAAATTCTTACTCAAAGTTAAAATTGATCCATGATATTTTGACAATCAACGTCAACAATGTCATCCAATTCTACTCTAAATGACCTCAAAGACCAAAAATGCACAACAAAATAAATTTATTTATTTTTATCGATGCTAATTGTTGTTTTCCCAGGATTCTCCTTCATCAAACATGCTAGGTAGGAAATTTATGAGAATAGTCTTACAAAGGTGGAGTTGAGTAGTCAAACTACTCTTCCAAGTTGCAACCAACCTGCAATGAACTCCTTCATTGTCCAAAGTGCTCAAGATCAATTTTTCTTTCGCTTTTTCTAGCATCATGTCGAAACATGCACCACCATCCTCCAACAACACAACATTCTCTCTTTTTCCCCCTTCTCGTGAGCTCATGCCTACCAAACCCTGACCTCCTCCGTCAAATACTCTATATTCTCTTCTCCTTCGTGGGATCAAACCCACCTCTAACCGTCCACCTCCAAAAATAACCTGCAACATCTACAACATGATCTTTCTCTCTATCTATCTCTTCTTCTAATATCACATTTGAAAAGAGAAATAACATCAAAAAGCTTATTTACCTCATCTTCATTCATAACTACAAGATTGAATTTCAATGTGACATCTTCCACCTCATCAGATGCAAATTTTTTCTCTTCTTTCTTCATTGCAACAAAAAGCTTCCTCTTCCATTCTTCCTCAATCATCGACATTTGTGCAAACAAATTTGTTTCACCTTCGCCATTCATTGTGACCTCTTTGATGCTTGCTTCATTATTTTCTGCATTATCCTCCATGCCTTCTTCTTGACATGTCTTCACTGTAACTTCTTCGGTAGAGGCTTCTCTCTCATCTTTCTCCATCCAACTCAGGCTGTAATACTCTTTTTCAATGTCCTCTTTCTTTGTCTCACTCCTCTTCACCACTTTCCTTTCACTTTTCCAAAAAATCATTTCCAATTGCTTGAGCCTTGCCTCGATCTTTCCTACTTCATGAACCATTTTCTCCATCTCAATTTTTTTTTCTATATTCAAATGTGGAATGATGGAAACCTTTCCCCTCTCTAACTCTCTACATAACCTCTTCACTACCCACTTATGTGAAATCCTCCTATTAGGACTAAAAAATCATCCATTTTTCCATCAATTATTAAATCACCTAGCATATCATTTAGAACCCTGTCATTCAAAATACCCCATTTGTTTTCCCTATAGTCATCACCCTACCCATATATGAAAAAGATCATGTCGATGAGACTACATTACATCTACACAAGTCATTATATGGTCCCTTCAAAGGAACGACATAGAAAGATAGTATGAACATCATCGAGGAAAGTATATCATGTCAAGGGAACTTGTTTTAGTGTCCCTTCAACAATCCAACTGAAATATTATCGAGGAAACCTTGGCATATCAAAGGATAATTTTTTGGAGTCTCTTTGATAACCCGATACATCAACTGCCAAATAATATAATATTTAAAATTTTACTATTACTCTAACAATACTCATAGAGTAGTTACACCTTAGCATTTAGGAAACAAAAATACATCTCTCAAACATGACTTAACAATGTATTGAAGTGACAGTGAAATTTTAAAGAAATAATTCTCAACTTATACACATGAGAATTGAAGAAATTGTGGGATGTCAGGATGAATGATTTATGAGTTCCTTGGATATAGTGAAAGAGGAAAATTTCATCGAAGACAAAGTTATATATCAATGGGACAAGTAAATTTGTCTCCTCGATGGAATGATAGCATTTATTAGAACGGAATGCAAGAAGATCAAAAGGGATTCAAAAGGACTCTAAAATATTAGAGTAAGATAGTTCATGGTCTCTCCAAAAATAAGGAAAAGAAAGGGGACATATCAATCAAAAAGATATCGAGGGAAAGGATGTATGTCGGTAAGAGCCAAATAGCAATCCCCTCGATAGCCCTAAAAGTAAACAAGCAAATGACTAGACTAAGGACTCCATCGAAAGGAAGAATGCATATAGGAAGAACAAGGACACTAGTCCCTTCGATGAAACGATGACGTTTGTTTCCTTGGCTTTAATAATACAAAAGGAAATGGATTAAAATATTATTCAAGAAGATCATAACCATATCGAAGTGATAATTTTGTTTTTAACACTCATAAGGAAGGGTTCAAGAGGACATTCTGATATCAGAATAAATCCATATGCAGTATCTTCAAAATCTCGAAAGAGAGAATGAGTATTCCATTAAAAGGATATTGGGGGAAAAGAGAAATATCAGTGAAAGTAAAATATTGTCTTATCGATGCAATGAAAGTATTAACAGGACAATGGAATGATGAAGAGACAATTTGGCAGTAATGAGGAGCAAAATTGATGACTTATATTCAAAATAATTAATTACATTCTTGATGACATGAAAGTGCCATCAAATGACATTAATGAACTAGATTCGAAGGCATTAAAAATTCAATCTTGAAATCATTTCAAAATCATTAAGCAACTAGAGAGAAAGGAAACTGAGTATAGCA
The DNA here is from genome assembly GCA_007115665.2 of Sequoiadendron giganteum. Taxonomy (NCBI): domain Eukaryota; kingdom Viridiplantae; phylum Streptophyta; class Pinopsida; order Cupressales; family Cupressaceae; genus Sequoiadendron; species Sequoiadendron giganteum. Next base: position 226,439,153 of record CM021102.1, read on the forward strand.
GTGGACGAAAACACCAGGACGAGGAAAAAGATTTATTTGTCCAAGTAAATACCCAAAGCCTAAGCTAAAATTCTTAGGATCTAAAAGCTTGTTGAATTATTAAGAATAAAAGTAAGGATTTTTTGCAAAATTCATACTATGGAAAGTATGACTGAAAACCCTAAAAACAAGAGATTGAAATTGGAAACTAGACATTTGAATCAAGACTTGATTGATCAATGTCCTGGATCTAGAAAAAAAGTTCAGGCAAAATGTGCAATTGAACCCTCAAGTTGAGAAATTGGAGGATAGAAACAAGGAGATAGGAGATACGTGGACCCCAACAAGGGGATATGATTTGTTTATATACCACTATAAGAAGATGCACATATACCAACCAATCTCTAACCTATGGAGACTCAATTTAGGAAAGTTGGTGGTATCAAATGTGTTTATCAATATTTAATTGATTAGGGCACTAGCCAATAGATATGATCCCCAAATCCACACAATTATATTGGAAAAAATATCTCCTTTCATCTATGTTACCAAAAACTATATTTCTATGGTCTTCCAATTAGACACCAACACATGTACGAAGTTTACAATTAAAGACCTTTTGAATGAATAAACAAATATGAGTTCTAGTTAAAAAAGGTGGAGATTTCCCTTACACAGGCCTCACAATGAAGGGAACTGGCTTAGGGTATTTTCTATAGAGGAACATGTTGGAAATATGTGCCTCAATCTCACTGGCTTGTACCGCTTTGGTCTAGGGGACTTCATGTGTTCAAACTTTTCCTTGTCGCTGAAACACTGTCCGGTCAGTAGGACTCCTAGTGGTGTTCCACGAATGACTCGATGGGTCTAGCTTGGCGGCATTTATTATTGGCTGGCAATCGCTATTGGCGGGAGTCTTTGTGTTGTTCCATCGATGGGCCGATGCGGGGAGGCGATCTCATATCGGCGGGTGACATTTCGTGTCCCAACGATATGTCGATATGCATTGAGCAATTGAAGTTGGACCAAGTGGCAAAGAACCTAATCGATGGCTATGGAGGCTTTGATCCAACGGTGTCTGTAGCATTCCACTCCATCCTAATGCAAGTACCGCTCATAACTTTTTGGCCGAGCATAATTGCTTGTGCATTAGACACGTGGCGGTGAGTTAAGCGATGTGCACAATGGAAGGATGGTAGGTCCCGAGTATTTATGTTGTGTTGGCGGGCCATGGACACTTGTCAGTGTCTCGAGAGTTCCTTCAGGAATATAGTGGATGTCGCTTGAGATTCCCCAAAGGAGCTCCAATGGCTTACACTTGGCTCGGTGGGACACGCGTGTGTTCTATGTGGAGTGAAAGGATGATGGACGTGTGGCAATAGTGGAAGCTGGTTTCAGGCGGGCTCGAGGGAATATTGGAGATTCCCTCCTCAATGCCCTAGAATTCCACAAGCGGTGGTTGTGTTTGCAAAGGTGGATGCCTCCTGACCGCGGAATGTTTGGTTGGTGGTTGCGCGAGGTTAGCTGGTTGTTGGTGGTTAATTGGCTAACCACCATCTCGTGAGGGCTTTTCCCTTGGCTAGTGGTAGAGCTGTTGACCGCCTAGTCTCAGAGGTTTGACTGATGGTTAGCGATGGAGCTCAAGACAACTTATCTACAAGCGACGAACGAATGGCAATGCGACACGTGGTGAAATATCATTGGTTGATTTTGCATCATTGTTGCAAATCAACAGCTAGTGACCAAAAGCTTGTGTGCATGTCTCGAGGGTTTGATCTAAGTGTGAATTGATTGTAGGGCAGCTTGATGTTAGTTGCTAGGGTGGTGCATGCAACCCGAGATGGTGAAGCTTGTCGGTGGGGTATTATGAGACCTTGATGGCCATTTTGTGGGAATGCAATTTTGACAGGAAGTTGAGAGGTCAGCCTAAGGTCGATGGATTGCCAATTGATGCTGAGCCAGAAGGTGAGGCTAGGTTCTGATCGATAGTAAGCCAAAGATGAGAAGTTGAAGTTGATAGTAGAGCAAGCCGATAGAGATCATATCAAAATATTGAATGATTGACGGATCGATGGATCGACAAATCCATGATCGGTGAGCTTGGTCAGAGATCAGAGAGTGTTTTGTTTGAGTGGTATGCACAGAAAATTGTAACCGTGAACACTGAGACACTCGAAACCTAGGAAGATGTGAACCTGAGGTGGCCGCTAGGTTGTGCCAGCTGAAAGGTTGGTTGTGCAAATGGGTTGAAGAGCTGAAGGGAACCTTCACTGTATGTCTTGTGAAGACATTGTAACAGTGCAAGGTTGCAGATCTATGATGTTGCTTTTATTTCTCTAGATGAACAAGATGTAACTCTTATAATGGCTATGAGCCTGATATTGTATTGTAACTGTTTAGTTGCTGAATAATACAATGGCTCTATCTTTTGGAGTGTGGGGTTTTTTACCTGAAAGGGTTTTCCCCACGTAAATTTGTGTGTTCATTGTTTGTCTATTCATGGTGTTGAATCTAGTTTAAGTTTGCATGTTCTTTTCTCAGAAGGATCAATGGAGGAGAACTATTGTGCCTGTTTCCACTTTATGGCATAGTTGTTAGTGCTTCTGGAGTGATTTAGAAATGGAAGTCACTGAGGAACTACTAGTTTTAGACTTTAAATATGAAATGTTCTTGTACGGTAACCCCAACAAGTGGTATCAGATCTGGTTAAAGGTGGTCAAGGCTCGTTCATGATACCAACAAGTGGTATCAAAGCCTTCTCCTAGTTATCAGAGTTCTGGGTTTTTTCTCTTGCGAGGATTTCTGAGCCTGACAAGCTTGAGGAAATCTAGAGGAATCAGTTGATGTTTGATCTTTCTGATCAGTAAGAGTTCCTGCTCTTTTGATTCAACATGCAACATGAAAAATATAGGAGGTTTTGGAGTTGATCATATTATGGTGATGTGGTTTGAGGCTCTTGTTTGGCAACAAATGATCCTGATGCAAGGGGTGTGAGTTTATGCTTATGGTTGTGTTGCAGCAGAGCATGGTTCATACTGGGTGTCTGTGTGAGAGGCTCCCTGATGGTATAGAGTTGATCGGGTTGTTGTTTTTCCATGGAGTATTTTTCTTGTGTTGGGTGTTCTGACTTAGCATTGAAGGCATTTTATCTGTTGCCCTGATTGCATGAAGGCTATGAAGTTGATCTGGGTGGTCTAAAACTTCTGAATAGCCTGGCTCTCTCGCATGCATGTGCATGGTTGTGGTTTTTGGAATTGGTCTTGAGTAGGCATGGAGTTCTTGTTTACCTATACCTTGTACTCACATGTTTCAGATTCATGTCTTTGGTTCTAAAGGATTTTTGTAGATTTTCCTAAAAAGTCTATGATGCATATTCATGTGCATTCACTATTTTGGTTAACCGTGATGGTTGTGTGTAGACTCCTGAGTCATCCAGATGTGCAGTGGATATGGATGTGTATGTGTTTTTTGGAAACACAGTGGTTTTGCAGGTTTTGCATGGTCAAGTTAAACTTGTGGTTTGTGGAGCTGCTATTAAACTATTTTCTAGACCCTAGCTTTTGGGGTGTGACTAGATGAGATAGTTGCAGTTCGACATGTTTGAGGAGGTGCGATGTCTTCTCTGCATGGGAGTGTTAGTATGTGTTTTTCATTCAACATTCTTGTGGTGTTTTCTTGTTGGTTTCCTAGACTATGGTACTTGGGTTGTGGACATGATTGGCCAATCGGATTTGAGCTTGATCTGGTGTTTGAGTTATGTTGTCTACAAGGGTTTTCTCTTTGAGATCTTAGTTGTGCAGTTTCCAGTGCGATGATAGAATTGCAATGTTTTTCACTGGTTGCATCTATGAGTTATGCAATGTTGTGGCTTGTCTTTACCTACATGTTTGTTGTGATGTCAACTTGGAAGTGGACTGTCAATATCCACGAGGTTGCTTCAGTGGTGGTGTAGATCCGTTAGTTGGCCTTGTTTGTCGCCACTTGTGCATTGGTGTAGTTGTTTTGAGATGCGAGGAGGAATGGCATTTGGGTACCTAGATAGTCGATTATGGGGGACCTATAGCATGTGTATCACAATGTCATGGAAAGCTTGATACACTAGTTAGTGTAAGCTTTTGATAGTGATAATGTGGTATGCGTGGTTCAGAGACCTTGGTACTGCTCGGTGTTGTTGTCAGATGGAAATGTTGTCATTTGTACCTGGAGGTTTTTGGATCAGCACATGGTTGGTCATGGTGCTTGGAAACCTTGCACCACATTTAGTGGGAGCTTTAGCAGTGACTATGTATTCATCACTTGGTGGTGAATGATCTTCTTTGGTGTTGCAGATGTTTTGAATGGAGCTCTTAGATCCTGTTGCTGCAGAAGAGCTCTTTCGCATTTTCATGGGCACTATTTGAGGATGTGCATCATCCTGGAGCCATGTAGGACTCTTGCGAGTCTTTGGTTGAGGTGTTGGTGGTGCTTGATAGGTGATGTTGGTTTAGAGTTTGTTTGCTTTATGTCATGGTATATTATTGTTTGCGCATTAGATTTTTGGAATGATGTATTGCTCTTGAGACCTTGGTATGTGTGCTTGGAGAATGGGATCTCCTAAGGGGGATGGTAAGATCATGATGTCATGATAAGTTCATGATTCCTAGGTTTGGAGCTTTGATAGTGGTTTGGTGTTTCTCTGTGTTTTGAGTGCATTGGTCATGTGCTTGAGAACTTCATGTTCTCTGCAATAATACAGATTGGAGTTTAGCATGAGATGATCGGTTGCTAGTGTTCATGGATACATGGAGAAACAGGTGAGGTTGTTGTTACTTTTTATAGTTGAAAGTTCGAGTAGCTTGCACCTTGGTTGAACACGAGTTCAACATAGATTGATAAGGAGATTATTTTTGGATAAGTCATGGCGGCTGTTATATCCTGGAGGAGTATCCTTTTCCCTTTGGTCTTCTCGGCAGTGAAGTTCTTCTGAGAGGTATTTTCCCATTAGATCTTTCAGATGTTTTTTTTATTCTTTCTTTTATGATATGGATCTTCATTTGTTGTTTAAGTTTCTAGAGGATCCATAGTGAAAGGTGGATAGCATAGTTTATCTCCTCGTTCTTTTGAGAATTGGTAGGAGATAAGAATATGGGCTGGTTTGATCTTCTTTGAGAGGCTTCCCTTTGGGATGTGAAGGAGGTCATACTGGACATAGCTAGCATTTATAAGTGTCTGTAGAAGGGCATGTTTGGTTTGCAGGTTTGCATATCATTGTGGATGTTCCTTGCTACTACATGGTTATGCTCTTCTATGTGTCGTGATTGGTGGACTTGCTATGCTTGGATCACTTGTGATAGTTATTTTTTTTTTGGGATGCTAATGAAGAGACGCATTGAATGCACTCATTCTAGTTCTTTGCATTCATCTAGTCATTGCCCATGCAGTGGGAGCTCTTGGATGTGTCTGGTCTTCTTGACTAGTTGGCACATGGTGCTTGTATTCTGCAGTTGATGGGTGGATATGTGATGGCATGATTTTACTAATGTGCATATACCTTGGAGGTATGGGTGATTGGATGGATTAGCATGAGCTGTGTGTGCTATTTTTAGTCATGTGGGTTTTGATCAGTTGGATAGTGGCAGTCATTTTTTAGGTTGTTGTTCTAGCTAATTGGTTTATCTTATTCTAGAGAATGGCTTCACGTTTGTGTTCACGATCGAAGAGCTTTGAAGCTATTGTAGTGTTGCTTCTGTATGGTTGGTGAGCATAGTGGAGTGGTGACAGTCTGATCCCTTTGTCGTCTGAAGGATATGATGCTTGTGCTCCAGAGATTGGTGCAATTTTTCCCTGGCTTGTTCCTTTTTCCTGTGAAGGATGGTTGGAATTGTTTCCTGTGTTGGTGGACATCTCGGATGTCATTGCAGGTGTCTTGTTTGGAATGTGAAAGCATGGTGGAGAGATTATTTTTGTTTGGGTTCTGGAGGAAGCCAACAAGTCTTCGTCAAGTGGGAGATTGTTGGAAATATGTTCCTCAATATCGTTGACTTGTACCACTTTGGTCCAGGGGACTTCATGTGTTCAACCTTTTCCTTGTCGACGACACTTTTTTCGGTCAACAGGACTCATGGTGGTGTTTCGGCGACTGCCCAACAGGTTTGGCTTGGTGAAATTTCTTATCAGTTGGTGATCGCTATTGGCAGGAGTCTTTGTGTTGTTCCACCAATGCGCTGATGTGGCGAGGCGATCTCATATCGGCAGGTGACATTTCTTGTCCCATCGATAGGCCGATATGCGTTGAGAGATTGAAGTTGGACCAATCGACGAAGAACCTGATCGATGGTTGTGGAGGCTTTGATCTGATGGTGTCCGTAGAATTTCACACCATCCTCATGCAAGTACCACTGAGAAATTTTTGGCCAAGCAGAATTGCTTGTGTGTTAGATGTGTGGCAGTGAGTTAAGCAGTGTACGCAGTGGAAGGATGGTGGGTCTCGAGCATTTATGCTATGTTGGCGGGTCGTGGACACTTATCAGCATCTCGAGAGTTCCTTGGGGAATAGAGTGGATCATGCCCCTTGAGATTCCCCAAAGGAGCACCAACAACTTACACTTGGCTTGGTGGGACTCGAGTGTGTTATGTGCAGAGCGAAAGGGTGATCGATGCGTGGCAACAACAGAAGCTAGTTCCGGGTAGGCTCAAGGGAATATTGGAGATTCCCTCCTTGATGCTCCAGAATTCCATGAGCGATGGATGCATGTCTCGATGGGCCTGACTATAGTGGTGGTTGTGTTTGCAAAGGCAGATGCCTCTTGACTGCGGAATTTTTGGTTGGTGGTTGTGCGGGGATAGTTGGCTAATGGCAGTTATTTGGCTAGCCGCCATACCATGAGGGCTTTGCCCTTGGCTAGTGGTAGATTTTTTGACCACTTGGTCTCAGATGTTTGACTGATGGTTAGAAATGGAGATTAGGGCAACTGATCTGTAAGTGACAGACGAATGGCAGTGCGAAACGTGGTGAAATCTCATTGGTTGATTTTGCATCATTGCTGCAAATCAATGGCTAGTGACCGAAATCTTGTGCACACGTCTCGAGGATTTGATCTGAGTGTGAATTGATTGTAGGGTGGCTCGATATCAGTTGCTAGGATGGTGCACGCAACCTGAGATGGTGAAGCTTGTTGGTGGGGTATTATGAGACCCTGATGGCCATTTGGTGGGAATGTGATTTTGACGGGAAGCTGAGAGGTCGGCCTGAGGCCAATGGAATGTCGATTGATGTTGAGCCAAAAGGTGAGGCTGGGTGTTGATCGATAGTAAGCCAAAGTTGAAAGCAGAGCAATCCGATAGAGATTAGATCAAAAGATCAAATTATCGGCGGATCGACAAATGCATGATCGATGAGCCTTGTCAAAGATCGAAGAGTGTGTGTTCGAGCGGTATGCATAGAGAATTATAACCATGAACATTAAGACACTCACAACTTGGGCAGATGTGAACTTGAGGTGGCCACTAGGTTGTGCCAGCTAAAAGGTTAGTTGTGCAAATGGGCTGAAGAGCTGAAGGGAACCTTCACTATATGACTTGTGAAGACATTGTAACAGTGCAAGGTTGCAGATCTATGTTGTTACCTATATTTATCCAGATGAAGAAGATGTAACTCCTATAATGGCTATGAGCCTGATATTTTATTGTAACCGTTTAGTTGCTGAATAATAAAATGGCTCTATCGTTTGGAGTGTGGGGTTTTTTACCTAAAAGGGTTTTCCCCATGTAAATCTGTGTGTTCATTTGTTTGTTTGTTCATGGTGTTGAATCTGGTTTAATTTTGCATATTCTTTTCTCAGAAGGATCAATGGGGGAGAAATATTGTGTCAGTTTCCGCTTTATGGCATAGTTGTTAGTGCTTTTGGAGTGATTTAGAAATGAAAGTCACTGAGGAACTACTGGTTTTAGACTTTAAATCTGAAACGTTCTCGTACAGTAACCCCAACAGAACACCCTCCATAGTCTATGAACCTATTTGAAGAATACTTCCAATGTACATTCTACTCTATCTGCTATGCTTGGCTTGGATGCCCCCATATTTATTACCATAGCACCAATGGTCCTAAGAGTTGATGTGCAAAGTCAAGATGCTCGGCTCCTGGACTATGCTGAATACTTAGCCAATGATATCCACAATGCACTTGTTTCTATCAAAAATAAGGATGGAGGCATCAAATTCAAACATTATTCATTATTCATGCATCTTATTTTGTTTGAGGGACAAAGTATGGGACTATGGAGTGAGCATCTAAGGATAAGGCACATAGATGATAATGGAGAGATAATACTAGTACAAATGTGGATGACTATTTGGGACTGTGACCAATGACATAGTATAGGTTAACTACACCTAATACATACAAATTCGAGGCATATTTAACCCACTAAGCATCAATCCCAATAAAATAATTCACTATAAACAAAGATAAAGAAGCCATTAAAACTAACCTTCTAAATCATGAAATCTTGACAAACCTCTGATCTAAGACATTGAAACTTATCCTATTGGGGGAGTGGTGTTGCATTGATGTAGAATGGCGATCATTTCCCAATCCCTTGAATAATGAGCTTGTTTCAATCAGTTTTATTGAAGAAAACTGATGAAACCATTGATAGATGTGTATGAAAACATGATTTAAAGCTAAATGAACATGATGAAAGCTATTCTAACATGATTTATGCTAATATGATCGATATGGGTGTATGGAAATCTACTCTAAATATATGCAAGCTTCAAAAGATTAAAATCCTAATTAACAAATAAGCTAAATGTATGAATCTATATTATCATGGAAGCCATTAATGGAAGCTAAGCTAATATGCAAGTAAATAAAGCTAAAATAATTTAAGATGTGAGTGCAAGTGCAAATTATTTTAATAGTATAAGTTTGATGTTAAAAAATGGATCCATTTGTCTCCAAATAGTGATGTATTTATAGGAAAGCAAATAAAAAATGAAGGGATAAGATTGAAAAAACTAATCAATGGTCAAAAAGGAAAGAAGATGGAGACATGGATCATGGATTCTCATCAAGGGTTCTCATTCCTTAAAAAAAACACACTTTTGACCTATACAAGAGGTCACAAGTTAACTTGCACAAGAAAAATTGAGTTAACTTGCACATGAAGTTTTGAGTTAACTTGCACATGAATTTTTGTAAGAATATTATATTTTTCAAATGAGTGGGGAGAAATAATATTCTTTGGAACATTCTCATGGGTGAGGAAATAGATATTTTTAAATTAAAAACAAAATTTAATTGTGCAAAAGGAGAAGGAATATTCTCCTTTTGGAGGAATGTACAAAGGAGGAATATTCCCTTACAAGTGGGGGGGATTAGATTAATTAGTAATTGATAATTAAAAAAAGTTTTAATTAATGCAATCAGGAGAATTTCATGATATTCATTAAATAAATGATTTAAAGAAAAGGGGGATAGTGATATAATATTTAATTAAATAACTTAGGGTTATTTAATTAAATAAGAGGACTTAGGATTTAAATTAAATAACTAGATTTATTTAATTTAATATGACAAAGTGTTAGCATGAAAGGGGAAGAATTAACCTAATTAGGTCAATTAGATTAATAGATAAAAATGAGGCATTTAATTAAATAATTAGGCTTATTTAATTAAACAAGCAAAAAGAGGATGGGTTTGAGGATGAAATGATGTTAGTTAGCCAATGTGATCCATCAAAAATATTTTTAGGTGTCTACATTTTTCCCCTATTTGAAGCAATGTAAGCGTTGCATTAGTTCAAAGACTAATGCTAATTTTGATGTTGATGATGATGCATAAACATATATTGATGATCTCTTTGAGATGTTGATAGCCAAGATAAATTTGATTGATTTGATTGATAACATTTTTGAGGATTCACAACAATGCAAGGATTGTGTTGAATAACATGAGGATTGATAGGGAACGATATATCCCAATGATGGTTTGATAAATTGATGAAGATTTGCTAGCAAGGTTAGGAAAAAAAATTGTTAGATGATTTGATATCAATACCAAACCGATGAATATGTAACCTTGAGCGCTAGGCAGGGGAATCGGTCAACCTCATGACTTCAATGACATAAGTGATAACTTATGTGATCGGTTACTTTCTATTGACAATGAATGACAAATTAGAAGAACATGTTGGTCACCATGACTGTAAACATCCTAGGGTTTAACTGATAAACCATAATACACTCGAAAGAAAACACAATTCATTTCGCGCATATCCTTCACTTTCTAGACCTGCAGAGCACATTTTTAGAATGCTCTCAAAAAATCTATATCAAATTTGGCACCTAATTTTCCATCAAATACTTGGAAGCAAATTCTGCAGAGAGATGACAACATTTTGTCAACTATGCAACATATTGAGCAACAATTTGATCAATTTTCTCTTCTACACTAACACTTAATCCTCATACTTCTAGAACCAAATCCTCTACATCTTCATAATATCTAGCTACACCACTAAACTATGTTTTTGCATCAATGACACCTTTTGTCATTATGCCAACAATCTTCCCTTTAAGATCAATTCCACTTCACTTCTTATCTCTTCCTTAACATCAATGACACTCTTACATTAATGGCAACATCCTCCTTTACCAGATCAGGTCCATCTCACTTCTAATCCTCTTTCATCATGCCAAAAATATCCCTTGCACGATTTCCCCTTTTGACATCAATGGCAACAATACACCAACACCTCTGGTACAAATATTTATTCTTAAAACTAAGCCCATGCTAAGGCATAGGAGGAGCAGTAACAAAAAATTCTAATAGCCCCCTAAAATATAAGGTGTCATGTCATGACATAGAGATGCATCTTGGAAGAGGAATTTCTGAAGTTGTAGAAGAAAATGTTGTGATGCGAAAGTTTGTAGAGCATTTATAAATTAACTGTGAACACAAGGTTTCAAAGTTTGACTGCTTTTTCTGAAGCATTTATTCCTAACACATTTATTCATACAGGTCAAATCATGGAGTTAAAAACATATTTGAGAAGATAAATTCAGTTGATGCAAAGGAAATGTAAATTGAAGAAGAGGAAGTGGATTCAAGGCATCTTTCGGAAGAAAAACATCAAAACCCTAATCTTCGTCAAAGCAAATTCAAGAGGTATTCAAATTACACATTTCTTGTCTAGAATTTTCATTTAAAATGTAATGGAATGGTCAAAGGTAGTAAATGTATCAAATAGACCACAAGTTAAATTGAAGAGGCATCCTTGGAAAATTCTATCAAAAGACTTGGCAGGTGCATTTTCTAGCACTCCCTTTAGAGTTTCACTTATTGAGGATATCTATGCATACATACATGGGAAAATGGAATAAATGTCCTTTGTTGGATTAAGTATTTTATGGAAAAAGGAATTAGAAGAAAAATATAATACCATTAAAATAGAATACAAAACCCTAGTTGAAAATAAATTGGATGTATGACGGAAGTTTCCACTATTTGAATTCGACAAGAAGTACATCAAAAAAAATTTGAGTAGGATTCATGACAAATCTATCTGGATTGATGGTGCACACTAAATAACCAAGGAAGAAATAAGAGATGTGATTGGTTTGTGGTCCTCCGGGCTAGTTCCAAGGCGGAAGTTTGTCAATGACAGAATTAATTGAAAATACTAATGCAACTCTCCAAGGAAAGGAACTGACCTTGATTACGTTTGTAAATCTAGGTATCTGATATGCCACAATGCTTGTTGGACATAAAATCTATCTACCTAAAAATGGATATACTATCTTGACTACTTATGCTCACATTGCACTTAACATGATTGAGAATGGTGTTGATTATGACCTTTGTGAGCTACTTCAACAACACTTGATGAAAATTTTGAAAGAAATAAAAAAGGACAAAAAGCATACATTTAGGTATAGTACTTTGATAGTCTATTTAGGCTTCTACTTCATTAAGGAGATACCGATAATTGGAGAAGTAGAATGGTCAAATATAGAACCGGTAGCACATCAGATAAGAAAATTTATGACGAATCTTGGTGCATCGGATGATCAAGAAGATGTTCTTACAACATTCTTTGGAATGTTTCAGATGGGGATGAATAAGAGAATAAGAATACTCAAAAGTGTGGTGGAAATATACTCTAGAGAAATCAATTTCCTTGTCTCTACTGATTTTTGTTACATGGAAGCAATTGAGCCTAGAATTGTTTGGATTTATGAGTTGGATTATGAAGTGACTCAAGTGGAAGTTGATTATTATGTAGAAGTGCTTTTAGGAAGCCCAAAGGTTCCTAGAAGATAAGGCCCAGAGGACATATCTATAGTTGAAGCCTCTTGTATTTCAAGAAGAATAGGTAAGAAAAGGAAAAGTGTTGTTATTCCTCCGATTGAGATTAAGCAAGAGATTACAAAACAAGAAGGAAGATTGCAAACCCAACATGAGTATGAAAGTGGAAGTACACAAGACTTGGATGAAGCAATAAAAGTGTTACAAGAGGCAATTCTCGGTACAAGGATTAATACATAAGTGTGTAACATAGAAAATCTCAAAAGTATGGTTAATTTATTGAAAGCATACATCTCTGGACTAAAATAAAAAATTGAAAATGAGTAAAAAACAAGGACTATAGAAGAGAATATAGAAGATATCAAAAGGAAATTTGTAGATGCACATCATAGAATCCTAGAGGAATTAAAGGATGTTCAATCTCATGGAGAAGAAGCACATTACTTAATATCTTATTGCCTGAATTGGTTTGATTTAGATTGAATTCGAATAGGTGCTCAGAAGATGTTTATGAATTAGCAAGTGACATAAACAATCAGAAATGGTCCTACATTATGCAATTGCAAGACAATTTCTTTGCTTTATAGAATTAGAGGATAAAGACAATCAAACAATATGTGACACAAAGGTACTTAGTAAAGATACAACACATTCCTATATCTAGTGCCCTTTCCAATGCTGATAAACTATTAGAAACAAACCTCAACCCCAACACTATGGAAGAAAGAATAGAGTCTCTAACAAAGCTTGAACTACTATAAAAAACTCTTGTAGATGCAAAAATTTATTGGGAATCTTCAAAGGAAAATATACCTCACAAGATACTCTAAATAATCTGAAGGGATCTACATCTTTAGGTTGATATGTTTTACCTTTATGATCAAATTATCTCTTTTGAAGAAGATGCATACATACAAATATCCAAGGGAAGTATATTGGGCCCTTGCATGACCTTTTCCATTGAATGTCAAAGGGGCAGAGATAATGCAAGAGATAAAGGGAGGAAGTTTTTTTTGGATGACTGGAAAACCTTTTTGGAAAGTCAAGGTCAATTTTGAAAGGGGGAGTTAAGGATAGGAAGAAATAAATTCCGATTCATGATATGGAATTTTTTTTTGATATGCATGTTTCCATCAATGAAAAAGGGGGAGATTGTTGAAAGTTAGAAAGTTTGTCATTGTTGATGTAGCCTGGAAAAATGAGCATGAAGTGTACATACATAATTTGATTCGGGTGACCTAGTGTTTTCATTGATGTCAACATTGTGGGGAAGCATTTTTTGTATCATTTGTATAGTACTAACTATATCGAAAAGATAATCTATTAGGAATTTGGCTAAGTGTTCTCTATTGATGGTGTTGTGGTTTAGTGCATCAGTTTTTAGGTCCACACTTAAAAGCAAGAAGAGGTATGACTCTACTCTTTTTAACCATATCATTATGACTAGCTTAGACAACTATATTCAAGAGCTTGTAAAGTTTTGTGAAGTGTACTAGAAGATATCAATCACATAATTCAAATATGTATGCCATTTTCATCTCTTTGTTTAGTATATCAGTGTGGGAGATTCCCCATTTCCTTAAGAAGAATTTTTTGGTACTGTGATTCTATATTTAGTCTCACTAATGTTGGTGAAATAAGAAATTAAAGAAAGATTGAATCTGGAAGGTGCATGTATTGGGAAGCATGTGTATGATTGGAATTTTGTGTGATTAGGTCCAATTCTTGGCTGACATAACCCATGATATTTGTTTGGAATATTGAATATACATTGTGGATGCTAGTTAGATCTATTTTAGATCTAGGTTGACCTAAATTAAGTATTGCATGGATTGCTTGGGTGCAAAAAGTATTTTGAATCATGTGTGGTTCCGACAAAAGCTATTATGGATTATTTTTATTTACATCTAATTAGGTCAACCTAATTGATGTGTGTGGATTTTTTTGGGTATATATATGGGATATTTTGGAGTTGAAAAAAGATAGACAAGTGATCATAAATGACATATCAGATGCGAGTGGTTTCATATGTTGCAAAAATACAAATTCAGTGGTAAAGAGTTCAAAATCAGAGCAGAGTTGTTGAGTGACTACTACAGAGTTGTACTTCATATTCATAGTTTCAAAGGAACTGAAATAAAAAAATAAGGAAGGTGCACATTGTATTAGTTCATACTTTGGCAGTGATCCATTTTTGTATTGTACTTAACTTTGTATGTGAGAATTATAAGGACAATGTGTCCTGGTAGTGAACCCCTATAATATACTATATCCAGATATAATATATTATGAGCTAATCCTCACCATGGTTTTTCCCTTTTTTGGTTTTCCACGTAAAAATTTGGGTGTTCATTTGTTTTGTGAATTTGTGGATGATTCATGCTTTCATTATTTATGTGTTTTGGTGATTGAATAAGATGTGCTAAAAAGCTTAATAAAATACTAATTCAGCCCCCTCTTAGTATTCACCCCTCTCAGTATTATAAAATTTCAACAAAATGGGATCCCCAAATACCTCACAATCTTATCTGGCCCATTCCATTACTATGCAATCTTAGAGTACCAACTAGGAGGGTTTTGCTCCCAACTGAGGAGCATAGATTTTGATTCTGAGATTTTTGAGCTCGAGGCTTAGCAAAAGAAATCATGTCTATTAGTGAGGTTATCAATATTCTCTTCCTCTAATTCTAGAAACAAGGTGGTTTCATCATAAAATTGCATATTTAACAATTTAGTGTTATCAGGAAGGGTTGTTCCTTTAAGCACTGGTCTCAAATTATCAATCCTTAAAATATAATATAAGGCTTTTGCAACAACCATAAATAATGTAGGGTCCAATGGGCACACTTGTCTTATAGGCCTACTTAGGGGAAATACATCAAAAAATGCACCATTGACTTCAACTTGTGTATTAGCATCCCTAAATAGTACCTTCACCATGTCACAAAATGCACTAGTGAATCCAAATGCCTCCATCATAGCAATCAAAAATGTCCACTCTATTCTTTCATATGCCTTCTCAAAGTCCAAGAGTAGGATACCAAAATTTTGTTTACTTCTCCTAGCCCAGTCCAAGTCCTCCCATCTAGTTATTAAGTTCTCAAGTATACATATTTTCTTAATGAACCTAGTTTGTGTACTATTTATAATATTGGGAAGGAAAAGAGCTATTATTTTTGTAAGTACCTTGGAAATAAATTTATAGGAGACATTTAATAGGGTGATAGGTCTCCAATTTTTTATATTACTCTTATCCCCCTCCTTAGGTAGGAGCCTAATGGTACCCCTATTAATTTCAAACCCTAGAGTTCCCTTATTAATCGCCTCCTGATACACATCAAAAAGATCATCAACAACCCATTCCAAGTTCTTCCTGTAGAATTCAGCTAGTAGACTATCCTCACTAGGAAATTTACCATTCTTGAATGAAAGGATGGCCACCTTAATTTTCTCCTTATTCTTTGCTTCAGATTACTAGCCATCTCTTTAGTAACTTTTTTTGGAATTAGAGCCTTACAAAACTCTTGGGATTTTTTGCATTGGGGATTATCATCCTTAACTATGAACAAACTTTTATAGAACTAGGAAAAAACCTTTTGAATTTCATTGTCATCTTGAATCCATTGGTAATTATTTCTGATTGGTCCTATTGATTCAATGGAATGTTTAGTTCTCAACATGTTGAAGAAATATTTGGCACCTTTATCACCAACCTTTATCCAGTTTAGTTTCGCTCTAATCCTTTCCTTGTGAGCTTTCTTTTATTGAATCTTCTTGAGGTGATGCCTTGTATCTTTAACCTTGTATATTAACCCCTCATTGTCCTTGTCAACTTGGATATTTTCTACTAACTCCAATAGATCATAATTTAGTAAGCATTCCACCCCTCTACTGTCAATTGCAAGCTTCTTACCAACTGTTCTCAACAACCTTTTTAAACCATATGTATGAACTCATTCAAAGAGGATATGGAATAATTACTTGGGAACAAGGTTTTATTAATTTTCCTTAAGGTTTTCACCCCATCCAAGCAATCAGGTTTGTTGAGGATGGAGGTGTTAAGCTTAAAAAGGCCATCAGATTTTCCCTTCTAGTAATAGTAGCACAATCTTTTAGGAGAATAATTGCTTCAATGGGTTAGAGGCTCAACAAGAATGCAATTAGAATCACTTTTGGTCTCAAATCTTAATAAATCCTCATGTACGTAGAATCTATCTAGCCTAAAATACACTCTTCTTTTTTCATTCTGGCTATTACACCATGTAAACCAAATTATTTTTCTATCTTTCTTATTTTCTTCTAAGGGATAAAAAAGGCACAAATTTTTATTTTGCATGTTCTAGTAGAATAATTAATTTCCTTTCCAACCCTAGGGGTATCCACCATTTTTGTCTTCTTTAGATTCTACCATGTTAAATTCACCACCCATAATCCATAGAGTCTTGGGTAAGTTGTTTACACACCACCTCCAGACTTCAACCCTCTCCCTATAATAATTTGGAGCATAGATTATGGCTACACAATTTTTTTTTCCATCCTTATCAAATGTAACCCAACAACCTCTATTACAAGGAGAACACCCTTTGTAAATAATAAAAGCTTTCCATCTAAGTCCAACCAGAACTACACATCCATCTTTACCTTTTTAATGATTAGTGGTAAAGGCTATAACTTGTTTCCAACAAAATCTTGGGGCATTATGTAACTGAAATACCACAAACTTTACCTCTAGGAGTAGGAGAAAATACATTTCCTTTTTTCGGTTAAAAAGGGATCTTAAAACATATTTTCTATCAGGGGATTCAATCCCCCGAATGTTTCAGCTTATGCACTTAATTTTTATTGTCATTTCTTAAAAAATATTGAGGGGGATTCTGATTCTTATACAACCTATCAAAGTAGGTAGGGATATCCTCACCTTTACCTTTCTTTCCTAGATTTAGTGAGCTCCCAATCCTACTTACCTCTTTCCTCTTCTTATTGTATTCACTTTTTTTCAGGCCTTTGTTCCTGACTTTTGGTTCACTGCTCACTTCCACAAAGAGGGGATTTTTAAAGTTTGTCTCCCTATTTTCTTTCTTGTAATCCTCATCATAAGGGAAGCCATATAAATCCATTGTGTTACCATCCTCGAGGATTCTGAGGTTCTTTCTACGTCCCTTTTTTCCCTTTTCTCTTTTAGTCTTTCTAAAGAAAGTTCTTGTGCATTCTTTTTCCTTTATTCTAAGCCATTTTTAGTCACCCTTGTTTTTATGTTTTGGGGAGTATCCTTCAAATGGTTAGTATCAAGATTATGTTCCTCCACCATATTGGGAATAGTTAAATTTCTAGTTTTAGAATCTACCATCATATTAGTGGAGTCTATGGGGGATAAACTTCCCCATATTATGCTCTTGATTAGTTTTATTTTGTATATTTATAATTGGCTGGTTCACGGGTATAGAGTTGCACTCGCCCTCAAATCGGTTTAGAGAATTAGGTTTATTAGACTTTCTAGTGTTTAAATTCTCATTTATAGGTGTTCTTGTATCATTCTAGTTATTAAAAGTAGCTTTTGATGATTTATCCCTATTTTTCATATTAGGAAGTCTTGGTCAATCTCTTTTTTTGTGCCCATGTGTTTTGCAGAGAAGACAAGAGTTCAATCCTCCCATGGCTTCTAAATCACATATAGATTTTTTACCATTACATTCAAATTCTATAATATCCAAGATTTCCACATTAATATGGAAAGACACAAGTATCTAAGCATCTAAATATGAAAGGGTGACTCTAGACCTTTTAATTTGCAAAATTTTACCAATATTCTGAAATAATTGAGGCAACAAAAACCACATTTGAGGTTGAACAATTTTTACACTTACCCATCTTGGGATTGAACAAAACATTATTTCCTTATAAGCTACCTTGAGAGACCAAGGAATTTCTTTGAACAAACACCTACCAATACTCCAATAATCTTTTCCCAAAACCCTTTTATGCATTCCACTACTTTATAAAAAAATATCAAATAGACCTTTTTGAATCATTTGGAAAAAAGTAACATGAATTCCAATATTTTTTCCAAAATATAATTTAGCCAGTTATTAAATAAATTCCTATGGGAAGATTATTTACATCCATGCAAGAAAAAAAACAATAGTATTTTGTAACCTATTCTCTTCTTTTTTAATAGAATTAACCATTTACTCATTAGGAGAGAGCCTCAGAACCTTAGGCAATAGAGGGTTCTTACCTCCTTCGAATCCTTCTCCTACCCTACCTCCAACGGGGCTCCTGACCCCTCTATTGTTTTCTCTGATTCCTACATTGAACACAACTTCTAGGCACGACACCTCAGGTTCCTCCATTTGCACAACTTCTTTGAATGTTTTGCAACTTCCATATTTCTCTTTAATGACTTCCCCACTCTCAACAATTGTATCCACATCCATACAACCTAACACAAATACAAAATCATATTTGTGTGAGAATTCGATCAAAAACCTAATGGGTACTAGACCTAATATGAACCCCATGAATCCTAATTTAAAAATGGAAAAAAAAGAAAGCAAATTAAAAAAAACTACAGCTACGATCAAGAAAAATGATAGTAGCAGGAAAAAGGACATGATCAAAGCATACAAAGACAACTAAGAGCATCATATCCAAGGTGGCAGAGGTCTCTAGAGTGCAGAGGGGTATGTCTTTTCATATCCTACGAGTGCGGCCAGAGCCCCGTCCTCTTGAATGTTCACCCTCTTCCTCCTTAAAATCAATTGCACTCCATACATTCATGTAATTATTTTAAGGAGGGGAATCTATTTGCACACACCTCACATCATTGCTATGATACTTGTAGCATTGGTAGCATATGAACCACCTAGCAATACAACTTTCTAGCTTGTGTGCTTTTCATATGTTCTAGACCTGGTAATTTATGAGCCACCTAGCAATGAAATTTGTGTAAGACCCCCCATAATTTTTTTTTAAAAATCTTGCTAAAGAACCATAACATAAACTTTCTAATATTGAACATAGTACTTTTTAGAAGGCTGATATGAATTTTCAATGCACACAATGTTGTTACAGTTCTTTAGGTGAATATTCATTCATATGATAAAGCTACAACATGTTTAATAAACTCACCTATTAAGTTCCATCATAAATACCTTGGAAACTAGGTTGAAGATGATAATTACAAGTCTGATATTGCATAAATGGACATGTTACAACATGCAATTCATAAGTTGGGACTATTCAATACCAAGAATCCACCATCCTACATGCCTTACACAACACACATTTGCTTAGAATGCCACTTCCTACACAACAACCTCCAAATGCTCCAACTCACTAAGGATAGCAAGTAACATGTCAGATAATTATTTTTGAGCACTTATTAGGTTTGTCTATGGACTTTTATAGCCCCATACAATAGAGAATACTATGAAAATCATATTTTTAGATTGCATAAACACCCGTAAACTACCTAGAATTGCAAGTTTGAACCCCAACAAAATAATCAACTTTTCAAGAATGATTTAATAACTTAGAACATAAGTAACTCCACATAGGGCACTGGAAAGGGCATAAGTTCTATTTGTATTTAATTCCTTATAATTTTATGAGAGCTTACATATGCATTCTATCACTTGGAGAGACTTCCACCAACCTAGGTGCCTCCTTTGAGAAGGTTTGTAGCTACCAATATGTACCAAAATTTTTCACACACCTCCCAAACTATCTCCTATAATTGTATGAATTACCTATGGCAATATCCTATAAAAGGGTCAACTAGCGTAGGAGAGTTAATATAAAAAATGAAAAGAAAATCTTCATTTCATTGGTCAACACAAGCCAAAATGAGGGGTTCAACCAACTCCTAAAGGTGTATGACTAGGGAAAGGAAAAAACACTTGCAACTCCTAAAATAAATAACACCAAAACTTCTAATAATTTTCAAATCAATTTACCTCAAAAAATGTATTCATATTCATTAAACCTCAAATTCTAAGAAAAATCCATTAAAACCATCACAAATGAAACATCAACATAGTCCTTGTGTGAGATTGTCAGCCATCACCCAAGAAGGATCTTTCACCTCTATAGATGATATCATCCATGAAAGATTTCATCTTCACGAAGTTGAAGAAGAAAACCAAAAACAAATCCCTCTTTTTCAATATTCATGCATATCTAAAAATGAACTCAAAAAAACCTTTTTATGTTTTATAAATCCAACGCCCTATAAAGAAGAATAAAACATTAATTTATTAAAGTTCCTTATGTCTCTCAAATTACCATGCCCAAAACAACATTGGAAATTTTTTATTTTAAATTTCATTTAATATCTCCTTGGGCACCAACTCGAAAGTCAACTTAAATATTAAATAAATGCTTAAGTGAACATTAGCAAAATATTATATTATAAGAATTTATTTAAAATTTCTCGTTTAATTTATGAAAACCACAACGGATCATTGAATATCAAATTTGAATGTGTCAGGGTGACATTGAAGATGAGGAGACATGATTGAGGTTGAAACAATGACTTACTATAAATAGACGTGGGCTCCAAGAAATGTAGAGCTCAAATCAAGTGACTAAAAACACTTTCGTAAGTATCTCCACTAAACACACTGGAAACCAAGCTTAAAGAAAACCATAAAAAATTCCAAAGGAATAAAACTGCAATGTCTCCTAGAACCATGGATTTTCCTAACTAACCACATTAGCCTATGGGAACTTGAGAGATAGGCTAGCTATCACCAATTGAATAGGCCTAGAGAGGGGACATTACAATCCTCTCCAAAATTTCTTGTTCCCTAGCAATTTCAACTGGATGCTATAATATCTCTTCACTCTCCTAGGTAGCATTCTCAACCAAAACTTCCTTCCATGTCAATAAGTACTCTTTGATAGTCCTCGTCCTTAGAGTAAGCTCCCAGATATCAAAGATAGCCTTAGGAATTAGAATAAGTTTCCCTTTCTAATGTTCCCTCTCTAATCTTAGTCAGTTGTCGATAGTTATCTTATCTATCAGGTTCCCATAAGCTAATGTGGTTGATTAAGGAACTCCTCAATTCTTGGAGCCATTACAACTTTGATTTCATGGTTGGATTTGAGCTTGATTTTTAGTATGTTTCACAATGACACTTTCAGAAGTGTTTTCGATCACCCAACTTGAGCTCCACATTTCATGGAGCCCATTTCTATTTAGAATAAGTTACTATTTTAGCTTTAGTCATGCTTTTTCTTCTTCAGTATAGCCTTGACACATCCTATTTTGTTATTTGATGTTGTATTATGGTTTATGTAAATCAAGTGGGTGATTTTAAATAAATTCTTGTAGAATAATATTTTTTCTATTGTTCTCACTTAAGCATTTATTAAATATTATAGGGTGACTTTACAAAGGCGCCTAGGGGACATAGGTAAATTTTACAAAGTGAAGTTAATGTCTTTTTAAAAGTAGGCATCCAAATGGGAGTTATACGAGATATCTCTTAAAAATTAAAGAAAATGTTTTCATTCCCAAGAAGGGCATGGGGTTTTTGGAGGAATTAATATAAAAGTTTTAGGCTCATTTTAGGGGTTTATGCTCGAGAATTTCGATAATATTTTATTGTTGATTGAACTACATTCATCCAAGGGATTTGTGAAGATGAAAACCTTCTTTGAGGTAATCAACTATGGAGGTGAAAGATCCTTCCTGGTTGGTTTGCAAGTGGTTTCACTTAGGAACACATGCTTCATTGTTTTATTTTCATATTGAATAGAAAGGTTTATATTTGCAATTTTGTGAGGTATTTCTAGGCAAGAAAAATTGCTAGAGTTTTTGGTATGGCACCAAGAATGAAGTATTGCAAGTATGAATATTGTTCTAGTTGGGAAATAAAATTTTTGGAGGTTTTTTGAGTAGATAAAACATTTTCAAAGAAGACATAATGTTTGCAGTGGGTTGAAACTTATACTCTATGCTAGGTGAATGAGTTCTTGGTTTGGGGTGATTAAAAATAGAGATTACTAGTTGCCATTTCTCATTTTATCTAGGATAAAAGCCTAATGATGTAGGCTTGTGCTATTTAAGATAGCTAATAGGGGTATGTATAAGGGAATAGAACTGTGAAGGTAGGTCGTGCATTTTAAAGTTGGAGATAGGTGTTCATGTTGGTCGTGTGAGGTTATTTGAGCAGGCCTACAATATTTTAAGTGTTGTGGGATTGATTCTATAGTTGGGCACAATCCTTTTCTAGCATGGAATAGACCAACTAGTGTGTGTGATAGTGGGTGAAGCTAGAAGCAAATTTATTGCTCACACCGAACCTCTACTTGTGTATATTTATTGCTAGCGAACTCCGCTCAATACTTCATTAAAATTTGCTTCAACTATTTAAGTAATATCCTATTGATATTAAAGACTTTAATTTTAAGTTAAAGACAAAAATTTTAATGCACTTATATCTATGTAGTCCGCTACTGCATTCACAACCATTAAAGTGAAATATGGTGTTTTTTCCTTATTCAAAAGTTTTAGTCTTTTCTATATTTTTAATGAATGTTTGAGCATGATGTGAATGATAAATGAATCATTTCAAATAGAATACATTCTAAACTTGCAAAATATAAAAGCATTTCATTTCATACGCATGCAAAACATTAGAAAAACACCTATTCAATGGAAAATGGAAATGGTAAAAATCATTAAAAAATTGGGGGTAATCATTACACCCTTCCTTCTCTAATGATGGAAACTTGGAAGAGGGGAATAAATTATGTCCCAATGCCTTCTTGATGTGAGCTACATGAAAAAAATTGTGTACCTTGCTACATTTTGGTAACTCCAACTCATAAGCCTCTTCTCCAATCCTCTTGAAGATCTTGAATGGGTCATAAAACCATGGCTTCAAATTTTCCAATCCACTCTTCTTGAGAGAGGAATACCTAAAGGGATGTATTCTCAAGTAAACCATTCCAACAACCTCAAATGTTCACTTAGTGTGATGTTGATCTACATACTATTTTGTTGATTTTGGGCTTTTTGCAAGTTTTCTTTCAAGGATTTCATGACATCCTGACTCTACTACAATAAATCCTTGGCATTTGGGACTCGACTATCTCCAAACAACAAGTCCATGAAGCTAGGGGTATCATAACCATAAAAATCCATGAATAGTGAGATCTTAATTTAAATGTATGCAGAATTGTAATAGAACTCACCAAGGTGTAACCATCTCATCCATATATATTTTTACCTTGAAATACAATTACAAAGATACCCTTCCACCCACTTGTTGACAATCTTAGTTTTCCCATTTGTATGTGGGTGATATTTGGTACTAGGAGTGAGCTCTACCCCACTCAATCTGAATAGTTCTTGCCAAAAAAATCTTAATAACTTGTTGTCCCTGTCACTGATTATGTTCTTGGGTAACCCATGCAACCTAAAAATCCCTCTAAAATAAAAACTCGGCCACTTGTGTTGTTGTAAAAACTATTGAAACAACAAATAAATGGGAAAAATCAGTTAGCATATCAACCACAACATAGAAGCAAGCCTTTCCTTGCACCTTGGGTAACCTGGTGATAAACTCCATCAAAATACTTTCCCATTTTGATAGTGAATATGGATGAAATTTATGTGGAAAAATTTGGGGAAAAACTAAGGAGGATATTTCACTTGTCTACTTGCAAAACCCTTATCAAATTTCAACAATTCATGAATGTACAAATGAGCTCAAAAATGGGTTTTATATCTCCTGAAATTCCCATGCCCAATTTGGATTTTGAATTATATTTTATTCAATTCATATTCCTACCTTTTTTCCTCTTTAAATTGGGCACTCAACTTTATATTATAAAATATCCTAAAACTTTGTTTTCTAATATCCTCTCTCCCTATCCTCTCCCACCACTTTACTCTTCTTAAATTCATTTCTACAATAATATTCTTCATTATCCTCTTCCTATGATGAATCATTGAGTGTGGTTGAAAACATAAATTCAAAATAGCATACACAGTTTAATCTAGAAGTGTTTACTCTATCATTCATGGACTTTGGAAAAATCATACAATCTATAATCATTGGTTCATTAATATTTAACAGTTATTGATTTTAATGAAGAGATTTAGTTGCACTTGTGTCTACTATAAATCAATCCTGATGTTTTAATATAATATATTTTATTTTTTAATGTTTATATATTCGAATATATATATATATATTAAATTTAAAATAAACATCTTGTAATAAATAATCATTTTAATATATAAATTTTTTAATTATCTTTCTAGTATAT
Organism: Sequoiadendron giganteum; assembly: GCA_007115665.2. Classification (NCBI taxonomy): domain Eukaryota; kingdom Viridiplantae; phylum Streptophyta; class Pinopsida; order Cupressales; family Cupressaceae; genus Sequoiadendron; species Sequoiadendron giganteum. The sequence goes on from CM021102.1 coordinate 226,463,704, forward strand.
ATTATATTTATACAATTTATTTAATATATAATAATTTGTAATATAAAATTTGTTAAATTTATTATTTATTTAAAAGTTAGTGATTGGAATTAGGCTTATAGTTATGGACAGTGTTACGATCATTGTTGGGGTTAGAGATAGGTTTAATATTAGGATAATGGTTTAGAATTTATTCTTAGGATTAAAGTTAGAGTTAGGGTTAGGGTTTGGGTTAGGTCATGCTACAAATAACTAATTAATAATACTAAAACACTATAATTAAGAAAAAATACATTTATTTGTATTCATGTAATGCTCAAAAATTTGTACCAAAATAAAGTTAAGGAAAAAATACAAATTTTAAATTTCGATTACAACACATGAATAACTCACACAGTTTTATTTCTAAAGCACACAATTCCTAACAAGAATAACATCTAACCAAATATATATTATAATTTCTTAGGCAATCCTAGCAAGGTTTCAAGTGGAGGCATGAAATTTACCTCTTCGAGGTGGACTCAAATAGTTCAACCAACTCATTCATAATCAAAAGACACAATCAAGTCGCAAGGTATGTCAATACAATACATCAATATTAACTCATAGTAATAGAAAGAGAGTAAACCCTGGGGGGATGGACCTAATTCCTTAGGGGCTCATCTCTAATGGCCTTTCCTATGTATATATTTTGTAGAGGAATCATAGTTCAACAACTTGAGTTCACCCAACTCATATTTGATTAGACAGTAATCACACATTTAACACAGGTTTAAATCACCACTAACTCACAATGGTAGTAAATACTAAGAATGAATAACAATAGTGAATCTATAAGGGCTCCTTCCACTATAAGGAGTGATTAACAATCTTGATTATAATGCCCCTCAAGGGCCACTTGCCAACATAGATAAACAAGAATTGGTTTAGGATGAAGATAATCAAACATATCTTGAATAGGTAATTATAATTGAAGACATGGTTTTAATCCAACTATACAAAGGTCACCATATGACATTCATAAGATTAAGGGGTGAAAGGTTAATGAAACAGTCCACATATTGAATCTTTCTGGGAAATTCAACCTTCATACACTTGGTTGACTAAGACAAGGAGTATAACCCTTAGGTTCAAAGACCACTCTACTTCAGTCACCCTTATAATCTAAAAACATAGAAATACACTAACCTCAATACTTTACATAATTCACCCTATGCCTTTAATCCATTTATTAGATAATATAAGAGTGGGTATGCAATCCTTTCTAGGGTCCTCTTACCCTAGACAATTCCACTATCGGCTGCCACCCACTTAGGTGAAGTTGGAGGTCAGAAACCTCGATATGGATATAAATGGTTTTAAGGGAAAATTTATACATAACAAAGCACATCATGCTTACACAACCATTTAATGTTTGCACTTAATAATTTGGTACACTTCATGGATGCAATTCAAGTTAAGTGAAGATTTCGATGGCCATCTACGACCACAAGATAATTTACAAAAAAAAGATAACTTAAAGAATCAAACTTGCTCTCCTCCTAAACATATAGTGGCATCATGAAGCCTCATGAGCTCTAGCCAAACCCACAAGCAAGAAATATTTTAACTCCATGGTGATGAAATGGGGTCTTCCATTCAAATAATATAACATGGTATTTTAAAACAAGATTAATCTAAATGACTTTCAAATAGTGTCATGAGTGTGATATTCAAATTTCTTACTGAAGCGAGTATCTCAACACCCACTATTATTGTCAGTTATCATGTATCAAATATATATATAAATTATTGTTATTGGCATTTAAAAACCAAGAGGGACGTAGAACCCCATTCTCTATCTATTCAGGGATAACACTAAAATCGCCATACAACGGCTTATGAACAAGGGTTTAGCTGAAGACCAATGAAATGGTTGATGAAAACCAAAATTATAATCGTAGTCTAAAAACATGAAGATTACATCTACAAGCTTCACGGGTTTTCAACCTTCCCCAAAAATCTACTTATCTCAAAATTAAGCCTAAAATTCAAATGGTAACTACTACTCAGTAGTAAAATTTGTTGGCCAATCTATAGATTTTAGCAACAATAAGAATTACCCAATGATTTCTAAAGTTCCCAAAAAAGCATAGGTATAGTTTACTTATAGTGAGATCATCCACCTGCAGCCTCGAAACACTGAAAGATACGATTTGGGTATAAACACAAACTCCCATAGATTACCCCCACTACAATAAATGTTCATAATACACAAATAATGCTCCCAATACACATGATATGGTTCAAAACACAAATGCATAGATACATGCACACAAATACCAGGTGGATATGCTTAAAATCAGCTAAAGATAGACCCCATACCTGCACAAATATTCTCCAAGGGCTTGAGATAGGGTCTAGAGCCCCTGCTTCTACTCCACAAATCCTTTGTCCTCCATGAAACCTCAATAATCAACTTTAGTCATACAATAAAAAATGATATGGCAGTGTGATTCCCTACATTACACCCTTTGTCGCCTGGAAAAAGTTGCATGCCTAACCACCATTTTTTTTTCCTTTTTTCTCACCTAACTTTCTCGACAAGTTATCTCCCCCTTGAGCCTAACACCATCGACCTCATTTATTGCCTCGATTATTTTTGCATTTTTTTTACAACTAGGGTTTGTATTATATTTAATCCCCTTTGTTGTTTGCTTGATCTCCCCTATCTTCCATAGCTTCCCTTTGCATTAATGATGGCATCCATTTCCTCCATTCCTTTGCAAGAATGTAGTTGGAGCTAACATATCATTTTTTGTATCAATATTGCATTTTCCTAGCCACTGACATAAATCTAATCTTTGAATGCAAGCCATTTGATCTTGACATTTGTTTCATGATCCAACATATCTCATTTATTCGCCTTGCTTTAAAATACAACCATTTGATTTGACTTGCTTTAAATGCAGTTGTAGATTTTAAGTGATTCACAACAATGATATGAATCAATTGAAATAATTGATTTCTTCCACGTGTCTTATTCCAACAAAACCACACTAGTCAACTTTGGTCAACACGAGCATCATACATAATTAATCTTTCATTTTTTGTGATCTTATTCTTTCTTTCTATTGGGGGTTTGGAGTCGTTAATCTCTCTTACCTCATACTTCAATTGCATAGAAGAGCTTAGCAAGCAAGCCTAAACACCAATTTTCAAAGCTCTTTTACACCTATAATTGGGCCCTCGATTGTGCACCTTTACCCTTATAAGCGTTCAATTTTAAAAGTATATTTTCAGTATTAGCAACTACTAGTTGCAAGGGAATGTTGTGAGGATTGTTGTCCAAATGCTTACTATTTTGAACAAGCTTCCCTTTAAGAGATTTCTCAGTTCTCCAATGTTTAGCTATTTCTCTTCTACCAAATTCATGAAGGAAATGGGTACATCAAACAATAATTCTTTCCCACTAGGATATCCATCTATCCTCTTGGGGTTTAGGCTCAACCTTCCAAATAGCAATAAGACCATAAATTCATTTCTTATTTTTGAGATGTGAAGCATTTAATTTGTAAGGAAGGTCATTAGGAAGGGAATTAGCTCCAAGAAGAGATAAGGTGGTGAAAATGGGGAGGTGATTAGAGAGTGTGGTAGCTAAATCAAGATGGGAAAGATAGCCTACAGGGGAATGCAAAATAGAAAAATTGGGATAAATATAGAATCTATCCAAGCAGCCCATTTATTGAAGAAACCCTTCTCGAAAGTTGCTCCATGTGAACCAATGAGGTTTATGAGAGTCTATTTTACCCAAGATTGGATCATGAATACTAAGATAATTTTCAGCAAGGGTCCATGCTTCAAACTCAAGCTAAGCAAATTTGGGAAGGTTGTCCCAACTACGATCAACAACATGCTCTACCATATTGAAATCTCCCTCCAAAATCCACTCAATAGTAGGTAAATTCATGTGAAGCTAGTCCCAAAAATTCACTCTCTTAGTTGAGGATTTGGGGGAATAGATGGAACAAAATCCAAGAAGGTTACCTTGAACAAGGGTGGTTTCCCACACACAACAATTATTTGGATTAGATCCAAAGGTAACGATTTTTTTGGCTAGCCATGGGCCAAGACCCAATACAACACCTCTAGAACCATCAAGATGTTCTGTATGGAAGAATGTTGCCTCATCCCAAATCAAGACCAATGTAGCTTCAAGATGAGATTGGCTAACTTTCACTTCTTGGAACATTAGGATACTCATTTGACTACTTAAGACAAACTATTTGACCTAATATTTACAAGATGGGATTGTCAAACCCATTGCATTATAGGAATAAATATGGTAGTTCATTGTGATTCAGGAATTTCCTTATCTAAGAGGAGAGTGTTAAACTGATTGGAGACCAATAAGGCATGCAAATATAAGAATCAATATGTAGGGGGTCTCTCTCTAGAGGTCGATCTTGATCATGATCTCAAGGGCTTGAGGGGGTGTTCTCGTAGGGTTGTTTAATTGGGACGAAGCACCCATGAGGATAGATGGGGGGATTCTTAAGGTACCAGTCACCTAAAAAAGCTATAAAAAATGTTGGGCATTAGAGAGGGGTGGCGTGGCTAGCTCCTTTCTCTTTTTGGGAAGTTCTTTCTTAGCTCTAAGGATGTCCTTGAAGGTGGCATTGTCATGAGAGAGAAGAACACAAAGGGACGTTAGGATTAGGTGGAGATTTAGAGTGGGCGAGAATGGAGGGAGGTTTTTGGAGGGAAGATTGAGGATATGGATGGGGCAATAGCTTATGGGAGTGGAGGATCAGAGATAGGGGCTTAAGGGGGATGTGGTTTGCGATGAGGGAAATATCTAATAAGGTGTCCCTCTTTTCAAAAATAAAAGAAAGCATTAGGCTTATTAAGATAGGTGACTCACTAAGTGAAATAATTTAACTAGGGCCAACCAACTTGATGGAATTAGGGAGAGGTTGGCTTAAGTCCATTTCAACACAGACTTTGGGGTGCACTTTCAAAATGGACCATTTTTCTGAGCTATGTTTGCACCACAAGACCCTTCCTATTTGTTCTGCTATATTATGAAGAAAGGGATGAAATGATAAGTTAAGGAGGGGTGTCTCCATCCACAATGGATATTTAGTTTTAGAAAGCCCTTCCTAGTGGAAGTCAATAGCCCAAGCTTGGAGGTAATAGTTTTGATCACAGATTATCCATGAACCATAATGAAGAGTTGCTCTAGCATGATCTAGGCTCATGAAGGTGCAACAAACATACCCTCTCCCTAAGCCCTTGAAGTATTCTATTAGGCATTAGGAAAATTCACCACCGATAATTCACCACCAAAAATTTGCCCCCAACAATTCACCACCAATAATTCATCGTTGTGACATATTCATCACGTATATAATTCACCAACAACAATTCATCGCCATGGTATATTTACCGTGTATACCTTTTTTATGCATTCAACAAAATCTCTATACTATTTCTTTTTTGGGTACTCTTAGACACTTAAGTATTGAAAAATGTATACGTGGTGAATATACCACCATGATGAATTGTTGGTGGTGAATTGTATATACAGTAAATATGTCACAACGATAAATTGATCGGAATGAATTTTTGATGATGAATTACTCACGGTAAATTTTCCTAGAACCATTCTATTACCCACCCCTTTTGTTCCCAATTTCTACATGTCCATTTTAAAAATTCTTCTTCATTTGGGATACCTTATAAGAAGAACAAGATGATTGATCTTTCTTTTTATTCTTCTATAACGTCTAACTATTTCATCAAGAAATTCAAATGTGATATATTTACCTTTAGTAGTGTCTCAAGATTAGGTGGTTTGGTTGATGCTCTCTTATAATCATGTGGTATGGATGTCATGTTCTTTGGGTGGGTCAAGGTTTACTGTCTAGGACCCAATAACACATATCTCCAAGGTGTTTGCATTGACTGGCTGGGTGGAAGAACTAGGGTATGCGTGAGGAATCTCTTTCTGAGCAATGTTCTTTGGCTCGCTCGACATCCCCTTTTCTATTTCCTTTTTTCTTCATTCCAGATACACGTTGGCTTAACACAGACTGGGACCCAACACTTGCTTCTCTAGGTGTAGTTAAACCCAATGATTTAGCCGTTGTTAGGGAAGGAAGATCACAACATAACTAGGGTTTGTGGCGGTTTGTTGCAAAGCACATGGGATGAAAGTAGATTTTTTTTGTAACTTATTCAAACTTGAAGAAACATCTATGGACACCACCAACCATTCAGTTTTTTCCAACTTCGACAAAACCTATTTTCATTTGTTATCTATTGGATTGATTATAGGGCTATCAAAGTCGGATGCCTAGCGAATATTATATTTAACAAGGGATTGTCGAATGGACTATAGATGGGTAATACGTAAAATTTAGTATTACCTTCATCGATTTGATAGATCAAATACATGCACTTTCTTGTTAACATGTGCAATGAACATTAATTTATTACTTTTACATATTATAAATTTGAATTTAAGAGGTATATCCTAAAACTAAATTATAGTATCAAAAATAATTTTGAGAATTTATAATGGAAAAAATGTTGTATATTGGAATCATTTTAAATTGGTCATCAAAATTTAAGGTTAATGACATGTGGTACATGGTTCTCATGTTTTTGATGAGATATTAGTTATATTTTATTCTTTGGAGTTGTTGGTATTGTAATTGGGGAGAAGCTAAAGTGTAGACAAAATGTACCTATACATGTAACATTATAACATAACATCCCATCCCCACCACATCCCCATAACATAATTTACAGTCATTGAATAGAAAGAAGAAAATGTTGCATGCCCAATTTTTTGTTTGTCTCCATTGAGTTTTAGTTTGTTATTCCGCATTTGGGTATTTCCAATTTGGTTGGAAATTAGAGCAGCAACTCTGTGTTTTGTTTTGCATTTAAAATCTCTACATGGTATCAAAGCTTGATGTATTTTGATAATAAGAAATCTCTGATTTCTTGACATGGTATTAGAGCTTGTTGTATTTTAACAGTAAGAAATCTCTTATTTCTTGACATGGTATCAAAGCCATAGGCCCCATTTCCTTGTGAGTTAGGGCATTTTTTTTGGGTATTTAAATTTTTTCTGTAGGAGACATGGTTGGAGATGAAGGAAATAGTTGGCAGTAGCCACTATCCTTTAATGGACAGAACTATGATGTCTGAGAAAAGAAGATGAAGACCATTATGGTGGCCAATGATTTGTGAGATTTTTTGATATATGGGTTCGTGGATGTCACTGACCCAGCTGCATTTTTAGCTCTCACAAATAACTAGAAGTCCCAGTTGAAGGATCGGAGAAAGAAAGATGCTAAGGCATTGAGTTTGATAGAGGTAGCCTTGACATAGGCTATTTTCCCCATAATAGCAGCAACTCAATATGAAAAAGAAGCTTGGTAAATCCTTCAAACTAGCTACAAAGGGACTGATAAAGTCAGATCCATGAAGCTCCAGTTACTTTGAAGAGAGTTCGAGGTTATTGAAATGAAGGAAAGTGATTCTATTGCAAAATTTCAAACAAGGTTCTCGGGTTTGTTAAACTAGCTGAGAGCAAATGGAGAAATGATAGAGGATCAAAAGATTGTTGAAAAAATCTCCAGATGTCTACCCACAAGGTATGATTCACTCGTCATTTCTGTTGAAGAGGTGAAGGACCTCTCTACTTTGATGATGGATGAGGTAATGGGTTCTCTTCATACCCATGAGCAATGCCTAAAAAGTTCTACTATTTCTTGCCAAGAGCAAGCTTTTAAAGCTCAGTCAAATGCAAGAGGTAGGGGGAGAGGTAGAAATGGCTCCCGAAGAGGTAGAGGCAGATCCAGACAAGGTAATGCTAAAGGAGAAAGCTCAGGATGAGAAAGAATCCAAGAAGGAGCAAGAAACTCTCAGAACAACTCCCGAAGAGGCATGAAGAACAATAGTTTGAGTGGGAGAAATGACAAGAGCAACGTGGAGTGCTACTATTGTCATAAGTTTGGTCATTATGTGAGTGAGTGCTAGAAAAAATATGGTAATAAGAAAAAACAAAATGCAAATGTGGTTGATTCAAATGTGGCTGAAGGAAATCAGTCCACAGCCTTCATCATGTGCAATGTTGGTGAAGAAGGAAGCCCTGAAGTCTGGTATTTGGACAATGGTTGCAACAACCACATGAGTGGTAATGAAAGTTTTTTATTTCATTGATAAAAATGTAAATTCTGAAATTAGAATGGGGAACAATTGAATAGTTCTAGTCAAGGGAAAATGATCTATCATGATCCGCACCAGGCAAGGTGAGAAGGACGAGGTTCAAAATGCATTTTTTGCATCAAGGTTAAAGTATAATCTCATGAGTGTTGGAAAGCTGATAAAAAATGGATACAAAGTGTTGATGGAGAAGGGACAATGCGTCATTTATGACAAGAATGAGAGGACAAAGGTGTTTGTAGTAGTTGCAATTACAAAGAATCAGATGTTTCCTTTGAATATTGAGACGTGTTTCTCATCTTAGTCTATTGTTGCACCTCTCATGGATAGAAAATGTACATCAGTACAACAAGCAGCCCTCAAAAGCACCATTCAAGACCCCTCCAAGTTATGGCATCTCAGGTATGGACACTTAGGCTATGCTGGTTTGAGTCTTTTGTCCAAGAGAAAAATGATTGATGGTTTGCCAAGTATAGTAGAGCCTAATGTTAGGTGTGAGGCTTTCATTTTGGGCAAGCAACATAGGCATCCCTTTCAATCGAGCAACTCTACAAGGGCAAGGACACCATTGGAGTTGGTGCGCATGGATTTGGTAGGCCCTATGAAAATCACATCCATTGGTAATAGAATATTTTTTATGACCTTTATGATGATTTTAGCCATAGGACATGGGTCTATTTTTTGCAACATAAGTCTGATGCATTTGATAAGTTTCTATTGTTTAAGGCCCAGGCTGAAAAGGAGAGTGGACATTTCATTAAGGTTCTAAGGTCAGATTGTGGAGGAGAGTATACCTCCAATTATTTTGTCAATTTTTGTAGGGAAAATGGCATCAAGAAGGAGCTAACAGCCAGTTATACTCCACAGCAAAATGGAGTGGCTGAAAGGAAGAATAGGACCATCGTGGAGATGGCAAGGAGCATGATGAAAGAAAAAGGACTCCCAACTGAATATTGGGGAGAGGTTGTAGCAATGGTTGTTTATCTAATAAATAGAAGTCCAACAAAGGTAGTCTGTGACAAAATACCACAAGAGGCATGGACAAAATGTAGATGGATGGTTGAGCACTTAAGAGTGTTCGGTTGTGTAGCATATGCTCACGTGCCTAAAGAAAAGAGGCAGAAATTGGATGACAAAGGTGAGAAGTGCATCTTCACGAGGTATTGTTCAGAATCCAAAGCCTATAGACTATATAACCCAGTCAACAAGAAAATTGTTATCAGTAGAGATGTGGAGTTTTTAGAAAATCAATCATGGGATGACACGACTGCTCTCGATCGCTCCCAATCGCTCCCGATCATTCCTGATGTTGAATAAAAGGAATAGAAAGTACTAAATGATGATTCAGTGGAACCTACAGTAGTTCCTAATAATTTTGGACGAGCTCCCGATTGCACCTGATTGCTCCTGATCAAAACAGATAGAAAGGCAAGTAGCCATAGTCAACCAGAGAATGGGTCGCAGAGAGCTCCCAACAGCTCCCAACCACTCCCGATCACTCCTGATTGCTCTGGAACCAACTTGTTTAGCAGAACAGCAGTAGCAGTGAGAGTTCAGACCCTACTCTCACCTCCCTAATTCCAAGAGTCTTAGGGAGATCTACCAAGATGAAAGTTATGATGAAGAGTTTGATGATAACATGAATTTTGCATTATTTTATCCTAGTGATCCAATTTATTTTGAAGTTGTGAAATAAGATAAATGGTGTGAGGCCATGGATGAGGAGATAGATACAATAGAAAGGAACAACACATGGGAGTTAACTAATTTGCCGCCAAACAAGCAAGTTATTAGGGTGAAATGGGTCTACAAGACCAAGTGCATTGTTGAAGGAAGGATAGAGAGGCACAAGGCACGTTTGGTGGTCAAGGGGTACAAATAACAATTTGAGAGAGATTATGATGAAACATATGCCCCTTTTGTAAGGATGGAGACTGTGTGAGCAGTCATAGCAATTGTAGCCCAACACAAATGGAAAGTGTTTCAAATGGACATTAAGTCCACCTTCCTTAATGGAGTGTTGAAAGAGGAAGTTTATGTGGAGAAGCCATTTGGATATGAAGTTCCAGGAGAAGAACACAAGGTGTATAGGCTGAAGAAGGCTCTTTATGGGCTGAAGCAAGCTCCACGGGCATGGTACAACATGATTGACTCATATTTGATGAGCAAAGGCTTTAGCAAAAGTGATGGTGAGTCCACTCTTTACATCAAGGCAAAAAATGGTAATATTTTGATTGTTGTCTTGTATGTAGATGATCTTGTTTTTACTGGGGATGATGGTTTCCTCATTGTTGATTTTAAAGAGGCCATGAAAAAAGAGTTTGAAATGATAGATTTAGGTATCTTGAGATATTTTCTAGGCATAGAAGTAAAAAAAATGTATGATGGTATATTTATCTCTCAAGAAAAATATGCAAATGAGATCTTGAAGAGAATTAGGATGCTTGAAAGAAAGCCTGCCCCAACACCAACAACCATAGGTCTAAAGTTGAGCAAGGAAGATTACAACAGCAATGTGGGTCCAACCATGTAAAAAAATTTGGTTGGAAGTTTGATGTATTTGACAGCAACTAGGTCAGATATAATGCATGGACTGAGTCTCATTTCTAGATTTATGGAGACTTGTAGAGACACCCATTGGAAAGCGGGTAAAAGAATCCCGAGGTATGTGAATGGCACCAAAGGATATGGAATTTTGTACACAACAACAAAATAATATGGGTTGATTGGATACACTGACAATGATTGGGCAGAAAGTTTGGATGATAGGAAGAGCACATCGGGCTATGTGTTTCATTTGGGTTCAGGTGTTATTTCATGGGCTTCCAAGAAGTAGCCTATTGTTTCCCTATCAATAGTTGAAGCTAAGTATGTAGCAGCAAATGCAATAGTGTGTCAGGCTATTTGGATGAGAAGAATCTTGGCAGATTTGAAAGAAGAACAAGAGGATGGAACAATGTTTTTTTGCGACAATGTTTCATCGATAGCTTTGACAAAAAATCTTGTGTTTCATGGAAGAAGCAAGCACATTAAAATCAGGTATCATTTCATTCGTGAATTGCTTGAAAATGGTGAAATCAAAATGGTATTTTTTAGGTCTGAGCAACAGCTAGCAGACATATTCACCAAGCCTTTGAGCAAGGATAGTTTTGAGCGCCTAAGAAGTAGATTGGGCGTAGTTGATTTGGATCAAGATTGATCCTATTTTGATGGCTCGAAAAAAAGGGGGAGTGTTGGAGATATTTAGTGTCTATGAGCCTATCGTTGCTTTACCTACTTGTTAGGAGCCATTTATCATTGCCAATCTTTGGGATCTTCATCCCTCTAGCTCCTGGCTGCTCAGAATTGAATGGAGTAGGAATTTTTGAATTCCTAATTAATGCTGGTAGATAAATTCGAATTTGAGAGGGATTTTTTGAATGAGACAAATAGAAGGAATGTTTTCCCAGTCAGTAAGTTGGAAGAAGTCAACTTTTGTAGAAGCAAGTGATTTGCAGAAAGAAGTGAAATTGTAGTAGCAACAAAGAACATTTTGTGCAAGGAGTTTCCAATAGCTCTGGATTGCTCAGAGTTGTTCTAGAGTGTTTGCAATGAGCAGTTGATTACTCCTAATCGCTCTGAGTTTTCTAGGAACAACAAATAGTTCCAAATGAGTTGTAAAAGTGAGCTCTAAGTAGCTTCTAATTGTTTATGAATTGGTTGAGTAGCCTTTGATAGCTCCTAGAAAGTGTAATAGGTAGTTTGTAGTTTGTTTTTAGAATGTTATGTTGTTTCCCTTCAGCATTGTAATTTCTAGTCATTGAATAAAAAGAAGAAAATGTTGCAAGCCCAAATTTTTGTTTGTCTCCATTGAGTTTTAGTTTGTTATTCCGCATTTGGGTATTTCTAGTTTGGTTGGAAATCAGAGCAACAACTCTATGTATTTTGGCATGGTATCAGAGCTTGTTGTATTTTGACAGTAAGAAATCTTTTATTTCTTGACATGGTATGAGAGCTTTCTATATTTTGACAGTAAGAAATCTCTGATTTCTTGACATGCACGCCCTTCATGCACATAAACCCTAAATCTCATAGGAAAATCACTTGAATTTGATCTTTCTATTTCATTAGCTTCATTGTCTATGTATATATGGTTAGATTGCTTCCTAATTTTTTTCTTTTACAAAGATTATGAAAAAGAAAGTGAAAGAAAGGTGAGTGTGGAATCTTTTTAAATAACTCAACACATTAACTAGTTTTATCATTTTTTAAGGTGTGAAATTTCTTGACAAAATTGGTTGATCTTTCTCTTATTAATTTGATTTGTATATCACCTATCCTCTTTATTAAAACAATTGTAATGACAATATTGTTGGGTTGTTAGCTTCTTTTTTTTACTTTTGCGGTATGGTCTTAGGTTTTATGGAAGTGTGAAGAATATGGTAAACTTGATAGAGATGTGATGAGAATTCAAGAGTGTTGTAAGCTACTAAATGAGTTTGTAGATGAGTCTGATCTTGACCTTGATGAGCCCCAAATCAAGAATCTCCTCCAAACAATAGAAGCCATTCACAAGGATTATGTGATATTTTGGTGAATGTCATGGAATTTGGGTTTATAACTGCCAAATGCATTTGTTTGAAAGTTTCTAAAATATCTATAACACATCCATTTCACTGATAAAAGGATTTTTATTGAGTATTTATAATAACAAACTTTTCATCTATTTGCAGCCTTTAAGGATTCATAAAGAATCTTTCTTTATCAGTATAATATGGGTAGTTATTAACTTTCTAAATATTTTTGAAAGTCTCAGCCATCCCTTGTCATCAACATTTTCTGGAGAGCTATGAAATTACATAAAACTAGATTATTATGTGTTTTCTTTGGTTTGGCATTTAAGAACTAGTTGGGAACCAAATCATTATTGTTGATAAGATTTGCATAGCCATCCTTTGTTTCCCTATCCGTCTCATCTTAAGCTTCAGATCAGTTTTTTACATGAAGTTATTAACTTATTCACTCTTGCTATTGCTTCTCTAGTTGAAGTTACGAACATGAGGTTGCTTTATTTCAAAGGAGGATGCTTATCAATGAAGAAGAAGAGTTGGTTCAAGTTTTGGGGGGTACTCAACAGAAGTGACCTACCATTGAAGAAGGAAGCATACCAGTGCTCATGTAAATTGAAATGCTAGGGTCTCATAGACTTCATCACGTGAAAAATGTATGGTTTCCTTTAAGTCTTCGCATTGGTTATTGTGGTGGATGTTAACAAGAATTTTATGCATCACTATAAAACTAACACTCTTCTTCTTAGCATTCACCACAACTAAGGCTTACATTGTTCACGTGACGAAATATCTATGTTTATACTTGTATGGAAAGTTTGATTTTGTATATTGCTTATTCTTTTGTGTAGGTTTACAATTCTAGGCTGAAAATTATAGGTCACTTTTCATTACCCATTTAGCCTTATGTATAGACTGTTTTGTTTGATTTATTTTGAAATCATTCAATGGATATAAGATTGTAAGTTGAAATTATATGTTTTATTAATATTCATCTATGCTGATTTGATTTTTATAACAAATTGGATTGTGTTTTATAATCTGCATTTTGTCATACATAGACATGTGTTGAAATTTTGTTATCTCAAATGCATATGTGGAAAAGCACATAATCTTAATATTGATAAAAAAATTAATGTTCAAATTTTTATTTAATAGATTGTTTCATTTTTTTCTTCACAATGAATTAAATTGCATATTATTTCTAATCGCTGAGTTGTAAAGAAGGCACAACTAACAATTTTATAAATGACCATTACATTAGTGAATCAAATTTTTATAGTTTTGTGTTTATCATGTGATGTAATACTACTACTTTTATTTTGTAAAATCAAGACCTATTATTTTCTCAATAACTTCAATCCTATTTGGTTGCAAAGCATTTCATTCTTTGACATGAAATAGTGAAAAAAATAATGCTTTCTTAGCTCTCAATTTAATGTCAATTTGACTTTGTCATGTGTCTAATTAATTTTCCATATAATGAATTAATACATGTAGGATGACTAAAGATAGATTAGGAAGAAAATTCTACATTTTATAGAAATGACTTGAGTGTGTTGAATAAATTTTAATATATGTGGATTTTACCTTTATGCATAGCATTGAACTTTCCCAAATTCTAGGTTTAAACTTATTTGCTTGACTATAGTATGTTGCATAGAAATGGTAATGTGAATTTGAGGATTACCTAGTCAAGGATTATTCTCCTTAGTGAAACTCCAAGGATACATGATTAATTTAATGATTCTCAATAGATATTAAAGACAATAGGCAATATATCTTAAGAATGCAACATAAATATCTTCATGCTTATGATTGTGTGATGTTGCTACAAAGCTCTTTTATTGGATGTACAAAATAAAATATGGTTTGTATTTTTATACATCAACCTAGCATGTAATTCAAATATTTTTGCACTTTATTTGGCTTACAATATGGTTGTGTTGTGCAGTTTTGCACACACGTCCCACTAAAAGTAGGGACCCTCTTTTGCCTGGACTCTTGGCTCTTTTTTGTGGCCTTGCCCTTTTTCGAGCTTTTCTTTGGAAACCTTGGGGTTTTGCTTTTGGGTGCATTGGTCCTTTGGTCCTGGATTTGGGTTACTTTACAATGTTCCTAAAAGCTTATCTTGCTAGTAAAGTGGCCCCATTATTCTAACACTTTTTAAATTCTAAGTCTTTTGGACAATTTCAAGATTTTCCTTGTTTTCGGGATTTTTCCCCTCAGGCGGATTTCCCTGGCTGCATAAAAAGCCCGACAAGGCTAGTTCTGTGCTGTCTTCGAAGATTTTGGTGCTCCGTAGAAATCTATCTTCCCTGATTTTTTCCGATTTTCCTTTGTTCCTTCAGTTTGCATCTTTGGGCTGGTTTTGCACTATCTTCAGAGATTTTGGTTTTCCGTGGAATTCTGTCTTCCCCGGATTCCTCTGAAATTTCCTTTGCCTCTACAATTTCTCGGGTTGCATCTCAGGTTGTTTACCTCGATACCACTGGGGTTCGTGCTTCGCTTGCGGTGGTGTGGTTTTAGTCACTTTGGGGGCATTGGGAGGCCAGATTGCTGGTCAATGACATGGGAATTGTGTTGATTTCGTAGGAATCTGTTGCCTTGGGAAAATCCAGATAATCTGTCCCTACTTCATTAACCCGTGATATGCTAAGTTTTGTTGGTTTTGGTAATTTTTGTCCCTATCAAATTTTTCTAAAAGTCTGCTATTTGTCTAAGACTGGGAAGATTCATGGTCTGACTATTAATGGTTCTGCATTGCATGATGGATTTGGATTATTTAATGATATGTGCAAACATTTCTGGAGTTTTGACTGATGAGTGATTGGCCTTTTGGTGATTTCTATGCTTCTCTCACTAAAGTCTGTCTGGCCCGGAATTTCTCGAAATTCCTTCTTGACCTGAATTCCGTGAGGGGGTGAAAATCCTGAACCCTGGCAGGGGGTTGCTTTAATGAAGTTTTATTGGATTTTGATCGTTGTTCTGGATTCCTTTGATGATTAGCATGTTGTTTATGATTGATTAACACAGATTTTCATGCCATAATGAATTTTAATGGTGGCCACTTTGAATGCAGGTTGGATCGGGCAAATTGTTGTTGTTGAGGCTGAGAGGAAGAAGTGGGTGTACTTTGTGGGATTTGTGGGACTGCAACCAGGTACATTTTGTGGTTGCGAGAAGGTGAAGCTCGCTCATACACATCTAGGTCAACATGCTCAAGGGTTGTTTGTCCGAGTTGGGCATGACATGGAGGAATTCAAACTGATTTGACTCGATCAAAGTCATTGGGGAGGCTCAGCTCGGCTGTTGGTCAGTGGCTCATATTCACACTCATATGACACACACATTACCCTTCTGCTTATTCATGCCAGTGGGACATTAATGGCAAAGGGACCTGCAGGGTTTGTTCCATCTAAATTGGGATTTGTAGAGATCTCAAGCCGATCTGAAGGGGCGCCTCATGCATTAAATGTAGGACGATGATCTATTACAAGTTGTTTGAGATGATATGGTTGGTGGCCGACCTTCTCTGTAACCCTAGCTCGGGCTAGCACGGGACAAGATTTCTATAAGTATGGCATTTTGCCTCATTTGTAAGGGTTGGAAAGAAAAAAAAGTAGGTTATTGTTGGAAAATAGAGGTTAGACAAGTTTGTAAAGGGTTAGACAATAGATTAGAAGAATTAGGAGTTAGTTTCATTTTCAAGCAAATGTTGTAATACAAAATATCAGAATTGTTGCTATTACTGGTGATTTAATACAAGTGAAGACATTGTGTTATTATTGGTGTCTTCTTTGGATTGATTTGTCTTGCATGGTTCTTATTCTATCTTCCAAATTGCTTGAAAATATCTGAATGTATTTTAGATTTAGAGTAAATAATTTAATGGTTCTTGTGATTTAATGCTTGGAGTGTAGCAATCTTTGGTTCATACTTTGGGAAACTTCTTTATTATGGGACTATTGTGCAAGGTCAACTTGTACCTGTTATTTATGTGCTTAGTTCAATTGTGGGCACTTGTCCATGTCAACTGCAAAACTAAGGTTGGCTTGGATGAATGTACATAATCTAAAAATCTTTAATTCCTTAGAAGATCGCACTATTTCTATGAGATTGCAGGTATAGTCTGGGTTAAAAAAAAAGTAGTTTTAAAGGGATTGGTTTGTTCCAAGCATTTCTTCATTAGTATTGTTGATCTTAGGAGTAATATCAATCTTAGGATTTTTGAAACCCTTACCTTTTGCTTTGTAAAAATATGAACTCAAGTATCACTCTGTTGCAAAATCTGATAAATTTAGAGTCTCCAGTATTTGCTTTGTAAGGTCCCTTTGTGATTACTAGCATTTTCACATTTATCACTGAGTGGTTCCACTACATTGTCATGACCTGACACCCAAGAGACCTTGGGGTTATCTCTTTGTTCATAGAGATGAACCTTTCAAGAGAAATAGGATATTTTATATTCCATCTGAGTTGTTGCTGTGCAGAAAACACCATCAACAGGATTGGCGATAGAAGGAGGGCCCTGAATAAGCAAGTTGGAGTATTTTCTTAATGCCCTTTCTCCTGAGAGACTTAGAAGGAGAATCAGATCTACCACAGGAGAAGAAGAAGAGTTTCAAGAACTTCCACCTCCAACTAGGTCAAGAAGGACCAGAAGAAGGGATTCATCATCCAATCCATCGTTTCCACCATCCTCACCCTCATCCACCTCATCTTCATCCGATTTTGGGGTTGTTTCCATTCAAAAATCCCAACCAGTCATCACTTAGCCCTTACCACCTCCACCTCCACCGATGGCTTCCTTGGCAAGCAACCCATCCCCTCTATCCTTCAACAACTACAATGTTATGCCCAAGAACCTTGAGCATTTTTGCTCTAAGTTTCACACGAGTGATCCTAATAGAACAATAGAGGAGCATATTCTGATTTTTTAGACCCATCTGAGGGATAGAGGGATTAATCATGAAGATGTTGCATGTAGACTTTTCCCTTACTCCCTAGGAGAGGAGGCCTTTTACTGGTACAACCACTTGCCTGTTCTATCCATCCATAACTGGGTTGAACTTGAGGCTACATTTCTACATAAGTTTAAAATTCGCATCATTTCCAATGAGCTTTACATGTAGTTTACCGGAGTTAAGAGAGAATTCAATGAGCCTATAAGATCATTCAACAATAGGTTCCACTGTGCATACACTAGATTGCAGACACATTATGCTATGGATGATGCCACCACCTTAGAAGTCTATTTTGAGGCCCTAGATATTCTTACATCCACCTTCCTTAAGTGGAGAACCAATCCTCCAACTACCCTACTCACTACATATATAGAGGATGTTAAAGTCAGTATTGATTTGAGACAACACTTGTCAGGACCCCTACCATCTCTAGGACCATCTGCTCACCCTGGGAAAGTCCAAGCTCTTAACCATGCACTGACTAATTACACTCCCATTATGAATGCCATTCCATAGCTGCCTTTGGTTCCACACCCAGATCATCCAATAAGTCAGGCTCACCCAATGCCCAATTATCTGAAGTAGGGTGCCAATCAACCCCTTTATCCACAACCACGAGCTGGTTTCCCTACATATTTACAGAACTGAGAAGTTTTGAATTAGTCTACATGTCCTGGAGGAGTGTCAGGATAACCCCCAAACAATATAAATTGAGTGTCTTATAGTAGTTTTGATAAGGAAAGGTTAGATGAGCTAACCGAGCGAGTGAAGAAGTTGAATATGGAGGTAACCTACTTGAGGAGCCAAAACAACCAACTCCAAGTTTCTCAAAGGAGCATGCAATCAAATTACAATAGGGAGAATCAAGATGTTGCATGAGGGCAGCACTCTGACAAAAATCATAATTTTGAAAGAGACCAGGGTTCTGGTCAAAACTTTGATAGAGGTCATCAAGGTGGACAAGGGTTTGATATGAGATGACCACCTAGGTATAATAGGTCATGGAATACCAGACCTAATAATGGAGGAGTCCCCACTCCATTGGACCAACCTTCCAATCAAGATAAACCTCAGAGTGGAGTATATCTAACCGAAGCAGCCTTGTCAGGGTGGTGTAGGCTTCACAAGACAGGCCAACACTATGAGCTGGATTGTTTTGAATTTCAAACTGTTGCTTCCATCTTTCAATATGAAGTTGAAAACAACTCCACTGGTCGAGATTTGGTACCCTCAAATCCATATGACTCCCCATTTTTGGTGTTGAATCATGCTCCTTTCCCGAGGGATGAAGAGAATGAACCAGAGGATGATTCAAGTAGCCAGAATGAGGAGGCTGAACAAGTGTTCAATGAAGATGAAATCTCTCAGTTATTTAATAAGGGAGCTGAAAATGATAATGGTCCCTTACATGAAGAGGAAGCTAGTATTGAAGAAGTACAAATGTTTCAGCAACCTACAAAAATGTATGATTTGAGGAATAGGCCTAACAGGAATCCACAAGATGGAGGCTCATTTACCACATCTATTACTCCAAACAATTTTACCACTCCACCAAACCCACATGCCAAAAATAATCCATCTTACCCTTAGGTACCAACACAATACTTTGCAAAAGGAGGACAACCTGATCTATCAAAAGGAAGCAATTTCGATGCAACAAAGGTTAAGCAGACTGGTCATTCTAAGGAGACCCACACTGACATGAATGTGGGACAATTAGGTGAATATGTGACTGAAGAACTCAGGAAAGTAAAGGTTAGTCTCTCTACTTTTGAGTTGTTAAGGGTTCCTGAAATCATAAATGTAGTCCTAGGGTCTTTCAATTCAAGTACAACACCACAAGGAGTAGCAGTCAACGAGGCAATCGACATGCCTCCTAATTCATAGGCACCTAAAGGTCCAAGTCAAGAACAACCCAGAGATAGGGGTAAAGAAAAGGATAAGAACCAAGTTGTACAAGTTGACACTCAAATGAGTTTGTTCTAGGGCAAGATGGAAACCCCTCCCTTCTTGATTTCTATTCGTATCTTTGGGAAGAATCTATACAATTTTCTTCTAGATTCAAGGGCATCTACAAACATTATGCCTTTTGCTATCTATAGGGCTCTAGGTATTACCCATGCAGCCTCTTAGAAGAAGGTCACCCAATTGGACAAAAAAGAGGTAAATATAGTGGGAGAACTGAACATGATCCCCATGCAAGTTGCTTCAGATCCTATAGTGCAACAAGTACTTAATATTGAAGTGGCAGATATTCCTGACACTTATGGTTTGATCTTGGGTCAAGATTTCACCAAGGTACTAAATGGATATACATCCACAGATCATTCTCACATGTGGCTCCCTTGGAAAGGAGTCCCAAATCAAATCAGAATTGAAAGAGAACCCAAAAATAAGTATGTGATCACTAAATATCAGAATACTTCAAATGAGATATTGGTGTCAGAGGTGAGCATGGGGAACTATGTCCTGGCCGCCCTTGTTTCAGACACAGAGGAATTTTTTATGTTGAAAGGCTTCTCTAATGAATCCACATCTGAAGCCAGTAGTTCTGAAGCACTACTTGAACAAACAAAATAACTTGATGACCAGGAATATAGACAACTTAGCTTGCTAGATAATTTCCAAGAGTTTATCCAGAAGTACATGGAGGATCAGTTTCAATTGGGAAGAAATATGGATTTTAAGGAATTGTTGCTCCCCAATTGGTGTGAAGTTCATAATGACCCTCACTCTGAGCTGGAGTGTTTCTTGTGCCAAACTGTAGTGGATTAGATACAAAGATGCATTAATCCAGCTCCAACTGTCAGGCTAGATATACAAAGAATTTAAAATGATCTAAAAGGAAAGAGACCAAGGTCTCCTGAAGATCCTCCGAGTAGTAGTAAGTACAAGGTTAGTCAGAAGAAATTAGGAGCTAGTGGTTGCTGGATATTGAGATTTGATGGATCTAAATCGAAGCAGGGTGCTGGAGCAGGATTTAAACTAATCAACCGTAAAGGTAAAACCTATTTTGCTTCTCATAGACTCTAGTTCCAGTGCACTAATAATGTAGCTGAATATGAGGCTTTGCTCCATGGATTATTAATGGCCTTGAGAAAGGAAGCCAGGATCTTGCAAGTGTTTGGAGATTCTGAGTTGGTAGTTATACAAGGGAACAATACTCGTGCCATAATAGAAGAATGAACAACTACATGCATAGATTATGGGATCTCATTGAAGGATTTGATGCCTTCAACATTCAATTGGTCCTCCGAGGTAAGAATCAAACTGTTGATTCTCTGGCATAGGAAGCAAGTACATTGGAGCCCTCATTGCTCTCAGGTTTGAAGAATTTCACTGTGGAGCTCACCCTAGTACCCTCAGTGCTTGAAAACATCACAAATTTCTAGATGTTTGAGGATGACAAGCATATTCTTGATTTCATCACGAGCTGTGATGTGTTTGCTTCCTAGGTGATTGATGAGGTAGAACCTCAAGAGGTTGAAATGGACCTAGAAGGGGTCATTAACCTGAAAACTAATACTATCCTAAGGGGGATGGTGCAATTAGAATGAATTTTTGATCTGGATAAGATAAAAGATCAGGAACAACAAGTGAAAAGGGAATCTCTTAGCAATCAATGTGAAACGTACAACATGGGGACCCAGGAGGGTGTCAAAAATGTCTTTATTGGTAAAGTGTGCACTCCAAAGGAAAGGAGAGGAATTATTGATTCCTTGCACACTTATCAAGATGTGATAGCATGGAGCTATGATGATTTTAAGACATGATACTTTAGTCATTACACATACTATTCCCTTGAAGTCAAATGTTAAGCCATTCAGGGAAAGACAACAGCCAATTAATGCTCTGATGGAGCCCATCATTTAGAAGGAGGTGCAGAAGCTACTTTCAGCATGAATCATATTCCCAGTAATACATTCCACATGGGTTGCAAACTTGGTTCCAGTAAGGAAGAAAAATGAAGAAATCAAACTATGTGTTGATTTCAAGAACCTTAACATGGCATCAGAGAAGGATAATTATCCAGTCCCTTCACTGGATGAAGTACTTCAGATTGTTAATGGGTCTCAGATGATGTCTTTTCTGGATGGGTACTCCGGATACAATCAGGTTATGGTACAATATGAGGATAGGCACAAAACTTCCTTTACTACAAAATGGGGAACTTTTTCTTACAGAAGAATGCCCTTTGGATTAATCAATGTCGGGGCTACATTCCAAAGGGAAATGGATGTTGCTTTCAAAGACATCATTGGTAGGTGCATCATCATTTACATGGATGATTTGATAATCTTTTCTAAGAGGAGAGGTGATCATATTGCATATTTATGCCAAGTATTCCAACAGTGTATAGAGTTTGGCATCTCAATTAATCCCAAGAAGTGCATCTTTGGGGTCACCAAGGGAAAAATGTTAGGGCATGTTGTTTCAGAATAGGATATTGCCATTGATCTAGAATGGGTAGAAGTTATACTAAAAATTTAGCCTCCTGCAAGCAAAAAGGAAATGAAGTCATTCTTTGGGAAAATCAACTTCATCATAAATTTTACCACTGGATTTGTTGAAATAGTAAAGCCCTTGAATGCCATGATGAAACAAGAAGCAAAGGTTGAATGGAGTGCAGAAGCTAGGGAGGCATTTGAAAAAATCAAGAGAGTTATTGTTGAAGCTCTAGTATTGGTAATTCTTGATTATGCCAAACCATTTTATATATATTCGTTTGCTTCAGAACATTCCTGTGCTGGCATGCTGACCCAAAAGTCTGACCAAGGGAATGAACATCCCATAGCCTTTATGAGTGCTCCTCTGAAGGATGTAGAACTGAGATATCCTAGTGTAGAAAAACAAGCTTATGCCCTAGTCCAAGCAGTAAAGAAATTTAGACACTATATCTTGAGAAATAAGGTCCTTGCTATAGTACCTGATCCTACGGTAAAGTTGTTACTAATGCAGAATGAATTGGGAGAATGCAAGGCTAAGTGCGTAACTATGTTATAGGAATATGATATTGAGATCCAGCCTATGAAATTGGTGAGAGGGCAGGGACTGAAAAAGACAATGGTTGAGATAGGTCCTGACCTCTCAGCTCAGTAATATCACCTCCAAGAAGTGTCTCTAGGAGAATGGTATGATGAAATCATCTACTATCTGTTGAACCAGCAGTGTCCTGAACACCTTAATGCAATACAAAGGAGAGCTCTGCATTTGAAGAGTGGCAGTTTTATGATGAAAGGAGTTTTCTTGTATAAGAGAAATCATGAGGGGGTTTATTTGAGGTGCCTAGGGAAGGAAGAAGCTGGAAGGGTGATGTATGAATTTCATAGCAAATATGGCACATGCCATGGCTTGACACCTTCCACTACAAATCAGATCCTGAGGGTAGGCTATTATTAGCCTACTTTTTTCAAAGATACACATAACCATCCGAGGACTTGTCATGTGTTTTAGACTACAACAAGTAGGGAGAAATGTGCAACCCTTCGACTTCAACCAGTCATAGAGGTAAAACCATTTGCACAATGGAGAATGGACTTTATAGGTCCAATCAATCCACCTTCCTCTATAGGCCACATGTATACTCTTACTATAACTGATTACTTTACCAGGTGGACCAAGGCTCTTGCATGCAAGTAATACACTTTTGAGGTGGTAATCAATTTCGTAGAGTCAGGTATTATTAATCGCTTTGGATGTCCATTGGCTTTAGTTTGTGATAATGGTCCTTCATTTGCATCATTAAAATTTTCTAACTGGGCTTATGATCATGGGATTGTCATAAAATTTGCATCAAATTACTATCTGCAGGGTAATGGGTTGGCTGATTCCTCTAACAAGAATCTGTTGACAATCATTTGTAAGTTGTTGGAGAAGAACCCAAAAGATTGGCACACCCAACTTAGATTCTCTCTTTGGGAAGATCGTACCAGATGGAAGATATCCTTAGGAACCTCTCCTTATCACTTAGTGTACGGTTTGGAACCTGTGTTTCCCATCCAACTTAAGATCCCTACCCTTTAATTTATCAATGAATATTATGATGGAGAGGATAAGCGTGAAGCTCGCTTAACTGAACTGTTACACCTTGAAGAGAAGAGATGAAGCCTTAGAAAACTTTGCCAAGAATCAGGGTGTAGTGAAAAGATGGTTTGATAGGAGAGCCAAGGTTAAAGCCTTTAGAATCTCTGACTTGGTTCTATACTGGGATAAAGCCCATGACCAAAAAGGGGAGCATGGAAAATTTGATAGACTTTGGCTTGGCCCTTATCAGATTGCAAAGATTCTCGGAGATAATGTTTTCCATTTGAAAACTCTCACTGGAGAGGATATCCCACTACCTATCAATGGGCAGTATTTGAAGCATTATTTCCAATCTTGAGTTTTTTATAGCTCTTTCCTTGTACATAAGTAGGTTAGGTTTCCTTTCTATTCTATTTTTGCTTTTGGTTAGGGTAGTCCTGCTTCAGTTGGTTTTGTTGTTTGCTCTGCTCCTACTGTGGGGTTTTCTTGCTTTCTTCTAGGCTTGTTGCATTTGTATGATTGGTTGCTCGCCTAGGGCCGTTCTGGGAATTTATTTTACAAACTCCAATCATATTTTCAAAGTCAATTGGTGGATTTCCTTTGTCTGATGTTGCATATGCTTGGAATTGGAGTCGCTTGATTAAGTCAAATTCCAAAATGTATTTGGGTCTCATACGTACACACAAATCTTAAGGTTTCCAAGGTTGCATATGGTCCTTGTGAGGAATGATTGGGTAAAAAATCTTATATTCTGCTCCAGTTTCATTGTGGTTCTCATCCATGAGTGTGAGCTTCATTGCTTGCAAGGTGAAAGAGAAGGTTTAAAAGATCTCAAAGAGAATATCAAAAGAAAAGAAAAAGAAAAGAAAATGTTGAAAATCAAAAGAAATGTTCACCTTATCAGGGGTATCCTAGTATCTCTATTGGGGCTATGGATGTCTAGCTGGAAGTAGAGCTATGCTAGGGAGGGTCACAGTGATAACCTCGTCGGGGCTATGGATGCTTGAGTGGTAGTGAAACTTTATCGAGGTTGCTTTTGGAGTTGGAATCCTTATGTAGCCCTATCAAACTAATTTTGGTCCCTATTGCCACTGAGGGAAAAGGAAATGAATGCATATACACACACTTCGACCCTACTACAGGAAAGTTTTGCTTGTTTGTGATTTCTGAAACCTTATCCATAGGTAACCTGATCCATCCATATCTGGTGTGCGAAACTAGAGATTCTAGATTGATTCTAGTTTGTCATTGAAATGCTCTTGAACATTTCCCCAACAAAGTCATCATTTGTTGTGCAGTTTTGCACACACGCCCCACTGAAAGTAGAGACCCTCTTTTGCCTGGCCTTTTGGCTCTTTTCTGTGTCCTTGCCCTTTTTTGAATTATCTTTGGAAACCTTGGGGTTTTTCTTTTGGGTGCTTTGGTCTTGGATATGGGTTAATTTACAATGTTCCTAAATGTGTATCTTTCTTGTAAGTGCCCCCATTATGCTAACACTTTGAAAATTCTAAGTCTTTTAGAGTTTTTCCCTATTTTCAAAAAATTTCCTCTTGGGTGGATTTCCCCGGCTGCCTAAAAAGCCCGACAGGGCTGGTTCTACATTGTCTTTAGAGATTTTGGAGCTCCATGGAAATCCGTCTTCCATGGTTTTTTCCGATTTTCCTTTGTTCCTTCAGTTTGCATATTTGGGTTGGTTTTTTGTTGTCTTTGGAGATTTTGGTGCCCTATGGAATTTTGTCTTCCTCGGATTCCTCTGAAATTTCCTTTGCCTCTTCATTTTCCTGGGTTGTGTCTCGGTTTGTTTACCTCGATACCGAGGGGGGTTCGTGCTTGGCTTGCGGTGGTGTGGTTTTAGTCGCTTTGCGGGCCTTAGGAGGCAAGATTGTCAGTCAACCGTGTGGGAAAATCTTGATAATCTGTCCCTGCTTCATTTTCCCATGATATGCTAAGTTTTGTTGGTTCCGGTAATTTCCGTCCCTATTGGATTTTTTTGAAAGTCTTCTATTTGTCGAAGACTGGGAAGATTTATGGTCTAGTTGTTAATGGTTCTCCATTGCATGGTGGATTTGGATGATTTAATGATATGTGAAGACATTTCTGGAGTTTTGATTGATGAGTGATTGGCCTTTTGGTGATTTATGTGCTTCTCTCGCTAAAATCCACCTGGCCCAAAATTTCCCAAAATTCCTTCCTAACCTAATTCCGCGAGGGGGTGAAAATCCTGAACCTTGGTAGGGGGTTACTTTAATGAAGTTTTATTGGATTCTGATGGCTCTTCTGGATTCCTTTGATGATTAGCATGTTGTTTATGATTGATTAACACAGATTTTCATCCCATAATGAATCTTAATGGCGGCCACTTTGAATGTAGGTTGGATCGGGTAGATTTTTGCTGTCGAGGCCAAGAGAAGAAGTGGGTGTACTTTGTGGGATTTGTGGGATTGTAGCTAGGTACATTTTGCAGTTTCGGGAAGGTGAAGCTCACTTGTACATGACTAGGTCAACGCACTCGAGGGTCGTTCGTCCGAGTTGGGCATGACATGGAGGAATTCAAACTGATTTGACTTGAACGGATTCATTGGGGAGGCCCAACTCGGCTGTTGGTCGGTGGCTCGTATTCACACTCATATGGCGTGCATGTTACCCTTTTGTTGCTTCACGGTGGTGGGACATTAATGGCGAAGGGACCTGTGGGGTTTGTTTGATTTGAATTAGGATTTGTAGAGATCCCAGGCCGATCTGAAGGGGCACCTCATGCATTCATTACAAGATGACAATCTATTGCGGGTTGTTTGGCCAATATGGTTGGTGTCTGACCTTCTCTGTAACCCTAGCTCAGGCCAGCACGAGACAATATTTCTATAAGTATGGCATTTCGCCTCATTTGTAAGGGTTAGAAAGAGAAAAAAGTAGGTTTATTGTTGGAAAATAGAGGTTAGACAAGTTTGTAAAGGGTTAGACAATAGATTAGAAGAATTAGGAGTTAGTTTCATTTTCAAGCAAATGTTGTAATACAGAATATCAGAATTGTTGCTATTACTCATGATTTAATACAAGTGAAGACATTGTGTTATTATTGGTGTCTTCTTTGGATTGATTTGTATTGCATGGTTCTTATTCTATCTTCCAAATTACTTGGAAATATCTGAATGTATTTTAGATTTAGAGTAAATAATTTAATGGTGCTTGTGATTTAATGCTTGGAGTGTTGTAGCAATCTCTGGTTCATACTTTGGGCAGCTTCTTGATTGTGGGACTGTTGTGCAAGGTCAACCTGTACCTATTATTTATGTGCTTAGTTCAATTATGGGCACTTGTCCATGTCAACTGCAAAACTAAGGTTGGCTTGGATGAATGTGCATAATCTAAAAATCTTTAATTCCTTAGAAGATTGCACTATTTTTGTGAGATTGTAGGTATAGTCTAGGTTAAACAGAAAGTAGTTTTAAAGGGATTGGTCCATTCCAAGTATTTCTTCATCGGTATTGTTGATCTTAGGAGTAATATCAATCTTAGGATTTCTGAAACCCTTACCTTTTGCTATTCCTTTGAACTGCGGTTAAAATAGGAACTCAAGTATCACTTTGTCGCAAAATCTGATAAATTTAGAGTCTCCAACATTTTGTTTGTAAGGTCCCTTTGTGATTACCAACATTTTCACATTTATCACTAAGTGGTTCCACTGCATTGTCATGACCTGACACTCGAGAGACCTTGGGGTTATCTCTTTGTTCATAGAGATCAACCTTTCAAGAGAGATAGGATATTTTATATTATGTCTGAGTTGTTGTTGTGTAGAAAATACCATCAACAAGTTGCTTATAGGGAAACATGTTCCAAATTTTAAATTTAAAAATTAAAGATTTGGGTTCATTTTTTATAAATTTTAGAATTAACCTAAGTTAATTTCACAACATGAAAATTAGAACCAAGATTATCAATGGATAAGCTTAGTAATGGGTGTAGATGCTAGGATTAAGTGTAAATGAAAACAAGATAAGATCAAATTATCTTTTAATACCATATAATATACACCATTGTACATGTTAGTTATTGCATTAAGGATGGAGATGTTCAAGGGAAAATAATGAGGTATATAATTTTTCCCATTTTATTTTTCCTCCACTTTGATCTTGCATGTGAACCATTATATAAAGATATAATTGAAAGGAAATAAATTAATCAATATAAAAGTTAATATACATAAAATCATACAAATAATATAAATATGGATTTGGATGTTGCTTCATTACATTCTCTCTTATAATGAGTGCTCCAATTAAAAAATTACAAGTAGAAAAGAAAAAGATCTATGAGTATCATTTGCATAATATTACAAATGTAAGGTGATGATATTGTTATGTATTTAAAAAAACCTTTTGTTGCTAGAAAGTATCTTCATGGACGTACATAGAGTAGTCATAGAACTCATTGGTGTAGTATTTGATAAATTATTACAATTTATAATAATTCATACACTCATAACCATAATGTTTAAGGGGGTTATTTTCATCTTGTAACCCACATAAACTAACCAAATTGACCTAAAGGGTGACTAACCAATTGGGTTGTTAGGTGTAGAGGATTTTAGAATAGTATGTGGGTTGTAGACCTTTCATAACACCCATCATTTTCCAACCTTCAATTATACATAGACAATATGATTGTAATGAAAATATTTTGTTACTTAGAGAGTACGAATGTAATGAAAGGCACCTTCAAAATTTACCACAATTATTATTTAGAGTAAAATTTGTGTTTCTATTTTCTCATATGATGGAAAAATAAATGCACAAAATAATTGTAGGTTGGAAAAACACAGTGGGTTGCGACTTATTTCATTATGGCTATTCAAAGCTTAATGGTGGATATCTTGACAAGTTTTAGGTGGGTGATACATAAAACTAACCAAAATGACTTGAGGGGTGAGTACCCATTCGGGTTGTTACATGTAGATGGTTTTACAACATGTGGTTGCAAGTTTTATAACACATAGCTCGAGGAGGAATTGTAGGTCGGCTATACATAAAACTAACCAAAGAAATAGGATTTGTAATTTTGCAAAAACGTTAATGAAGTGTTAAATACAATTTTCATTAGTGTATCAAGATTCTTTTATTGTTAGAAAATGTTTTGTTTAAAATTCCTCAAGTGTTAATACCACACTTTGTATGGTTTTCAATATCCTTGACTTCGGAACATTTTCATAGAGAATTGTTGTATACTTGATGTCGAGCCTTGGGAAGATATTTCCCATACCCCACCTGAGCTTCCATTATATTTGTTGCCCTCTTTTTTTTCTAGAAAATATGGATATTTTTCAAAAGGTAATAGGTGCACAATTCTACTGAATATCATACTTTTCAATAGTGAACAATGAATACTAATAACCTTATATTTGTTAAAAAGTAATCATTATCCTACTCAAACAATGGATATTAGACTTATATTCCTAATGTTTGGACCTATAATGTTTGGTGTGTATATTGTGTATGTACAAGTCCCATTGACCACTCTTTAGATATCTGTGGACTTGAGTATTCTTTCTTGCCTTCTCTATATCAGAGCTTATGCTTAGTGTTTATCTTGTGAGAAATAGGTTTCCATTATCTTATAGATATTTAACAAGCTCTACATTTTTTCTTCAATAATGTTGTTTGATTTTTTCATTGTTCAAGCTTTGCAAGTCATGACAAGGGCAGTCTTGTGGCGTTTGTTGTTTATAAAGGAAGAAAACTTTGCACTTGAAAGAATTCAGAATATAAAATAAGCCTTGCTTAAGATTAGGGAAGAAAATGAGAGCTCTAAAAAAATTAAAATCGTTGAAACTGTTGTAGATGCATAAAATATCTCATTGTAGAGAATGAATCATTGTCATTTAGGGTTTTTTTTCCTATTAGAGGAATATCTTCCTCATTTTTATGATCTCGAATTGTATAAAATCTTTGGGGATGACAACCCTTCTATGTAACATCTTTTTAATCTATGTAAAATTGATGTTGTCAGTAGATAAACTTTTCATGTATGAATTTTTATCCTCTTAAAGAATACATCAAATTCCTTTTTCCCTCTCCACTTTATGCTCTCCCCAAAACATATTATTACATGGTGGCCAAATGTTTTATTCCTTAACAAAATATAATTCCTTAAAAAAAATTATATGGTTGGTTGTGCTCTTGCTAACATAAGATAGTTCGTAGTGCTATTACTAAAAACAAAGTATGCACTTGAAATTATGCTACTACTAAATGGAAACATGTAAAAGAAAAATTTACCCCATAATAGGTAATAAGTAAACAAAGATATGCCAAAATAAAAGTTCATAACATAAAGAAGAAAAAACATGGGTAATAATTATTAGGGAAAGCTTAAGTATGGAACAAACTCTCCTAGTGTCAAAACTCAGAGAAGAATGCAGATATGTCTTTAAATTTCACAATTACAGTCCATTAAGATGCACTAGAAAGAAATAACATAATAGAGAAATAAACATGTACACAATTGGACACCATATTTAAGTGGGAAAACCCTTACAGGAGAAAAACCAACCACACCAAAGAAAATCACTTGTATTACAGTAATCAAAATACATACAAGTTACAAACTCTCCTTTGAGATGACAATATTACATCAGCAATATTTCCCTAATCAACCTCGTACAAAAAAACACTGTTACAATGCTCTCAAAACAACATACAATGAAATTCACTAATGGATCATTCGATCATCCAACCTTTGAACCATTGAACTCTTGAACCCTTTTATAGTTACAATATGTTGCAATGTATAGCAATAGCCATGATCGATTCATTCTCTATACAATCGATTCAATTCAACTTCCTTTGTTGAACAACCGTCGACCTTCCTAGGAACTCAAACAACCTCCTTCCAAGTCAGCAACATCCTTCAGTTAACAGCTTACATCTCATAAATTCATCAATTTTGTGCTCTTCACCTTACACCACACTACCGCTACATAGTCAATAGGCTCCCGCGAGATGGCGGTAACCGCGCTACATCCGAACAGGTTGAGGGCTCCCGAGGTATGGTAGTAACTGCTCTACCACCAGATAGTTGACAAAATTACATGGTATGGTGGTATACACCACACTACCGCTACATGACTAGTTAATTCTTGTGGTATGGTGGTAACCACCACGCTACCGCTCAATAGATGAGAGGCTCTCGCGGTATGGCAATACCCACTCTACCGCTACACGACCAGTGAACTCCTGTAGTATAGTGGTAACCACCGCACTACCACTCAATAGATGAGAGGCTCTCAAGGTATGGCAGTAACCACTCTATAGCTACACATCCAGCGAGCTCCTATGGTATGGTGGTAATTGCGCTACCACTCCTCTCTCTCAATCACCTGGCAGTATAGAGGAAAAAGCATAAACAAAACACTTAAGAAACTTTACTACTTGGTGACAGTATTAGGGTTTCTACCAGTGAGTTTGAGACACATCTTCTCAACACTCTCCCACTTGATGAAGAACTCATTGAACCCTCTAGAGCATTCAGAAACTATTGAGATTCATGGGCCCCAAGGCCCATCAAACTAGCACACCACCTACACTTGTCTGTGCTCACTAGTTTTGTTAATGCATCTGCAACATTTTCC
Organism: Sequoiadendron giganteum; assembly: GCA_007115665.2. Taxonomy (NCBI): domain Eukaryota; kingdom Viridiplantae; phylum Streptophyta; class Pinopsida; order Cupressales; family Cupressaceae; genus Sequoiadendron; species Sequoiadendron giganteum. The sequence goes on from CM021102.1 coordinate 226,495,068, forward strand.
AGAGTATTCACCTTTTTCAACCAAACCTTTCCATCCTCCACCATATCCCGTACAAAATGGTACTGCACATCAATATGTTTCATCATGGCATGGAAAGTTGTATTTTTTGCCAGAAAAATAGCACTCTGACTATCACAATAAATTGTAATATGTATTGCATCAAACCCAATGTTAGAACACAAACGTTTTAACTAGATTGCTTCCTTACAAGATTGTGTATCTACCATGTATTTTTCCTCTATAGTGGACAAAGTGACTACAACCTGCCGCTTGCTCATCCAACTAACTGCACCACCATTCACCATGAAAATATATCCACTAGTGGATCTTTGAATGTCAATGTCCCCTACCCAATCAAAATCCACATACCCACGAATGTTGAGATTCCTCTGTGATTCAACCAAATTTCCATGGTAACACAAATCATATTCTGAAGTGCCCTTCAGATATCTAAACACTCTTTTCACAACATCCCAATGTGTCCTTCCTGGATTTTCCATAGAACGACTAAGTATTCCCACTACTTGAGAAATGTTTGGCCTTGTACAAACCATTGCATACATTAAAACACCAACTACACTTGCATAAGGCACCCTAGTCATGTCCTCCATCTCAATAGGAGATTTTGGACAATCTTCAATAGATAGCTTCGTTCCCTGCAAAACTGGAATAACTAGCTGCTTGCAATCATTCATACCAAATCTCTCAAAAGAAATGTTAACATACTTACTCTGGCTTAGCCAAAGTTTTATGCTCTTTCTATCCCTAGTTATTTTCATCCCCAAAAATACCTGGCTGCACCAAGTTCTTTCATTTTGAACTTTATAGACAATTGTGACTTTAGATCAGAAATCATTAACTTACTATTCCTTCTGAATAACATATCATCAACATAGAGTGCAACAATAAGAACCCGATCATTTTCAATTTTTAAGTACACACAATGATCTGATTTTTATCTTACAAAACCCAGTGACAAAACAAACATGTCAAATTTCTGGTACCACATAGGCGAATGTTTTAAACCATATAGAGATTTCTTTAACTTGCAAACTAGATTTTCTTTACCTTTTTCCACAAAGTGCTCAAGATGGGACATATAAATTTCTTCTTCAAGATCACCATGAAGAAATGTTGTCTTCACATCCATCTGCTCAATCTCTAAATCATATTCCACTACAAGTGACAAAAGAAATCTGATAGATGTCAGCTTCCCTACCAAAGAAAAAATTTCCCCATAATCAATTCCCTCTACCTAGGAATAGCCCTTCGCAACCAACCTCGCTTTATACTTTTCAACACAACCATCTAGACCAATTTTCTTTTTAAACACCCATTTGCAGCCCACGGGCTTCCTACCTTTAGGCAATGGAACCAAATACCAAGTATCGTTTCTCCATAATGATGCCATTTCTTCATTCATGGCTTCCAACCAGGAACCTAAATCAAACATTTTAGTTGCCTCGTTTATAGTCCTAGGCCCATCTATGTTAGTAATCAAAGCATAAGCACAACTAGAATCTAACATAGAGAATCCATACCTATCTTGTTGCTTCTTCTCATGTGTAGAACTCCTCACAGGCTGAGGTTGAGGTTGCGGTTCTTTTTCTTGTTCAAAACTCTCAGAGCTGCTCAAACACTCCTTAGTTTTAGGTACACTATCAATGTGTTGTTCATCTTTTTCAAGAGTTAGAGGTATTTCAACAACATCATTTTCTCTTTTATCTTCTTTCATCCTTGACTGCAGATCCACTGAAGAAGGTTTCAGTTCCTGGAAGATTACACTCCTGTTGTACAATACCTTCTCAGTCACAGGATTTCAAAGCTTGTATCCTTTCACACTAAGGCCATACCCAATGAAGATACATTTTTCAGCTTTGTTTTCCAATTTAGATCTCTTCACTCTGGCACATAAATATATGCTTCATAGCCAAAGATATGAGTATGTCTCGAAGAGGGCTTCTTACCAAACCAAGCTTCCATAGGTGTTTAGTCACAAGTGTTGATGAAGGAGATCGATTCAACAAGTAACATGTTGTAGCCATAGTCTCAGCCCAAAACTTCTACTCTAGACCAGTATTGCTCAACATACTTCTTTCCTTCTCCATCAATGTCCTATTCAACCTTTCAACAACTCCATTTTGCTGTGGAGTATAAGGTGTAATTTTATTCCTTTTAATCCCATGCTCTTTGTAATACCTTTCGAACTCATCAGAACAAAACTCACCGCCATTTTCAGTCCTTAAACACTTTATTTTTCTTTCAGTCTGATTTTCCACAAGGTTTTTAGATTCCTTAAAATGACTGAACACTTCTGATTTTTTTTTTTATAAATACATATATGCCCTCCTCAAATAATCATCAATAAAAGAAACATAATAGTTAGATTTCGATAATGAAGGAACATCTACTGGACCAAACACATTAGAATGAATATAATCCTGAACACCAAAATATTTAGGAGGACTGGAATAAAATGGAACACGATGTTGCTTGCCATATATATAATGTTCACAAAATTCAAATTCCAGGTTACAATCATCAAGCCCCTCAACTAGGTTTTTAATTTTCAAGGCTTTCAAACCTTTTTCACCAATGTGACCAAGTCTTTGATGCCAAAGCATAGTATTTTCTACTGGAAGTTTAACTTCCAAATATTTTTTCCCCAAAAGAAACATTTTCATTCTTCTCTTTACAAATAGCCTTCTATGACTTTGCAGAGGCACTATTGCATGGAACAACCAGTGCATCCAGCTTGTATAGAGTACCAATTTAGGCACCCCTTGCCAGCACCATCGAGCCTCTAATCATTTTACAACCATTTCTTGAGAATGAGACTTGCACTCCAACATCATTCACCTTACTTACAGAAATTAAATTCTAAGTTAGACCTGGTATATGCATTACACCATCAATTCCCTTAATTCTTCCATCAGGGAACTGAATTCTAACTCCTCCATGACCAACTATTTTGAGAGATGAATCACTTTCCAAGTACACCTTTCCACCATCATATTTTTCATACTTCATGAACCAATCTCTATGATATTTCATATGGAAAGATGCACCAAAATCAATCAGCCAGACATCATCTAATGCCTGAGTTTCCAAGGTTGCAATGAAGGAATCTACATTGCTCTGAGAAGAATCATTGTCGGAAGAATTCTTCTTCTCTTTCTCCTCTTTGAAATCCTTTCGGACATGACCAGGCTGCCCACAATTCTAGCACTTCACCTTGGACTTCTTTCCAAGAGACTTTGATCTCCCTTCTTATTTTCATTTGGAATTCTTGTCCTTCTTCTTGCCTTTTTCTTTCGATCTGCCTTGAACAACAAGAGCCTCCTTTGTCATCTCAGAAGATTTCCTTCTCATGTCTTCTGATAAAAAAGAAGAAACCACATCTTCCATCTTGAAAGTGGTTGTCATGCGCCCAATTTCCATCACCAAGTGATCCCACGAATCTGGCAAAGAACATAACAATAGAATACAATGATCTTCATCGTCAATATTCACACCCATAGATGCTAACTGAGCAATCAACATGTTAAAGGTATTTAAATGATCAGAAAAAAATGCTCCTTCCTACATTTTCAAAGAGTACAACTTCTTCCTCAAGAACAAATTATTCACCAAGGACTTGCCCTGATAAATATCTCCCAATCTTTTCCATAAAGAAGATGTAGTCTTTTCTTCATGAACATTTAGAAGAACAAATTCTACCAAATAGAGCCTTATTAGCCCCTTTGTTTTTTGATATGCTAGTTCCCATTCTTCTTGCTTCATGCCTCAAGTTTTGTTCCAGAAAAAGCAACCCATAGATCATGATCAACCAACAGATATTCCATTTTGAGTTTCCACAACTCAAAATTTATGCCATTGAATTTCTCAATTTCAATCCTTCTTGATGTACTTGCCATCTTAATATGTAATTTAAATTACCAGACCTCTACAAGAATCCCACTGAACAGAATTGACACAAAAAACCCAACCTACCCACAAGGATAACATAACTGGCTAAGCTCTTATACCACTTGTTAGGAAAAGCTTAAGTGTAGAACAAACTCTCCTAATGTCAAAACTCATAGAAGAATGCAAATATGTCTTTAAATTTCACAATTACAGTCCATTAAGATGCACTAGAAAGAAATAACGGAATATAGAAATAAACACGTACACAATTGGACACCAGATTTACGTGGGAAAACCCTTATGGGAGAGAAACCCACCACACCAAATATAATCACTTGTATTACATTAATCGAATTACATACAAGTTACAAACTCTCCTTTGAGATGACAATATTACAACATCATCATTTCCCTGATCAACCTCATACAAAACAACACTATTACAATGCTCTCAAAACAACATACAATGAAATTCACTAACAGATCATTCAATCATCCAACCTCTGAACCATCGAACTCTCAAACCCTTTTATAGTTACAATACGTTGCAATGTATAGCAACAACCATGATTGATTCATTCACTATACAATCAATTTAGTTAAACTTCCTCTGTTGAACAATCATCGAACTTCCTAGGAACTCAAACAACCTCCTTCCAAGTTAGCAACATCCTTCAGTTAACATCTTACATCTCAGAAATTCATCAAGTCCGTGCTCTTCACCTTACACCATGCTAATGATGCGCAATCAACAGGTTCCCATGGGATGACAGTAACTGTGCTATCTCTGAATAGGTTGAGGGCTCCCAAGGTATGGCGGTAACCACTCTACCGCCAGATAGTCGATAGACTTCTGCGGTATGGTGATATACACCGCACTATCGCTACCCGACAAGTGAACTCTTGTGGTATGGCGGTAACCACCACACTACCACTCAATAGATGAGAGGCTCCCACAGCATGGTGGTACTCGCTCCACTGCTACACAACCAATGAATTCCTGCGGTATGGCAGTAACCACCACACTACCGCTTGATATATGAGAGGCTCTCATGGTATGGTGGTAACCGCTCTATCACTACACATGTAGTGAGCTCCTTTGGTATGGTGGCAACCGCGCTACCGCTCCTCTCTCTCAATCACCTAGTGGTATAGAGGTAGAAGCATAAACAAAACACTTAAGAAAATTTACTGCTTGGTGATAGTATCAGGGTTTCTACCAATGAGTTTGAGACACATCTTCTCAAAAATAATAGAGAAATATGACTTAGAGCATAGAAATTTTATAATGTAGGTAATGTTACATGTCCTATATCAGCATCCAAAGAAACATGAAACCATGGGTGAAAAAGAGAGATAGTCTCAATCACATGCACTAGTATCCAAAGTATTACAAAGAAGAAATTGAGTTTCTAAAATGTTGGATCCATAAAATAGTGGTAATTCTTAATTTTATGCATCATCCTCAAAATATATAAATATACACTTAAAAAATACCTAGATGGTTATAAATCACGTAAATTATTAATAAGATGTGTATACTAACACAAATTCTATGTAACAGGTAGACAATAACATTTGTATTATTGACAAAATATGTGCCACAAATTTTTTGGGTTCATCTACCAAATTAACGTCATCATCATATGAATAGGCGAGGGGTACATTATTAGAAGATAGTGATGGCACCTATATCAATTAGGTATTGTATTTATGTTTTAGTGCTTTGCATTGATTAGTAAAATTAACTAGCACTTAATGATATACACAAGAGAGAGGTGTTGAATGGCAATGTTTAGGACCTTTCTTATTCACATGAGGAAGCAGGATGATCAATTGGGATTCTAAAAGAATGGATAGGACATGTTTAGGGAGGTCACCATGATGTGTATAGGATCATTGGTTATGTTTGGATGAAATGAAAGAAGTTCGATTACTCGATAGGGGTTTGCAAGAAATAGAAGTTATTATTGTCAAAAAGGAAATGGTACCAAAGGGGTAGTGATTAAAGAAGGTGGAGCAATGAAATGGTGAGGATTATGTCAATAAGGGGTGGCTCATTTATAGGGGGAATGTAGGGTTGAATTATATTGTTAAAATTAGGTTGACTATTATAAATTTTAATGCTCTAAGAAGTATAAAAATCTAATTTTATCAATGCAACATTGGGTTCATAAAGATATAACGTGAAATCCTAAAATTAGCAAATAGAAATTAGTTAACCATATGATATGATTGGAAAACACAGTGGGGTTGTGAGCGGTATGATTGTGCTTGTTCTAATCTCAGGGGTGGAGAGATCAGGAAGGATTTTTAGGTGGGGGATACTTAAAACTAAACAAATTGACATAAGGGGTGACTAACCAATTGGGTTGTTACATGTAAAGGGTTTTACAATAGTATGTGGGTTGCAGGCTTCATAACACCCAGTGTTTTCCATCATGCAATTATTGTAATGAAAACCTTTATTTCTATTTAGAGAGTAAGAATGTAATGAAAGGAACCTTCAAAATTTACAATTTTTTCTTAGGTAAAAATTATGTTTTAATTTCCTCATATGATGAAAAAAAAATGCACAAAATAATTGTAGGTTGAAAAAACACAATGGGTATTGAGTGATATATGATTGTGCTTGTTCTAAGCTCAAGGGTGGAGAGCTCGAGGAGGATGTTTAGGTGAGGGACACATAAAACTAATCAAATTGACCTGAGGGGTGACTAACCAATTGGGTTGTTATTTGTAGAGGGTTTTACAATAGTATGCAGGTTGCAAGTTTCATAACACAATTTTTTCCATCCTATAATTTTATAAAATAATAAGAATGTAATTTTAAAAACCTTTTTTTATTTACAAAGTAAGAACACAATGAAATTCACCTTCAAAATTTATAACAATTCTTAGAGTGAAAATTGTGTTTAAATTTATTTATATGTTTGAAAAATAAATAAATTGTCATAAGGAAATAATTGATAGAGGATAGTGTGTTTTCCAACACTACAAATAATATGAGCATTTTTTTGTTCAATCAAATGAAGAAATTTAAATGCCATTTTTATTGTACCAAAGAGTTGTTCTAAAATTTGAAGGTGGACATCATTACATTTTTGGTGTGTACGAAACAAAAACTTTTCATAAGGAAATAACTAACAAGGGACTGTGTGTTTTCCAACACTACAAATAATGTGATCATTTTTTTTGTTCCAATCAGATGAAGAAAGTGAATTGTCATTTTTCATGTACCAAAGAGCTGCTTTAAATTTGAAGGTGGACTTCATTACATTATTCGTGTGTACGAAACAAAAACTTTTCATAAGGAAATAATTGACAAGGGACAGTGTGTTTTCCAATAGTATAAATAATGTGAGCATTTTTTTGTTTCAATCATAAGAAGAAAGTAAAATTCCATTTTTATTGTACCAAAGATTTGTTCTAAAATTTGAAGGTCGACTTCATTACATTCTTGGTGCGTATGAAACAAAAACTTTTCATAAGGAAATAATTGATAGGGAACAATGTGTTTTCCAACACTGTAAATAATGTGAGCATTTTTTTGTTCCAATCATATGAAGAAAGTGAAAGTGACTGAGGGGTGACTAACCAGTTACGTTGTTACATGTTGAGGGTTTTACAATAGTACTATGTAGGTTGGAGTTTTTAGAACACCTAGTGTTTTCCAACATTCAATTATAGTAATGAAAAACTTTTCTTTATTAGCTCATATGAATGTAATGAAAGAAACCTTTAAAAATTAACCTCCTTTTATTTTGATGATAAATCTTCTTCTTATCTTTTACTTCCTTTTCTAAGTGGTTAATTTTAGTCTTCATTGTTTTCATATAGTTTCAACACTTCCAACTATTGCAAATTTAATCATAGGTTGGAAAACATGGTGGGTTGTGAGTGAGAGAGGGGGAGGGAGAGAGGGAGGGAGAGAGGGGGGAGGAGGGAGATAGGAAGTGGTAGGGTGGGAGGGATAGAAGGAGGGAGAGAAATATTGAATGAGAGAGATAGAGATAGGTATAGAGAGTGGTAGGGTGGGAGGGATAGAGGGAAGGAAGGAGATAGGGCATGGTAAGGTGGGAGGGATAGGTATAGAGAGAGTTAGGGAGGGAGGGAAGTAGGGAAGGAGGGGTAGGTGGAGAGAGGGGGAAGGAGGGAGAGGGGGGAAGGAGGGAGATAGGAAGTGGTAGGGTGGGAGTGATAGAGGGAGGGAGAGAAAGAGAGGAGTGAGATAGGAAGTTGTAGGGTGGGAGGGATATAAGGACCCAAAATGGACTTAGTAGGAAGGGGAGATGTGATGGTGGATTGTGGGAAATAGGCACCAAAATGGATTTATAGGATGGAGGAAGGATAAGGATAATGTGTTTCGGTTAGTATGATGGAGGTGCAAGGAATAAAGAGAGATGTAGGTAAAGCTAGATACAAAGGTAGGGTGGGAGAGGTACAAAGAGAGAGAGAGAGTGGGGGGAGGGAGAGGGAGAGGGAGAGGGAGAGAGAGGGGTAGGTAGAGAGAGGGATTCTTATTGAATACAACCCATGTATATTATAATTGTTACTATATTATTTTTCATCATGTTCATATCAAATATTCTTAATATTTTTTATAGGATTAAAATTATAATTCTACCTTATTGACCTTGTAACATATTTGTGGTAATTTATCAAAATTGAAAGATTTAATTATATCTCTAATATCTAAAATTTACATAAAGTTATAAGTTTATCACATGAGTTTGTATGGAGTTGTAGAGATCTTCATATCTTTCTTTGATACAAAATAAAATCAATTTTGAATTAGAAAAGTGAAAACATATTTCATGTTTAGCAATCCAGGGAGCACATGTATATAGGTAAGATATGATTACCAATGAGAGAATAAATTGGATGGAGACGAATAATGTGAGGGGTAGGTGGAGAGAGGTTGTGTGTGTGTGAGGGCGAGAGAGGGAAGGAGGGAGTGAGCATTTTTTGTTCCAATCAATGAAGAAAGAAATGCCATTTTTACTATACCAAATAGTTTTTCTAAAATTTGAAGGTGGACTTCATTACATTCTTGGTGCATTCAAAATGTAAAACTTTTCATAGAGAAATAACTGACAAGGGATAGTGTGTATTCCAACATTGCAAATAATGTGAGCATTTATTTATTCCATACATATGAAGAAAGTGAAATGCCATTTTCATTGTACCAAAGAGTTTTTCTTAAATTTGAAGGTGGAAATTATTACATTCTTGGTGCATATGAAACAAAAACAAATCATAAGGAAATAACTGACAAGGGATAGTGTGTTTTCTAAGTGCTGAAAATAATGTGAGTATTTTTTTGTTCCAATCAGATGAAGAAAGTTAAATTTCATTTTTATTGTACCAAAGAGTTCTAAAATTCGAAGGTGGAATTCATTACATTATTGGTGCATACAAAACAAAAACTTTTCATAAGGAAATAACTGATAGGGGACAATGTGTTTTCCAACACTACAAATAATGTAAGCATTTTTTTGTTCCAATCATATGAAGAAAGTGAAATTCCATTTTTACTATACCAAATATTATTATAAAATTAGGTGGAATTCATTACATTTTTGGTGCATACAAAAATAAAAACTTTTCATAAGGAAATAATTGACAAGGGACAAGTGTTTTCCAACACTACAAATAATATGAGCATTTTTCTCCAATCATATTTGTACAAAATTCAATAGAGAAAAAAAGAAATATGTGGATCTAAGGTAGTTGATTTCCTTACCCAAAATAATAATTGAGGTTTACACGAGTAGTGTTAGAGGGATCCCATAGCCTTGGGGATCCTAAAATGATAGCAAAAACTTATTTTATAAATATTGTGGCAATAAAAATATAATTTTTTTAAAGGATAAGATAGAATAAGATTAAATTATGCTAAAAATAGTGAATACACCATGTGATACCAAGTATCCTCACATGTGTAATGGGTACAAACTCATATTTATATATGAACTCCTTAAAAATTTACTATGTTGCCTCCTCTCTAGCCTCAAGAATGTAGTTATTATTAGACCCATCCCCTTTATCATCTTGACAACTCTACTTAAAAAATATGCTAACCTCTATATGGTAATAATTTACTCTATACCTATCCTCATAATGGTTGTGTAATAGATGTACAAAGAGTGAGAAGCATCTAGAGGGATACTCCATGCTAAGCCTTAGTTTCCTCCTAAATATAATTATAGTATGGGGCACTATTGAAAAGTCCTCTAGGTAGTCATCTCCTAAATAGAATTATAGTAGGAATATAATCTTAAAAAACTTGATAAGGAGCAAACCAGAGTGATGAGATAGATAATGTATTGACTGAAGAGATTTTTTTTAGCTCAATAGTTCCACTAAAAGTGGGCCCAACTTGTTGCTTTTACCCACAACACATTGACCTTCTATAAACTCTACTTCTTAATAACACATGAACAAGACACAAAAATTACACTTTCATACAAGGATCTTTCTATAGTAGTGGATTTTAGAAAAAATAATATTTGTTTAAATAAATCTCCTTTCCATCAAAAATCAAATAAATGTTTCTATTTATTTAATTTTGGATTTTAGTGTGTATGGATAATCAAATTTTTTATTTTAAAAAATAGTTATGTAGAAATAAAAACTTATGCCAAGTGTCCCTTCCACTTGTCTTAACCTCTCAATCTCCCTCCATCCATATGGATACTTATCTTTTTTCTCTTTCCTAAGGGAGAAATCAATGTTAGTCCTTGATCTCTTGAGGAAATCCGAGCCGTCCATTGTCCAATCAAAAAAACTTATAAATTCAACCTATCCTAATCCATAATCATCCATCAAATGAATACAAACATGTGTTTTCTTATTTTAGTTCTTATACATTTAAAATCATGAAAATCATGGACACGTCAAAGGATGGCTTAAGGGGGTATACAAGATCCTTGAATCAAATTATGTGTCATGTAAGAGATTAGTTTTATAAATAGGAGGTGGATTAAAATGGTACATAAATTCAGATAAGGGGTATAGAATATTTGGATTTTAAACTATAAGGGTCTTTGTATGGATAAAAGTAGTCAATTTGGTTAGTTTTATAAACTTATAACTTTATGTAAATTTCAAATGTTGGTAGAAAGAGATATAGATATAGGGTAGAACCACTATAGAATAGTCTCAAGATACTTCCTCTATTTTAACCATATAGCTTATTATTATCCATATTTCTATGTATTTATATAGCAAGAATGTGTATTATAGCTCCTAGATATTTCATCTCAAACATATAATCCAGCTAAAAATTGAGTTCTCTAATCAACTCTCTTTGCCTACATCTCCCTCTATTCCTTCAACCTCACCTCTCTCTACCTACCTCCCCCTACCTCTATACTTCTCTCTATCTCTCATCTCTCACCATCCATCCTAACCTTCCTCTCCCTCCCTTTTTACCTCTTCCCCCCACTCTCTTTCTTTCCACCTACCCATCCCTTTATCTCACTCCTTCCCCTCTCTCTCCCTCCCTCCATCCCTCCCACCCCACATCTCCCTCACTCTACCTACCCCTCTCTTTACCTCTCCCTCCCCTCCTCTCTCTCTCTCACACACACACACCACCTCTCTCTACCTCTCCCTCCCTACATAGATCCCTCTCTCTATCTACCTCTATTATTTTTACCTTACCTCTCTCTACCCACCTCTCCATATCTCCCTATCAACCTCCTTCAGCCTCTCTATCTCCCTCCTTCCCACATTGTGCATTTATATCTATTTTGAGGCCTCTAAAGTTTTATATCTGAATTTAAAGTTGCATTGGAGAAATTTATCATGATGAAAACTTTAATTTTTCCCAAACCGTGCAAGGTATTGAGGCGATTCTTTCATGACCAAAAAGGTTTTTTAATTTTTCTCCTTGGGATAAATATTTAGGTCCATACGAGCATGTTTAGGCTGACTTACTAAAAATACTAAGTGATTGTTTTTTGTTATTTTTGAATTTTGACTATCTTATACCTCTTAATTGCCATCATGAGTTTCAAAACAGCTAAAGAAAATAAGGATAACCATTTTTTTTGGGTGATGCGAGATTTCCCTACACCACTGGATGCTCCTACATCATACACCCCTCTTTCCCTCTCTCTCCCTCTCTCCCTCTCTCTATCCCCACTCATCCTCTCCCTCTCTACCTACCTTTTCCTTAATCCATCTCATCCCAACTCTCTTTCTATGTGCATCTCCCTCCTTCCCAACTTCCCCCTCTATCTACTTCTCTCTCCCCTTCCCTCTCTACTTTCCATATCTCCCATCACACTCTCTACCTACCTCTCCATGTCTCCATTATTTCCTCTCTCTCCCTTTATCCCTCCCATGCTACTGTTGATGGCCAAATTGACACACCAACGTTAAACAAAATATTCCTACTCTATTTCTCCTAAAAAAGATAACTGATCTAAAACCACCTATCTTCCAAGGTCTCTATAGTTGGTTCTCAACTGTTTTGTTTTGTTCAGTAGTCCATGCAACCATAATGTTCAAGGGGCCTACTGGTAAAGGATACAAACTGCATAATACAATGTATTCTAACATTTGGGGGGTGTTTAAATAAATAGAAAAATATAGAACAGAGTGTATGACAACAAGTCATAAATGTAAATTCCTTTCAATTTAGACATAAAAATTTTGTAATGAGTATTTCTTTCAAATAAATAAAACCACAAAATGATACAATCCACATAATACTTTGTACCACTACATGCATTCATAGTGCTAATTCAGGATGTACAAACATTCATCATCATCAACTTTGAAACCAAACCAAAACATATTACCAACTCATTACCAAAATTCATAGATCAAAAAACATAAAGAACTTGCATTCACAGACAACTCAATGAAATAGTCTCAAATTCATAATCTTCTATTGATTTTCATCAAATAAAAGACACTTATGCACAACATTCACTGGCATACAAATGACTATGATTCATCAACATTACCATTAAAACTAATTCTGGAAATAACATCAATTGTATTAAAAACTTATAAAATATCTAAGTATCTTTGTATAAAACTGTAAAACACTTTTGAAAACTGTAAACTATCTTAAATCTCCCTTTGGTGGCTAATCTTGCTTCAATGAGCCGACCTTTACAAAGTGGAGAGAAATTATACATATAGACTTGTTTAGCACTAATTCTTCTCATCAAAAATCTAGATCCACAAATCATGGGGGGACTAGGGCAATGTAGGATGAGTGTCCATTTTGATCTTTAGTTATTGATTGAGGACTCCTTGTCAAAACCTACGTTCAAAAGGAGGAAGGTGGAACTACTGAGATCTCTAGTTGAATTCATGTCACCTCCCTATAAAATAGGAAAGAGATATGTCCAACAAACTATGCCTTCTTGATGCTGATCTGACAAAGGGAAATGTGTATTGCTACCTTAATCCTACATTTTCTGCTCCAACATGTACTCATCATAATTGGTAATCACCTGTTGAAGCACATCTATATCCGACCCATCTACCCAACTATCTTCAAACTTTATTCTCTATAGTTCAACAAAGGAAAAATCTTTCATACCTCTAAGTTTGATAAGCTCCCTTCTAGCAGCCTTTATTTATTCCTTGATGTCCCTGAGCCTATCCATTAAGAGGTCATCACCATCATCCCCTTTTTTCATTACCTCCTCAAATCTACTATTCCATTTCTTCTTGATTTTATCAAGGAGGAGGCCATCTATCTCAGGAATGTCTTCATTAACAACTATAGCAATACTTGCTCCCAATTCCTCAATTTGCTCACTAAGATCCTTTCCAACCTATTGCACCTCATTATTGTGTGCATAAATGAGAAAAGACCAGAATCTAATGATGTTGATGGTATTTTCAATGAAATATGCATTGTCTTCCTCCAGGTTGGATTGTTCCAACAATGTTTGCATAGTAAGCTTATTGATATCTTTCAACTTTCTTGCATGCTCTGTCTATTCTTCTTCTTGTTTTCCAAGGGTTTCAGCATGTGAAACCATAGCATTAACCAATTCCAGTGCTCCTTCATGAGCTTTACAACTATCAATAAGAAAATCTTCCACTTCTTGATTTAGTCTATCAATCCGTCTGTCCATCATTATCACCTTATTTCTCATTTCAACCAGGTTGTCTGCATCTTTCTTGCTCAACAAAATTGGTGTCTCGGGAGCAGCAAATTGTGAAGATATAGGAGAAGACAAGTCTTTCAAAAACTTATGCAATTGATCCACTTGTGATTTGATCTCATCCTTCCTTTTCTTGTCCTTGACCATTCTTGATTTGGTGGAAAAGGCTACAATATCAATTAGATCCATTTGTTGGTTTCTTGTAGGCCTTCCTAGATTCACCATTCCTAGTTGATAATCACTCAACTGCATTTATTGTCTCTTTATCAACTATCAGAATGGAACATTCAACTACAATCTCTCCAGCATTTTTTAACTTTGTAGAATGAAGAACTCTAGCCCTTTTCTTAGGCCTCTCCTTTTCAATTTATTTCCTTACATCATCCCAATTAAGGGTTGGGGTTGTACCATCTACTTCCTTTCTAGATTAATTTTTAACCATGTAGGATCAGCAAGGGGAGTTACCACTTGTGTAGAAGAAGATGTAGCAGGAGAGAGTGGCTGCCAAAGTGCTACTCTAGGTTGAGAATAAACCTCTTGTTTCTTTTCCTTTTCTGTCTTCTCTTTGGCTAGTTTATCAACTTTAGCTTTTTCTTTTCTTTCTTGTTCTATTTTGGCCAATTGTTCTTCCTCCAATATCTTCTCCTCCAACAATTGATCTTTTATTTTTCTAACTCTTCCACCCTTGCCCATGCCTTGGTTGCTTCTTGGTCAATTTTAGCCTACTCCTCTTCTTCCATTCTTTTCAACTCCATCTCTTCTTGTTCTTTCTTTCTTCTAGCCAGGTATGTGCAGGATCATGATGGACCAAAAAGTGGTGATATGTAAGTGATATGATGGCCCATGTGGCTGACGAATTTTTTTTTAACTTAAAATTGATCAAACAAAAGGGTTTTTAAAGGTGATTCTCAGCTTTCCACCAATATAAATTATGCTTTACTTTGAATTTAATAAATAATTATTATTCATTTTCTATTTGAATAACGACTAAAGTCTTGATTGATAGGCTGGTTGAAAAACATCTATAGCTTTCAAATGGTATCACATTTTTTGAATCTGAAACATGCGTCACATTCTATGCTTCACATACTATAGGATTAAAAAAATAAAATTGAATTTCATGAAGTTTTCACCAAGTTAAGGTGGTCAGACATACAAGTTTTTATATTTTTTAAAATTTGTCATAAAAAATTCATAATTAATTATTTACTTGGAAGAAATTTACAAAAAAATATGCATCACATCGGGATATGAGTCCTCTACTTATATCTAAAATATTATAAAAAAATATTATTATTTTATTGTGGTTAGGGTGGCTAGACAGACACCTACTTCTTATATTTTCCCTGAAATTTAAGTACTACTGCATTGAAATTTCAAATTTTCACCAAATAGATTTTTTTATTTTTTAAATAAACCTAGTAGTTTAGAAAATACATTCAATTTTCTATAGATTCTATTCTTACATATTTTTTAAATAATATAGATAACTTATTTACATTTTTACGTCAAGTTGCCTAAATCTGATTTTTCTGAATTTTATCGCTACTTAAGGGCCTGTTTTTTCCATGATGATCCTGCACATACCTAGCCTCCTCCACTACTCTGAACTTAGCTTTGAGGGCTTATTTTTCTCTCCTTTTTGGGCTCATTCTTCTTCTAGCTCATGGATTTTCTGTAGCAGAGCTAACTTATCCTTTTCTTCCTTAGATTTTAGCTCATTTTCCCTTTGTTACTACAGAAGATCTTCCTTTTCTTTCTACTGCCTTGCCAACTCTTCAGCCTTAAGTCTAGCTTCTAACTCCTGTATCTTGTAAAATGCATCAACTTTGGCCTTAGTAACCAATTGTTGCTATTTTGCAATTGCCTCGGCTTGAGCTTTAGCATCAACTTCTCTATTAGCATCCTCGAACAACTTCCATTGGTCCTCTGGAGTTAGGACATGTTCAGACTCAACACCTTCAATATCTCCAGCAGGTCTAGTCACAATAGGCCCCTTATCTGAATGACTGGCCTTTGAATCAGTGTTTATATTATGGATTTCAATCTCCTTCTCTTTTCCCTTCAAAGTTTCGGCCTTCTCATGAAGACTACCTGTCGGTACTTCTTTGCTAGATTCTTGAGTGAAGGAAGGTTGAGAAGAGGATCCTTCCCCAAATATTGTGGTCTCCATGCCTTGTGATTCATGGACTTCCTGAGAAATTATTTTTGGAACATCATCTCCTCCAGAGCTAGGAGGAAGATACTCTTATTGCTCTTTAGGGGTTTCTCTCCTCTTGTTCCTCAGATAACCTTTGGTTTCCCCTACTTTCCTTTTCTTTGAAACTTGAGCCTGTGAATCCTTGATCCTCATAACTACCTATTGGATACTTCTATCCATTATTGTCCTAGAAATTTTCTTAATATCAATGGATTCTTCCTCCTCCCAATTGATGGGGACCAGGTCTTTCGTACCAATATTTTCTACTTCATACCCAAGATCCAAAGTTACACCATCATCTGATAGTGTATCAAGAATATCTTCCTTCACCTCATACTCAATCATTTGTGGGATGGTTATCCTTTCATAGCTCCTTCTCTCACATCATAGTCATATTGTAAGTCAATCTAAAAATCCTTCAACAAATTATAATTTTTGTCAAAAACAATGGGATTCAGAGCATTCATCTTATTCCCCAAATCAAAGTGTTTTTGGGATGTATACAATCCCAACTTCAAATAGCTCAACTCTTCACATACTGCCTTTGCAGCTACATTGTGAAGGTAACAATATTCTCCCAACTTCATAGGGAACTTGTGACATCTAGGCTTATGTTTGATGGAAAATTTTGCATTGAATCCTAAGGCTTGATATATAAACTCCATAAGGACCATCTTATCATTGCAACACCTTGGCAGTAGATGAGGATGACCATCAAATATTGCCAACATGAAGTATGAGAACCTGGGATATTGGATATACCAATGTCCCCATTGAGCAATAAAATCCATAACATCCCTGCTCAACCTGAATCCAACATCCCCAATCAATCGGTTGATGATGACATAGAGGAATACATCATTGACCCTTCTATGGTGTAGCTCTAATGTTTGCAAGGTCAATTAGTATTAATGGTTCCATACCTTATGTTGTTTAGGAGCTTCTCCCAAAACTCCTACTGCATTTAACCTAGGAAAGATACCCATCCTTGTAGCAACATATATAACCTATGGAAGTCATAAAGAAGCTCTTTGTTTCCCTTACCCTCAACATCTGATTGTGTGAATTGCCAGATAAGATCATGCACCAATAAAATTGTTGTCTACCATAGAAAATAGCTTCAATGAATGGGAACATCCATTCCTTGAAGCATGTAGAGTCCCTCTTTCCAAACACCCTGGAAAGCATCAGAATTAAGTCATCCAATTCCTTCTTGAAGTCTCCTCTCTTAGGTTGTTCAGGCATCTTGGTTAAGGAATTCTTCTCATTCCTCAACCACTTCTTGTTCATGTGGGATTTGTTGTCTTCTTTATTCTTATTGAACATTTGTAATGCATTTGCTTCAGTCACCTGCTTGGGGTTCCTTGGAGTAGGTGCATTAAACATGTACCTCATCATCTATGGGGATAGATCAATTATCACATTTCCTTGTTGATCCATGCATTGCCTTGATACGGGATTGTAAGATCCTTCTGTAGTCAAGATGAGCTATGGGCATTGAACTGACAAAGGGAAGAGTGTAACATGAGCTAGCCCATATTGGACTATTATTTTTGTCCTCCCAGTCACTTCTTTTGCAAAAGTCTCGAGATTCAACTCCTCACAATTGAAAGATCCCAAGTTAGTATCTATAATATCGACCCATCTTGAATCTAGCTTGCTAGTTGTGGGAGTGGCATTCCAATGTTTGTATCTTAGAGTATAAGGTAGTTGCTCCACCTTTATCTTATTTGGCTTCACCTATCTTGAATTCTCTACATCTTGGCCTTCCATTTGTGAAACTTCTACAAATGCTCCTGACATTGTTTATTCCTGTAAGATAACCCTGGATCATATCAATAGAAAGCATGAAAATCAACATTAGAAGACTTACCCTTCATGTTACCCTATCCTTCCCTAGGTAGCCTTATGCACTTAGTAAAATTTAAAGGTTATCGGATGCAAAACCAAGAAATGGATCAGTATTGGAAAGCTTCTAGTATTGGCAGGATCAAAGTCAGCATCAATGTCGGAAATAGGACCAGGATCGAAATGAAAACCAGACCTAGAACCATCACATAGTTTCAAGTATGGTTCCCATTCTAGTTCCAGTTTCACTTTAGCCAAGAGACATGGACACAGAATGAAGTCAGGACTTCATCAGGAGTAGGCTTGGAACCGTACCTAAACTTTTACTCACACATTTATGAACTAAGCTCACTCCAGGCTCCACTTTCACTCGTTATCATTAGTCATGGCACCATCTTGATCAAACACTCATAGTGACTTAAAATGAGGTCACATGAGGGGCTAAGGAGGCTTAAAATAAATACATGAATATATCATTCATATGACTGAGGGAGGAACACCAGCTAGGGCATGATATTATAAAGAAATAGCACGTAAAACCCTAGTTTACATAACCAATTGAATTAGGAAATTTAGGGCATCAAAAACCCGACATGGAATCCATTGAGTCGACATGTGAATAAGATGGGACAAGTCTTTAAATAGATTTGATACCTTTAAAAGCCTTCAAAACCTATCAAAAATGAAACCCTAAACAAAACTAGGGCACGACAATATGGATACCACCAAAACACGAAAAAATGACCGTAGCGATCAAAACAAACAAGAAAAGATGAAAAGAAAACAAGAAATGGAAGGGAAAGAAAAACCAAAACGAAAAACAAAAAAAAACCACAAAAACAAGCGAAGGTCCATGAGAAAGTTCTCACGAACGCATGAAGAACACAACAAAGAACAAGACGGGAAACAAAACACGAAATGAAATGGGGAAACCCCACCTACCTCAAACATTACCAAACAAGATGCAAACTTGATCCACATATGCTTGCAGATGCTTGCCCTTTGACCAGATTATGCTTCTCTTTCTCTTTCTTGGCTCTAGCTCACTAACACAACTTAGGCAATAATAGTAATGAGCAAATGAACCTTGATTAAGGTTTTGAATTCCATTTCGCACATGTGGAGAGCCTTTAATTAATGCAATTAATGTGGTTGGTCAGGTGCGGAATCAAAGTGAGAACAAGCACATAAGTATCGTGTAATAGAAGTAAAGCAGTAAAGAAGATGACAAAGGGGACGAGGTGGGATCGGGATCAGAACCGGTCAGGCAACTTTCACAAAGTTCCTGGTTTAGTTCTAGTTTCGGTTTCGATTCTACCAAAGACAAAGAAAAACATAAAGAACGAAAGGGAACGAGAAAGACAACAAGGCAGGATCAGGACCAAAGGAACCGAGCCCAAAACAAAACAAATAGACAAAATGCAAAGGCGGGGGTGGAGAAGGAACGAGAACCAAACTTGTAATTTTATAAAGTTTAGAGTTCAAGATCCGTTCTAGATCTGATTTCACCAAAGGAAAACAATAATGACATGAAGAAACAACAAACAACGATGGAAGCAGGACCAAGGAAAATCTTGTCCAAACAAAACAAAGAGAAATTATAAAAACAAAAGGAAACAAAGGGGAGCGGAGTCAGAATGAAATCATGACACGAAACCTATGCAAGTTCTCAATTTAGATTCAGTTCTGCTTCCTCTTCCGCCAGAGAAAAAGAAAAAAGATAAATACTTAGGAGAAAATAACTACTCCTAAATCCTAAATGGAAAACACCAAGGACAAGGAAACAAGGGGGACCCATTTTGACCAAAGTTAAGATGGGATGGTTATGCAAGGCATAAAAAATACCTCGCTAGACCTATCCTTCCCTCCATTCCTATATACTTTCCTCTATTTCTCCTCTCTCACCATCCCTCCTAACCTTTCTCTCCCTCCCTTTGTCCATCTTCCCCCCTCTATCTCTTTCCATCTACCCCTCCCTTTATCACCCACTCCCTCCTTCCCTCTCTCTCCCTCCCTCCATCCCTCCCACCCCACATCTCCCTCACTCTACCTACCCATCTCTCTCTACCTCTCCCCCCCTCTCTCACACACACATACCACCTCTCTCTACCTATCCCACCCTACCTATATCCCTCTACCTACCTCTCTCTATTTTGGTCACCTTACCTCTCTCTAAATACCTCTCCTTATCTCCCCCCTTCCCTTGCTCTCTCCCTCCTTCCTGATGAGTCCAATTAATGGCTCAATTTATATAGGGTTTATCATACATTTTTTAATGATACTATAGACTTTGGAACCTAGTTATAGGCATATTTTATGTTATTTCCCTAGATTTGAGAACCTTGGGCATAAACTTATCCTTGTGATTTTTGATAATATTAATGTGCTATGTGCATTAATCTATGTTGATTTTACATGTGGATGAATGGATGCTACTTTAAGATAATTATGGATATGAAATTATTTGTGTGTGCTAATGTTATTATGCAGGTTCACATTAAGATGCAAATATGAATGAAGCCTACAAAGTAGAAGAAGATCATGCCATCCGGTCGGTTGCCAAAGAAGTCAAAAAGATTATTATTAAAAATTCAATAGAGGGAAAACTCTCAATGGAGGGAAATTCCTAGTCAAATGAACGATTGTAACTACCTTTTTAATGATCATATTTGTTAGTTGAGCAAATATAGGATGTGTTGTTATGCTAAATCTTCATTCAGGCAAGACTGGCTTGACCAAATCTTGCGCATGCATAACCTCCTTTCCTCTTTTCATGCTTTCAATAAGTGGCGTCCTCCTAATTTTTGGAGTTGACTGCCTTGTTTGTTATTTATTTAGTATTTTTCTTCCTATAAATAATAATCATATGCTCCTTCTCAAGAGGTTGAATGTTTTTATTTTGTACTTTCATTCCTAGTTTTCAATAAATACATGTATGTTGTTGTTCCATTGTAATCACACTTTCAATGAATGAAATGATATTATAAGTTTACTGTATCTGGGTTAGTTTCAAGGGAAACTCACCCAAGGGGGCCCACTTGGTGAGAATTCCATCCTTTTAGCTCATTCATTACTTTTTTGTTCAGCAATAGTTACAATTTTGGCAACTATTTGTTCTTGCGGACACTATAATTCTATTATGTGATTGTTCCTATAGCTAAAGTAGATAGATTAGTTTCTTGTCCATTTGCTAAGATTTCTATTTCTATCATGCATTTCAATTCAGTAAAGTTGTTGGTTTATGCTTAGTGTTTATGTTACTTCCTTTCAAGCAATTTACTTTTAGCATCATGACTTTTCTAGTTATAGAATGAACATGGCTACAAAAGAAACCTAGTGCACATATAGTGCTAACCCATTTCAAGTTCACATCCTTGAGTTGAAAATTAAATGAAACTTCATGATGAGAAAGATAGCTATTCAATATAGATTTCTAGTCTCTAAGTTATAGCTTTAAGGGCTTAGTTGTTGAATAATTAGAGGAGTCCAACACTTCCCACACAACCTCTCTCCACCTACATCTCTCTCCATTCCTCTCACCTTGATTCCCTCTCTCACTCTCTCTATACCTACATGTCCCACCTTACTTCTCCCTCTCTCTCTACCTCTTTCTCTCTACCTCTCTCTCCCTACTCTCTCTCTCTCTCTCTCTCTCTCTCTCTCTCTCTCTCTCTCTCTCTCTCACTCACACACACATAACCTCTCTCCACCTACCCCTCCCATTATCCTACTCTTCTTTCCTCCCTTCTTTCCTCTCTCTCACTCTATCTATACATGCATCTCCCACCCTCTCTCTATACGTACCTCTATCCCTCCCACCTTACTACTCCCTATCTCCCTCATTTCTCCTCTTTCTCCCTCACACACACAACCTCTCACCACCTACCCCTCCCTCTCTCCCTAACTCTCTCTATACCTAACTCACCTACCCTATCTCTCTCTATCTCCCTCCTTCCCTCTTTCTCTCCATCCCTCTATCCCTCCCACCCTACCACTCCTTATCTCCATCATTTCCTCTATCTTTCTCTCTCCCTCCCTCTCTCCCTCATACACACAAAACCTCTCTCCACCTATCCCTACCTCTCTCCCTGACTCTCTCTATTCCTACCTCTCCTACCCTACCTCTCTCTATCTCCCTCCTTCCATCTTTCTCTCCCTCCCTCTATCCCTCCCACCCTACCACTCCCTATCTCCATCCCTCTCTCTCTCACACAAACTTGACCTCTCCACCTAATCCTCCCCCCTCCCCAACTCTCTATAAACCCACCTCTCCTACACTAAAATATTCATAATTTTAGTTTCATAAAGGCATAATTGGTATGAGGAAAAATGTGTCGATGATCCTTGTAGATGCAAAATAAATAGCTGGAAGTGCTAAAACTATAGCAAAAAAATAAAATAAAATAAATTAACCACTTAGAAAAGGAAGTAAATGATAAGAAGAAATTTGATTGTCAAAATAAAATTTAATTTTGAAGGTTCCTTTCATTGCATTCGTACTCTCTAGTTAAGAAAATGTTTTCATTACTATAATTGCATGTTGGAAAACACTAGGTGTTATGAAACCTACAACCCACATACTATTGTAAAACCCTCTACACATAACAACCCAATTGGTTAGTCACCCCTTAGGTCAATTTGATTAGTTTTATGTATCCCACACCTACAAATCCTCCCTGAGCTCTCAAACCTTGAGTTTAGAACAAGAACAATCATATCACTCACAACCCCACTATGTTTTCCAATCATATCATATGGTTAACTAATTTTTCTATTTGCTAATTCTAGGCTTTCACATTATATTTTTACAAACCCAACTTTGCATTGATAAAATTAGATTTTCATACTTCCTAAAGCATTAAATTTGTAATAGTTCACCTTATTTTAACAATATTCCCCCTATAAACATAAAGATATAGAAAATAGACAATACCTTTTACTTTAAATAACCTTGCTTCTTAGATAGAGTTAAAATGGAATGTACCCTTGCTCTATTTGATATCATCTCTCATATGCTTGATTGAATACTAGGAATGGAATGTGGGCTTATCTTTAAACAAACATAATCTCGGTATAGTTAAATAATTTTTAATAGAAAAATGGTAGCACACACCTACTAGAAAATGTGTTGATGATAATGAAGGGTAAAGGCTTCTATTTGTAGACTCTTGTTGTGATGAATGATGTAACTCAAAGATCAATGGATCACAATATATGAGAGATCAGTAATAGTTGTGGTAAATTTTAAAAGTTCCTTTCATTACATTCATACTCTCTAAATAAGAAAAGGTTTTCATTACAACAATTGGAGGTTGGAAAGCACTAGGTGTTATGAAACCTACAACCCACATATTATTGTAAAACCCTCTACACGTAACAACCCAATCATTTAGTCACCCCTCAGGTCAATTTGGTTAGTTTTATGTATCCCCCACCTACAAATCCCCCTAAGCTCTCCACCCTTGAGCTTTAAACAAGCACAATGAAATAAATCACAACCCACTATGTTTTCCAATCTACCATTATTTTAAATGCATTTATTTTTTAATCATATGAAAAAATTTAACTACAATTTTTACTCTAACTAACAATTGTGACACATTTTGAAGGTAAATTTCATTGCATTATTACTATGTAAATAAAAAAAACTTTTTGATTACATTCATAATGTTATGTAAAACTGTAGGTTGGAAAACATTGGGTGTTATGAAACTTGCAACCCACATGTTGTTTTAAAATCATAAACACACAAAAACCCAATTGGTTAGTTACCCCTCAGCTCAATTTGGTTAGTTTTGTGTATACCCAAAATACAACTCCTCATTCTCTCCACCATTTAGCTTTGAGCATGCATAATGAAGTAACATACAACACACATTGTGTTTTCTGACATGTAATTATTTTGTGCATTTATTTTTCAATCATATGAATAAATTGAAACACAAATTTACTGTAACTAGTTGTCATTTTTGGTTATGGGTACCTTCCTCATGAAGAGTGTTCAACATAATAGCTAGTAGCTATAGTAACTTTTCTCTCTAACTTGTGAGTTGTGTATTGAATAAAATTTGTTAGAAAAAATCATAATTGATGGATATAGATAACATTCTTGCGAGAGTATTGATGGTTTGATTGATGACTTTGACACTTTTAAATAGATTTAACCATACAATACAATTCCAATTCGATCTTTATGTATTAAACTTGTGATATCTATTTAGTTATGACTTGTGACCTCATCTTCAAAATTTAATAATTATGTATGTATAATTAATAGATTTAACCATAATTTTGGTTCAATGTTCAAGTTATAATTCTTTCCTAACCTATTTGAATGGTGTCAATGATACTTTTTTCCTTTACTATTTTTCTTCATGTGCTTTCACTATTTAGAGTAGTTTTTAGTATTCGTATAATAGGGGTGGAACTATTGGTTCTGATCACTTTTATCATCCATATAGCAGGCCCCTCACTACATCGTCTCATCATATTATATATGTTTCTATGTATGTTGTTATGTATGTTTTTATGTGTTTTGTATGTACATATAGGTGCATTTTTTGGAAGATTAGCTATGTCCACCATCTATAATTTATGGTTTGTCTAAACATTCAACATAAAAACATGCAATAGATCTAAACATGATATCAAAACATCATATATTTTGCAAATCATCAACAACTAACATGTCTCAATGCAAGAAATACCCATCAACCAACTTATAAAATAACACCATCTCTAACCATATAGTTTATCTAAATATATAGATTAAAGACATACAATACATCTCAAACTTACAACATCATATCTTTTTTAAATCATCAACAACTAACATGATATTGAACATCATTTAGCATAATCATGATTATAATTATAAAATAAAATGATAAACAATCAAAACAACAAATACCGACTTGATGACACATAGTTAAAAAAAACTATATTGAAAATAATTCAAAGCAATGAGCATTAAGACATTACGTCATAAATAAGATAGATCTTGATTTAATTGCCTATATAGCCCAAAAGCATTCAATTCGGAAATGCAACTGAGAGTTACCATGCAGAATTGAACAAATGCAATATAGAGAAATTGATAAGGGTAGTTCAACAAATTACAAAAGTTTCAAAGGTTAACATAAAGTTCAAAATAAAAAATAAAACATTTTTATAGGGTTTACAATTTTTGGCCAAACTCGACACTGAAATATTTTTTTTCTAACTAAATCTTCACTTTCAAGCACCTATAGCGGCTAAACCATGAGGAATTTGAAGATGATGCAAACTAGTGATTTTTGACATTTTGTTTGTAGATCCTAAATATATTTTTTTCAAAAATTTTGGAATTAGATTGCACTTCTTTTTCCATCTCATTCGAAAACTTTTTTTTTTTAGTAAACAACAATTTTAAGGAGTGACACTCACCGCATACAACATAACTTTTTTACCATGAAGGATAAATTTCTATTTTTTTTGAATTTAGATTTTTAACTATGATATCTAGTGCTTCTAATTGATCTCATAGTGTTTTATTAAATATTTTTTCCTTAATCAAGTTTTGAAGTCAAACCAATTACAATTTAGACATAGGCAGACCATAGACAATGTAACTTTTTGTATGTATTGAATTTTTTTTTTTTTGTTGGATCAAGGGATTCAATATTCGGTGCACTCATATTTTTCATTTTTTTTATAATCTGTTATTTTTCCACATGTGCAGAATAGAGAGCTTGATTTTCAATGAAAAACTTATGTTTAATTAAACTAAAAAAACAAATACATAATAAAACCAAAACATATTAAAATTTTATTCGTTGGATAGCTCATTCTAAGGACTACCATCATCTAATTGGGTCTATGAAGTATCCTCCATTTTCATCCTCAACCCAAGCTTTGAAGCACAAAAGTCTGGACTTTTTTGGTGCTTGAGGGGGAGAAGGGGGGAAAAGGGGGGTTCAAGCAAACCCTCTTTCCTTTACCATTTTCTTTGCTTTTTTTAAACAGGAAATGAGGGGTCAACATTTAATGGGTTCACTCAAACCAAATGGTTCGTTCGAACCCCAAAAAGCAATTTTTTTTGTATGGGGTCATTTTTTGCAACTTTTCCTTCCTCACTCGAATTGTAAACCACTTTTGTGGGTTTACCCTATATTGAATTCAACTTAATAAGATACAAAATAGAACAATTACAACTAGATGACACAGCTAGATCACCCAAAGAATAGAAAAAATAAAAATAAACTTGAGATTAGGGATGATAAACCATAAAATTTTGGCAAAGAAACCATCATATCAACAAGGCAATAGCATTTCTAATTTTGATTGAAGACAGAATGTATGTATCACATAACATATAAACGAGGTCATGCACATCAATTCATATTATTTCAAAATTCAAGTCTATAATCTTATGAATTCTTAGAAGTATATATGGATGCACATCTTATCCCTATTCAAAAATTTGTTTCTTACATTTCAGTTAAGATTGGAACAAGTTGGGCAATAAACAAAGACATGCCCTTCACTATGGTGAGGTAACAGGTTCCCTGAACAAACTCACACATTGTGATATAGATAACACTTCACTTGGTAATGGTAGCAACCTCATGAATCAAATAAAAAACCCACTCTCTACAGGTTGAAATACACTCCTCCCTTCATCCATAGAAGAACCTTTGAGCACATACTCAACACGGTGATACCATCTTTGGTTGTTGATGCAACAACAAAGTGGAGTTTAAAAACTCTCACTTGTTTTTTAAACTTCCCAAACGTTCATCCTCCATGCAAGTTGCAAAAATAACATCCATATTTTTTTTTAAAACTGGAACCAAACTTCCATCCTCTATGTAAGTTGTAGAAATAATGTTCATTTATCTCCATTTACTTTTGCTTGCCTCTAGTGACTTCCACGTTGGGCCCTGCACTACACCATGCCATCATGTTATGCATATTTCTATGTATGTTTCTATGTATGTTTTTATGTGTTTTTGTATGTGCATAGCTGAGTTTTGTCTACACTTTATCCGCGTCCTTGTAATTGAGTGTGTTTTAGACCATGAGTGATCTTCATTTAGGAGATGGTTATCATGATTCCATGGATAGATCAATATCACAATTAAATGGGAGCCTTGATAGTAATATGGATTCATCACTTGGTGATGGATGATCTTTTATAATAGTTGTGCGTGTCATGTAGGATCTCTTGGATCATATTTTCATGTAGTGAGATTTCTTTGGCATCCTGAGTTTCATTGATAGGAGATGGTTATCTTCATGTGATTGGAGATGTTGGCATCTTGGTTAACCATGAAGGACTTTTGGAGTCTTTGGTCGAGGTGTTAGTTTGTGACTTATTGGTTTTGATAGGTGGTCCTTGGTTGAGAGGATGGATTGGTTTCCATGGTGAACTCTTTATTACTTATTAGAGATTTCGAATGATATAGGTGTTCTTAGGAGTAGGATATGTTCATTGGATCATGTGATCTTCTAGGAGGAGATGTTATATCATGATGTCATGACCTGTTATTAGATTTTGTAGATGTGCAATGATATCTTTAACAATGATTTGGATAGTTCTCTTGGTATTGAGTAGATTGGCCATGTTCTTGGAAGATTCCTGAGAGTGTAGTGTTGTATTTGGAGGTTAGCATAGATTGATCAATTATAGCTACACATGGATACTTAGAGACTTAAGTGAGGTTGGAGTTCTTTTGTGTTCGATAAGAAGTTCAAAGAGCTTTCATCTAGATATGGATGTAATCTCATGATGGACCCATAGAGGATATTTTTGTGGAAGAGGGTCCTTATGGATTGGTGTATCTTGGAGAAGCAATCTCATTCTCCACTTCTCAGTTTACTTGGCAGATAATAAATGATTATACATAGAGCTTGTGGTTGTGGTTGTGGTTTATGGTTTGGATATATGTTACTAGAATGAGTTTTATTGATGGTTTTTAATACCTTAGAGGTGGCATGTTGAAGGACGTGAGTAGTTATTGCTTTAGATGTTGGTCATATTGGTTGTTATTGTAAGAATCTTTATGGAGCACTAGAGCATGTTGGAGATTCATGTGGTTTCATGGATAGTTATGATGATGTATTTCATTGATTGAAACTTATATAATGTATACAACAAGTGGGAGAATGTTAGGAAAAGACTATTGTACACCTTATACAAGAAATAATCATTTTAATAAGTAAAATAAATATTTATTTGTTGTGCATCTTTGGAGATGTGTTTAGCCACATTAAATATTTATTTGGATCCACTTACAAAGTTGTATATGACATTGGTTATATATTTTATGTGTTGGTTGCATAAGGAAAAATATTTAATGCTAGGAAAAATCAGTACCAAAAAGTAAATGTTGGGATTAATGGTTTTGTACACTCATGGTTTTGAGATAAATGGTTTTACCTTATCAATTCATTGTTTTGTGTGAGCTTTATTCAACCAAACACTTTCTTGTGTTCATCATTTATGCTAGATGGTTTTGATTTAATATCACAATGCATAGATCTAGATATCCATGAACAAATCCCCCATCTTGAACTTCAATAGCTCAAAGTTAATTCCCTTGCATTTCTCCACTTTCATTCTAGATTTTTTTGCCATGGCTATAACCTAAAAATGAGATCACTACAACAAAATTCCTACTTCAACAAGGATTGGTAGAAATAATCCTCATTTATCCTTACAAGGATCTAACAAGCCAGCTAGGCTTAAACACAAAATGAAAGGAAATAATAGAATATTTAAAAGTAATTTCCAAATTAACGCTACAATAAGAGTGTAACAAGCTATCTGATTTACATAAATTTCAACAACATTCAAAGTAACAAGAACACACATAAATAATTATGATGAAAGACAACAACCAAGCACACATTAGTATGAACCATTGAGATACACCAAGAAAAATCTCTTACAAAATTTCTAGCCTTGAAAGCTCCAAACTAATATATTATTCAACAACCAAAATATTACAATAGAGTTCCAAGCTCTAAGCACTTCCAAGAGATTCAATGTCCACACCTAAGGAGAAATAAAGTATAAGATGTTGTGAGAAGCTCCCACCCAAGCCTTCTATTTATAAACAAGAATATAACAATAAGAAATAAGCTTATGAGAAGCCCACTTTACCACTAATATTAAATATGTCATTTGTGCCCAAATATTTAATAATTTTTTAATATTAGATATATTTTAAAAAACATAAAAATTTGAATATATTTACTCAATAAATCCAATTGACCCTATGCTTATTAAACCATAATCCCCATTATACCATATACATTAAATATAACTATATATACAATTAGAACCAAGATAGGCATTTGTATGCTTCCAAGGAATATATGACTTTGATCAAATATGGTAGAAATGAACCCACTTCATTTTAGCAAAGCAAAATAAGGAATCTAAAGATGATCCAGTCATAGAAACACCTCTCAATTACATATAAAAAGTGTACAATTACCAATTAGAATATAATAAAATAAGACTATGCATATTTAACTTGCACCATCATCATTACAATTAAAAAATTTCAAGAATAAAAAAGAATAAAGTAGAAGATACATTTATCTTCTTCTTTCGCATTATCATCTAAAAAATTAATTGAATCAAAAATAAAATTAAAAGAATTCAAATGTGTTCATTTTCAGAGAATGTAACCACCTTCTAAAATACAATTTATTAATTAAATTTTTAATTATAAACATCACATATCCTCTTCCATAACTTCATATAATGCTCTGTAGACCAAAAATAGCCTATGAAACAGAGTGAGATTTAAATAGAATGGAAGGACAACAAAATAAAGAGGAGAAAAACAATAAAAATGGAAAGATACATCATTCAAGAACTTTCCGCTAGAATAGAGTGAAAGGACAACAAAATAAACAGGGGAAAAACAATAAAAATGAAGAGATAGAGAACATTTAAGAACTTTCCCCATCTGACGGCTGTTGGCAAATTGCCCTGCACACTCTCATAAATGAGTTTAAGTCGGCAAAGAAGAGCGAAGAGTGTGGCAGCGGAAACAAAGGCAGAGAGGGAGTAAGCACAATACCAGGTACCGGTAATGGTGTTTTTAACAGTAAAAGAGGAAGGTACAGTGAGAAGAAAGGTTTGAATGGCGACATAAAGAAACAACTCCTGATACACTTGTTTCTTGCATTTTCTCCTTCCTTCTCTTACATTTCTGTTTGTTCGCGGTAGAATTGGCCGAGAAGTGCTCCTCCTCATTGTTGCCATGGTGTGAAGAAGGAAGGGGAGATTTCGTTTTTTAACAGCAGAGAAGATGTCCAGCCCACAAAATGTGATTGAGACAGGCGCCCATCAAATTTGGTGTGCGGATTGAGGACTCCCCGCGTTGACAGCCGTCGGATGACAGGATATCCTGTTAAATGTTCCGATCCGATGGGTGGTATCGATTTGCCTGCCGCTAAATTTATAAAAACATTCAGTACTTGGTCGGCGCATTCCGTAATCGAAGTCAACAATGCGTAGCTTCCACGTGGAGACGAACAAATGCCTTACAAATATTGCCCCATGACCTGCCATAATTGTACAATATGAATTTTCTAAAAAAATCAACAAACTTCCAAGAAAATGCAATTTGCAGGTGTAAAGCCAAATCTCATAATTTTTGTCAGCATTCTATTTGGTGGAAATTTGTAAAGCCTTTTCAACAAATCCATTTTGTGGATATCCTGCAACCATTGCAGTCCACGAGATGACATTTTTTTGAGGCATTTTGTCAAACACTTCACGTGCCTTGTGTATGCTTCCACATTTTGCATACATGTCTACTAGGGCAGTTGCAACTAAAACATGTTTACTACTGGGTTGAAACATAATCTACCCTTGGTAAGGGGTCAAACAATCATGGTGTTTGACAACGAAATCAAAGAAACTATTGAGTAACCATTTGCAAATGTTTTAGGAAACAACAGACCAAATAACATATGACAAAATGTAAAGCAACAAATAGAAGAAGATATATAATTTGCTCGATACTTCTTTATCACTAACAAGCTTGCCATCTTGATCCATAGTTTTCACTGTCCTTTGAAAGTGAAATCACTGTCTTCCATGTGTCTCATCTTTGCATTGTTAGTTCCTTGCTTCCCTTGAGACTTATCTTGACATGTCCAACATTATCTGCCATTAAGTGCTATTCTGATCCACATTCCTGATAGACTTGCCATTTAGGTCTTCTACTGTAGGTTCATTACATCTCTGATCTTCTTTGGTTGTCACATCAACATACTCTGAGACTGCATTAATCTCTTCTCTTCTAGAACCCATGCCCATACCTTTAGAAATGTCCAATATGCTCATCTATATTCATTAAAAAAAACTCAGAAACAACAATTGTATCCTCCAATGGAAGTTCAGTGTAATCTTCATAGGTGATTTTTGTAGCATTATTCCCTTGTTCTGTCATAGCAACACAATCTTTTTCTTCAACTTGGTCCATCTCATTCCATCATGGTCCCTTAGAAAATACCGATGCTAATGTATTTACATATTAACCACCCTTTTTCTTCAAGTTCATTTGCCTTGTTGGTTATTGGATCCATTATGCTTTCAATATGTCTGGAAGTGGTCTTTAGTGTACTTCTAGGATATAGCTGGGTCCAATTCTCAATACTTCATTCTCCTCTAACTTTGTACTATGAAATTCATCATTTTCCATTCTTCTCCCACCATGCTACCAACATTGTTCTACTTTGACTGTACTCCAACATATTGTTGTTGAGAGGGAGAGTCAACTCCAAATGATTTCTACAGGTGGGTCAAATTTTTCCCTGAAAATTTTGCATTATACCCACATAAGGTTCTTAAAACTACCTTACCAGTCTATGTCTAAATCTGTAACTGCAGTTCTGCATGCTAAGGACATGAAATTGCAGGCTACATATTCCTTTTACAAATACTCCCATGCCAATCTTACTCTTACAAAATGTAAAATTGCAAAGAATGTGATGCATTTTCTTTCATATACGATGTGTCTTTAAGAAATTGGTAATAGATAAATGAGGAGAAACATTTCAGACACTGGCCTAGTCTCCAAGTTTCACACCCTGTCATAGTCAATATGATTGTCTTCTCCCCAAAACTCTTGCCAAAGTTTTGACAATTAAAACTTGAAAATTGGCTTAACCATTAACATGGAGGTCCCACAAATGTCAGTCAAGATGTACTTCCTTCAAACTACTATCTTGCTTCAATCTATTAGTAGGATAATAATTGTGGTCTTTGGATACTAATGATACTTTGTATAAAGGCCAAGGACTACTCACAATAAAGTTGTTATGAGTTTGCTCCCTAATAGATTCTTAATTTGATCCCAAATGATGAAAGTTGGGTGTTTGCACCTCAGTAATGTCATAATTGTCAGATGTAATTGTTGGTTGTCAAATCACTATTTGATAACATTGTTGTTACTCAAGATATGCCTAGCAAAAAATGGACTATGTATACCAAGCTGTGCATTGTCTATTTGATGTGGCATCTGCTGAGGTGGTTTGACTGTCATCTTAAATCATGAAACCTCATTATCACAGGTAATCACATGCATACCTTTTGAGTGTATTCCATTGCTATCACATATCCTTGTTTTGAGTGTGTTATAATCTCAGCAGGGCCATCACCTTTGGCTTGTAGAGGAATATATCTTCTACACAGAGTATCCCACAAAAGCTTTTATTCAACCACTATATACTTGAATCTAAAATCTTACTGCATTTGGAAGCCAAATTATAATACTATCGATGCAAATTCTCCACAGAAACTTTAAAGTCTGTATCACACACACAATTAAAGTCCGTAAAAAATACACACACATAAACTTTAAATTATGTATCGCACACACACGTTCACACATTCAGATTGAAGGTTAATGCATTTTAAAATGTCTATCCTTATAAATCCAATGCTTGAAATTGAAATTGATAAGAAAAATCATGGTTAAAGTTGGAAGATGGCATAGGATATAAGTATGAAATCCTTGAGACGGGCTTGCCAAACCTCAAGTGAAAGATGCCTTTGCTTGGAGGTTCTAAAGGCATGTAACAAGCAACATCCCAATATGACTACTACACATGACTAACACCGAAGGAAAAAAATAGTTGAAGCATCTGCAGAAGAATTTAAAAAATTGCCAGATATCACAAGTACAAAATCACTTTTTACATTTTAAAGACAAAGGACATTCCATTGCTAATTATGTGTCTTCCTTTTTGATTCTTAGAAAATATAAACTGCAAAAACTGAGAGAAATAATATTGTGAAAAAGAAATTATTGCCTTGTTATAGAAATTGAGCAAGATGACTTGATTATTAATTCCAATTGTAATATAGTTTAATTGAATTGAAAGAACGTCCTCCTTGCTTGAACCATTTATACAATACGGGTACATATAACATACATTTAATAATCAGGTTTTTCAGACTGGAGGATCCTGAACCATAGGAGAGAGCAACAATTTCGACAGTGGAGAAGCATACATTTGCCTTAACGAGTCCAACTATGAGCCAACTAGTCATTCAAAAAATTAAAATCATTGTTACCATTCAAATGGATATATAAATAGGAGAAGATACGTATTCTGAATTTATGGAGACCGCCCCTCAAGAAATTGGCTGAATTGATGACCAATTCTTTTCCTTGATCTTTCTTTTTGGCATAGAATGCCCTTATTTTAAAATTTGAAGAGGAACTGATACTTAAAAGTATAACTGAAAATCAGTTGTGTAAATTGCATATCGCTGACATTAAATCATCCAATTTTATCCCTAATTTTATTCTTTTCACAAATTCAATGCAAAAATGGATAGACAATGTAGATGAGACAAATACATTGGGAAGCTAAAATAATGTGACCTACAGCTAAAATGGTTAGAGTACTGTCACTTGGTTGCCCATCTGAAGGAGACAGGAGATTCGGTTCCCCTATTACTCCGCCATATGAAGAATTTGGATGGGGTGGAGCCATGGGTGGAAAGACAACAAGAGGCGTATCTGAGGATGGTGGATTGGGAACCGCATTACCTTTTTCACCCCTACAAATGATGCATTTTCAGCTCTTCCTCCAGATACACTACATGGGCTTATAGGCTGTCATTCTCAAGTACCATGTTTTTCATTCTTATTACCCTTTTGGATCTCTGAAATCTATACATATATATACTTTTATACTTATTGTTTTAATGGCTCAATGAAGTTTGGTACAATTGTCTGGGTAAATAGCTTATGCCATCTTGCATGATGTTCTTTCAAACAGTTCACATGTCGTTTCTATGCTTTCATATTTTTCATACATGTCTACCAGAGCATTTCCAACTACAGTATATGAAAAAAATCCTCCTTCCATGATGCTTTGATGGATGTCCATACCCTGTTCCAAAGCTCCCATTTTGGCACAGGGAGGATACTGGCGAAGGTTGTGGAATTTGGCTTTAAACCTGCCAATTACATTTGCTTGAAAGTTTCTAAATCCATTTTGTACATATCCAGCACTCATTGCAGTCCATGAGACTGACATTTTTTTTTCAGGCATTCTGTCAAACAGTTCACTTACCTTGTTAATGCTTCCACTTTTCGCATGCATGTCTATTAGGGTAGTTGCGACCATTATATCATGGATGTCCATGCCCTGTTCCAAAGCTCCCATTTTGGCATGGGCAGGGAGGATGCTAGCAAAGGTTGCACAATTTGGCTTTAAAACTGACAACTACATTTTCTTGGAAATTTCTAAAGCCTTTTCAACAAATCCATTTTGTGCATATCCTGCAACCATTGCAATCCACGAGATGACATTTGTTTGAGGCATCCTGTCAAACACTTCACATTCCTTTTCTATGCTTTCACATTGTGCATACATGTCTATCAAGGCAAATGCAACAAGGCTTGGAATTTGATGGTCTATTTGACTTTTTTTGCGTTTTAGATCGTATATTACAACTTTAAAATTTATTAGACCCTATAAATTGACTTGCTATATTTTTATGTAACTGTATATATGATACTTTAAATTATTATTAAACTGTAAAAAATTATTATATATAATGTATTATAAAAATATAATTTAATTTAGAATCTTTTCAAAATGAAATATAATTCTTTCTAATTTTTAAAATATTTTAAGCAATAAATTTAAGATTTTAACATTTTTACTAATAGTTATCATTTTCTTTATGTTAATATATATGATTTATAATATTTATTTTTAAAATATATTAATCTAAAATATTTTTAAAATAGAATATAATTTTTTTTTAGATTTATTACTTATTATCAATGTTTTCTAATTTTACATTATTTCATTAATATATATAAGATATTCATATGACTAATAACATAACAAGGATTTTCATATTTTTTACAGATTTAACTTGCTTTCGCTTGTAGATTTAACTTTCTTTCATTTGTAGATTTATTGTTTTATGTTCATGATTCGCTATAACTTGTTTTAGATGTTGCATGCTTGTAAATTATAGGAAGAATAATAGCAAAGGAAAAGTGATTGAATAGACTGGGGTGTCTTACGACACATTTTTCCTTCATGGTCATTAGGTGTACAATAGTGAATTTCCTAACATTATTTCTAAAACCTTTTATAATAATCCATTCTATGCATAATTTGTTATTCTTCCCTTCCACGAGAAGTTGCAATACTCAATCCATGTATTATTTTTAATTTTTGCATCTCAATTTAAAAATAAAAATAGTTCCTTTTTTGAAGAAGTTGTCTTTTTGCGTTTAATATAAGCAAAATATATATTGAAAGTTTATGCTAGATTATTATTTTATTTTTTTTATTGGTATTTTTAAGAATTGTGATTCTTATAAAAAAATACTTAATTAATTTATATGATACATAATAATATATTTTTAAAAATAACCAAATTACTTGCTTTACTTTAAAAATAGAAAACCATTATTATTATTTTCATATTAGTATGTATGATTAGTAAAAATCACTAAAAATATTTTAATTTCGAAGATTTTTTTTAGAAAAATCATAAATTAATTTTTTTGACAATTTCTATTTTTCACAAAACATCAAATGAAAGGCATTTAAATGATCAAACCATCACAAAATTTTATTTGATAGGTAGGGGTCGCCGTCAAATTCTAGGTCTGGTTGCAACTACAGAAGTAAAGGAAAAAAACATATTTACTACAAGTTTTTAGTATTCCAGGCACTAGACCAGCGACAAATCAAATAATGCAAAAAATCAACGGTGCAGATGGTTTTCATCCTCTTGCATTGCTGTTGAACAGTCTTCACCGTGGATTATGGAAGTCACTGCCTCATTTTTTTTAGCTTGGCAATCAATGGATGAAACAACTTTAGTCATCTTGCAAGGTACGACAGACATACCATCCATCCATCGCTCATTTCAGGTTGGCCTTCTTCAATAAAGGATACGTCGTTGACATAAATTAATTGAAATTCAGAATATAATTTTATATATTTATTAAATATGGAAGGAGATAATTTATAGGTTTTTTTCTTATATTTTAATCTATTTCAACGTGAAGATAAGTGTTATATGGCTATCTCTTTTCTATTAATCTATTTTAAGGTTTAAATTTAATGGTTGCATAATTATATCAAGCTATTTTTATTATAAAATATAATAAAAAATTAACAAGATTGTATTATATAAAAATAAGGATTTCAAATAAATTATTAAAAATTCATAGGATCATTTTAATAGATATAATTAGTCTATATATATATTGATAATTAGCCATTGTAATGATAAAATTAGCATATTCATATCATTTCTCTTTTTTTTTGGTTCATTTTAAGGAAATTTCTTAATACATGTACATAGTGACAAATGGTATAATCTTGTACAAAGTTGAACTCATTTTTCTAGTCTTCATCTTTCTAGAATGCAATAGGAATCATAACTCCTCAAGAGATTTGAGTACAACATTATACATTAGTTCATAAACAATATTGCTTATGCTACATCATTTGTGCATCCACTTGCATGCTAACATATCACCAAGGCTCTGCACGTAAGTGTGTATCCAATAGTACAACTTTGCATGCACTTGCACAAACATTGTATGTGTATGGAAATGTGGGACAAAAGTGGCCAAAAATATATTTTTGGCTATAGCATGTATATGCTTTGTTAAGTGTGATTAAGCCTTGATGTGTATGTGCTTTGTTCAACTTATTGATTTTTTGTGTTTTAAATAACTTGTACAAATTCTATAATGCAAGCATAAAATGTATAAGGTATATTTATTAGTTCCTACCCATTAGGCTTGGATTTTCAAGCCTCGGAGTTTGAGCTCCATTTTGGTTTCCAAATCTATTTCTAAAATAAAATAGCATATTCAAACTTCATCCTTATCAACTTTACACATGCTTTACAATATTTTTTTTGAAGTCACCACTAAAATGTCAAGCTACTTCTTAAATTTCTAGCCATATAATTTATTTTATAGTTTTGAAAATTAAGGTTTTTTATTTTGATTTTCATTTAATAGTGTGTTGGCCCATGTCTAATATTTACATTAAGTCTATGTTTGTGTTCATTGTGGTAACCTTTTATTTTCTCATATGTCTCTAATAGGTCATATTATGTATAGATGTTCAGTACAACTTGTCAAAATGTGTTATAATTCACATTCAATGCTATGCTATGGATTACTCAACTACCCTCGATACCACAAATATTCCTAATGTTATCATCAAAAATAATATATTTCAATCGTTTGTATTCACTTTTATTGTTGCGGTGAAGTTTTCTTTGTGTATTTTCCTTGGTGGTTTGTTTCTTACTTGTAGTGGCCACTTCTCTACAATAGAATTACAAATATGCATAGTTGCTTAGATTGGGATATGCATTATCATTCTTGCCACATCCACATATGAAGTGAGTTATCACATTAAAAATATTAAAGGGTTAACAAGGAGGCATCATCAATCTCTAAATGGTTGGAACATCTACTTATAGGTTTGTAAGATCATCATCTTAAGATAAACTAGCATATGGGTGCTTAATGATTGTAAAATAGAAGTTTCATATACATTAGGTATGGTTTATCTCAATGTCCATTATATCATCATATATCCCTAGTAATCCTTAGAAAATATCTCAAGAAATACCCTATAGGCCTAGTAGCCTAAAGATGAAGTTGAGTTTACAATGCCACTATCCTACCTATCACCTATGTTGACACACCTCTAGTATTGAGTGTTAACACAAGTATTCAAGATACATGGGACTATATTTTTAAGCACAAAAAAATAAGCACCATTGTTAGGGAAGAATTTATTTTGGTTTAACATTTCATACAATTCTAAATATGTTGTGAGATTCTTTGTGGTGATCTTTCTCTCGTTTGTGTGTAGTGTTGGTATCCCATCAACTCACACCAATAAATTGGTGTTGTTACTAGGGAGAGTTTAGTGAAGGATTTTTATATAGTCATCCTATTTTGTTGTGCACAATATTTGTATCCTATCAACTTGCACCAATAAATTGATACCATTTCCAATGAGATGAAAGGAATAATTATTTTCCCTTCCAAGTGAAAAGTGGAGACTCAATTTTAAAATAAAAAATAATCAAAGATAAAACTAAAAGGCATGAGAATAGAAATGAGGAGATATTCATGAAGACATAGTAGCACATGCAAGAAAGAAAAAAGCTAAAAAATACAAGTCTACTAGACCTTTCCCTCATGAACATGAAGTTTGTACATATAGTAGAGATATAAAAATTATATATTTAAGGGATCAACATCAATATATTATGATAATACTATGCTTAGAACTCATGGTTATGATTATAATGTTGAAATAAAAGTTATTTCTAGGTCAGTGCAAGATCATGGGGGTCCAAACTAGACCCTTAAGTGGCAATAAAATTCAAAAAAATAGAGTTAGGCAACTTGACATAAAAAATTGAATAAGTTATTAACATAGATTGAAAAATATGTAAGAATAAAATTTGTAGAAAATTGAATGTAGTTTCTAAGATACTAGTCCTTTCATGGAAAAAGGTAAATCTATTTGATGAAAATTTGAAATTTCAATGTAGTAGTACTAAATTTTTAGGAAAAAATAAAAATGAGGCGTGTGTCTGACCAACCTAAGTACAAGCAAACAATAGTATATATTTTTTGAAACTTGCAATATAATTAGAGGACACGTGCTTGGATGTGCCACATTTTTTGTGTAATTTTTTTTAAGTAAATAATTAGTTATGAATTTTTATTAAAACTGTTTAAAGTATTAAAACTTGTTTGTTTGACCACCATAACTTAGTCAAAAATTTATGAAATTCATTTTTTCTTTTTCTTATCCTATAGTATGGGAAGCATAAAATGTGTTGCGTCTTTTGGATTTAAAAAATGTTAAATCATTTAAGAATTATAGATGTTTCTCAATCAACCTATCATTTAGGATTTTAATTAGTATGCATGTAGAAAATCAATAATAATTATCTATCTAATTCCAAATAAGGCATATTTTATATTGGCGGAAAGCTGGCAATTTTCTCAATAAACCTTTTTCATTTCATAAAATTTGGATAAAAAAAGTCGTTGGCCACTTTTTTGTCATATCACCACTTTTTGGACCTCCATGATCTTGCACTCACCCATCTATGGATAGAAGGGATGCTTGGATAGATCACATGATATACATGTATAGAATTTGGGTATACCATCTACTTTGATGCAAGATCCATGCATGTTGTCTCACAACCTACATCCCCAACCCATTCAAATAGAAGTGAGGATGAGCATTGTAGGCACCTAAATTAGGACTAAATTTTCCCCTTTGATTAGGCGATTCATTTACATTTCTCTTATTCTAATAAAGAACCAGGTCACCTACCTTGAAAGTTCTAGGAAGAACACCTTGATTATACTATATAGATAGTGATCATTGATAAGCTTTAAGGTGGTTGAGGGCCTACAATCGATGCTCATCGAGCAACCCAAGTTGATGCAAATGATTGGATCAGTAAGTTTCATCATCAATTAACCCTTTAACTGAAACCCATGAAGAAAAAATCTCTAACTCTAAAGGCATGATAACTTCAACACTGTACATGAGGTTGTAAGGAATTATTCTCATCATTGTATGAACACTCATGTGATAGGCCCACAAAGCATATGTTAATTGAATATTCATATCCTTACTAGATGTTTATTTTTTGATTTCTGAAGAATAAGCTCAAGAGTTTTATTAGATGCTTCTGCTTGGCCATTAGACTGAGGATAATATGGTATAGAAGATATATGTTGAATATTAAATTTATCTAGGAATTACTTCACTTCCTTGTTCTTGAATAGTGTACCATTATCAGAAAAAAAGATAGAAGGCAATCTGAAGCAAGCAATGATATTGTTTAGAAGAAATTTGTACAAATAGCTTCAACATTCATGAATCGAAGGAGGATAGCTTCAACCCACTTCGTGAAGTAATTGATAGCGGTAATGATAAGGACATGTCCTTTAGAAGGAGGTGATAGCTTTCCAATAATATCCAACCCCCATTTTGTGAACGACCAAGGTGAGGTCTTATTCTGTAGCTCTTGAGCAGGAGCATGAATGAGATGACTATGTTATTGACATTGCAGACACTTCTTAATAAAATCAAAAGAATCTTGTTCCATTGTCTGCCAAAATTATCCCATGTGAATCCATTTTTGCACTAGGAATTTACCACCAAAATTTCCACCTCCAAAGCTCGAATGGGCTTTCTTAAGGGAAAGGGTTATTTTCGCTTTAGTGAGACACTGAAGAAGAAGACCATTATAAGATTTTTTGATAAATAACATCTAATAAAGCAACATAGCAGACTGGAAGTTTTCATATTCAAGTGCAATTGTTCTTTGTGGAATCATTGGGAAAAATTCTAGTCTTCAGATAGTTATAAATGTTGAAATACCATTCTCCCAAACCTACATGAGCACATACGAGAGCATCAGATTTAGGTTGATCAGAGAAGACATGAGTGTGAAGAATATGAACCACAAAGTGGTATTCTTTTGTATCCTTATCCGAGGGCACCAGGGAGGCACCACTCACCATGGCATCCATGTGTCGATTTTCTCTCCTAGGGACACTATCTATTGTGAAAGAGGAGAAGTGATCAATTAAAGAAAAATCCAAGTCCCGATACTGAGACAAATTAGTTTTCTTAGCTTGAAATGTTCTCATGATCTGGCTCACAATAAGCTCAGAGTCATCATGTATGTGGAGATGTTTTATGTTTAATGTGATTGCAGAATGCAAGCCGTCAATAAGGGATTTGTACTCAACGATTTTATTAGTACACTAAAATTCTAATTGAAAGGAGAGAGGGACTAGCCTTCTTTCAGGTGAGATCAAAACTACACCCACCCTAGAGCCACTCTAACATCTCCATCCATCAAAATACATATCCCATACAATATCGTGACTAATTGCAAAAAATATCTTCATCAAGAAATAAGTCTAGACTAGGGAAGGAGTGAGATGAAGGAGCATCTACCAATTGATCATCAACTGTTTGAACTTTTATTGATTTTTGAGTGACAAACTTTATGTCAAACTTAGAAAGTAACATTACCCATTTCATTAACCTTCCAACAAGATTAGCACTAGAAAACAAATTCTTTAGAAGATCACTTTTCACAATGACATGTGTTTTAACATGAAGATAATGTCTTAAATTCTGTGTTGTGAAGACAAGAGAGAGACATTTTTTTCCCATGGTGAAATAACGAGTTTCATAGTCAACAAGGACGCAACTAATGTAATAGATTTCTCTTTCTCTATCGGCGTCATCGTACTGAGCAAGCAAGGCTGCCAAAGTGTACGATGATGCGGTAAGGTAGAGTAAAAAGGGTCTATCCTACATAACCAACATTAATACTAGAGGATTTTCTAGATAAGTTTTAATTGAATCAAAATATGTTTGGCACTCATCATCCCACATAAAGAAAATGTCCTTTTTCAATAGATGAGTGAAAGGGAGGGTACGATCAACCAACTAAGATATGAATCTACGAATTTCTTGAACTTTGTCTTGTAAGCTCTGCAATTTAGAAATGTTTCTAGGTGGAGGCATGTTAACAATTGCATCAATTATATTTGTATCGACATCGATTCCACAATGAGAAACTATAAATCCTAAAAAATTTCCCCCATCTACACCAAAGGCACACTTAAGAGGATTAAGCCTCATCTTATATATTTGAAGCCTCTCAAATATGAGATGAAGATTTCCTATGTGATCTTGGCAGGTTATGGACTTCACGAAGATATCATTAATGTTGTCTTTTAAAAATTTATGAATGAATTCATGAAAGATTAGGGTCATTTCCTGTTGGTAAGTCATGCCTACATTCTTTAACCCAAATGACATTACCACATAACAAAAGGTACCCCAAGGGGTAGTGAAGGTTGTCTTATACTGATCTTCTAGGTTAATATGAATCTAGTTATAGCTCGAGAATCCATCCATGAAAGGTAACAAGGCATGGCCTA
Organism: Sequoiadendron giganteum; assembly: GCA_007115665.2. Classification (NCBI taxonomy): domain Eukaryota; kingdom Viridiplantae; phylum Streptophyta; class Pinopsida; order Cupressales; family Cupressaceae; genus Sequoiadendron; species Sequoiadendron giganteum. The sequence continues at coordinate 226,537,700 of CM021102.1, forward strand.
TAGTCGAGTCTGCAATCGTATTGATATTAGGAAAAGAAAAATCATCTTTAAGATAATCCTTATTAAGATCATGAAATTCAATACAAATACGAATACGACCATCAATTTTACTAGCAACAACGATATTCAAAATCCAAGGTGAGTAGTTGATAGGACGAATAAAGCCTACTTTTAATAGCTTGTCTATCTTAATATGAACCAACAAGACAACCTTGGGATTGATCTTTCATATTTTTTTCTTAACTAGCTTGGCATCGAGACATAGGACAATATTGTGAACCATTATAGAGTCATCAATATCGGGCATATCCTCATATGACCAAGCAAAGATATCAGGATGTGAATGTAATAGATTTGAATGCTCTTTAGCTTCTTCTGAAGAGAGGCACTTCCCAATCTTGATCACCTTTTCAGAAGACTTAGGATCCATGAAAAATTCAACAGTATCCCCTTTAAGAAGAGGATTATGGTCTTCAGGATAAGGTATCAAGACACCGTCATCAACATTAGATAGAGGGGTCTCCTCGTCCATACTCAAAATAGATTCTCCAAAATATGCTTTTTTATTCAATCGATATGAGAATCATAGCTTATGGTGAAAGGAAGGCAAGTGGGAATAGGAACCTAAGAATTATTCCATTTCTTCTAAGGAAAAGACATCTAGAGGAACTTTGTCGAGTTTTATTTTATACTCTCCGATGAATAATTTAGAGAATTCCAAGGATACCCAATCATCACTAAGACATGCATGTAATTCAAAAGAAGTAGATGGGGAAGACTTAGAATTTTTCACTTTAGGTTATTCCTCTTGCAGGACACTCACTTCGGGGATGATCTCTACAGATGGCACTGCTAAAGAGCATGTCAACATATTATAGATTAGTCATAAAATACAATTCTTAAGAGTGGAAACAATCGAGGCTCGACCAGTAACTACCAACTCATAGAGATGGACTGATATGGGGTCAACCTTGATTGTAACCACTTGGTTATTAGCTACAAAATTTAAAGAAGGATGTAGGGTAGAACTCACAACTCCCATAACATGAATGTAAGGTATTCCCAGAAGAAGGTTCTAAGGTAAGGGGCTAGGAATCACATACACCAAAGTGGGTAAGGTAACAGTTCCTAGCCACAAGGGAAAGATTATCATGCCAAGGGCTTGTCAACCAACATTATCAAATCCAAAAATGTATAAAGAAGAAGCAACTAAAGAGGAAGAATCAACATTAATCTTAGGTAGTAGATCCATACCACAAAAATTGAGAGTTGAACCAATGTCAGCAAGGGTATGTCTAATACCAATTTTGTTGACAATAACTATGATCATTAGAGGGTCTACTTGTTTTTGCACATCTAGAGGTAGAATTTCCTATGGATAGAATGCAATATTCAGTGAATCTACATGAATATGAGCTATCAACACATTAACATCTACCAGCCTAGAAGAACCAAGCCAGAAGATCTTTTGTAAGGCTTCCTGAAGCATGCCTTGGTAAATTGGAGCAGTTTGAAGCAAACCCCAAATGAGATCTTAGCCGAAGTAACACAAAGTTGCTCGACAAGATCATAGTATCTAGGTGATTTAGTCGCTGGTTTAGGTGTTGAAGGAAGACTTGGTTGAGAAGGTGGTAAAGAAGCAGGAACCTGAGTAGGTTGAGGTGTAGGAACAAAAGACTATTAGTTTAAATTTTGTTGATTTCTTCTAGTGTTGTATGTGTACACTATAACATTATAAGAAGTAGAGTTTGTAGCTCGTACAAACATTGTATACAATTTTATTAAGTCATTATAATACGAGAACCCATAGCTAGAATGAATCTTCTTAGGAGAAGGGATAGACAGAGTCAAGTAAAAAATAGATCTCTTAGGCCTTGGAGAAGCCATGAAGACTACAACAACATTCACTTACTCCTCAACTGGTGAAGAGGAAGTTTGTTCGAGAGATCTATAGATAGAGGAGGATGTTTCTAAGAAGTCATCTAGAGAACCTTCCAACATATTGATATCTTCCTTAGAGAAAGCATTATCATAAATATTAAAACATTGCAGAAAAAGATTTGACATATTTCACGTTGGGTTCACCAAAATGTAGAGGAGGGGGATTTGCTGCGTAGGAGTCCCTTCATTCTCAAGGGAATCCCAGGGAGTGAACTACCCTAAACTACCTCAAGCTTTACTCAATGTAGCCAAATGAATAAATTGATAAAAATATCTTACTAAGGAAAATATTCAAATAAACTACTTTAGAATATGAGAGAGCAAGGTATTGATATCTCTGCCATAGAACGAATAGCTCTTGGCCAAATGACTACAATACGAGATCAGGATGCCAACATAGTGTGTTGAAGTCTGAGGGATGCGCTGGCATCCAAGGCAGATAGTGAGCTACAACCTTAGGTAGGAATACTTTAACCCCACTGCAACATAGAAAATTAGTGCTCTATGTTTTGGGAGATAGAGCTAAAGGGGGATTAGGGTTCCTCTACCAATTTTCCTCAAGTTTCATTCAAGGAAACCCTAGAGCTCTCAATCTAAGGATGGAATGAGGGAAATAAATCTACTAGGAGGGTATCCTTGGGTGTGATTAAAGATTAAAAGGGGGGTTCACCACCAAGCAAAGGCTTGGAAAGAAGGAAATGTGCCAATCTAGCTATGAAAGCTAGAAAATTAAGAACCTAAAATTAGACTGATAAAGGAGGATGAAACAAAAAGGTACTTGGAAGAAATATGTGATCAAAACAAGCTCCAAAACCCTACAATTTTGAATTTTAATGCACATTGGGACTCATACGCCATAATGGGTGATTTAGTCCTAGGATAGGGTTTTTGGGCAAGGTTTGGAACCTCCTAATGACTATTTTGGATCTACTAAAGACTGGTAAAAAAGCAGTACTAGGACTTATACACCCAAACTGTTGCAAAGTGTCCCATTTTGTCATGAAGTGTCCCAGGAGAATAATTTTGGAGCAAAAATTTGTGAGCCTCTAAAGATGGATTGGAAAAGCACTTTCCTATTTCGTTCAGATAGGTTGGATATTTTTCTCTAGATCTGAGTTTCATGAACCTTGACAACTTTTCATGAAAATTTTTGCAATTTTTACAACTTTACAATCTTGATACTTTTGAAGGCTTCAAATCCACTTTTTCTTCAACCTATAAACCTATAATCACACAAAGAAAAAAAGTATTGTTTTGTTAGGGAATGGGGGTTTTCCTTATTCAAACCCCATTTTGGTAATAAAAACATGATGAGAAATGAAACATGAAACATGAAACATGAGATGGAACAATAGAACCTTGTTTGAAACCTTGTAGATCTGCAAACAAGCATGAAGTGGCCTCAATGGATGTAGATATTGATCATGACTCTTGATGAAGGATAATGCCTTTGAATACTTGAATTGATCTTGAACGATAAATCACAACATTAGTTCAAAACCACATGCATGATGTATCAAGCCTTTGACATGATAATGGATCATGAATTGCTGCAATAATCTTCTGCAAATCTGCCCTTGAATGCCTTAGAAATTCTCTTGAATACTCTATAATGTTCTTGTGAAGTCTTAAGATACTTGACTCTTGATTTCTTAGTGAAATAATAATTTGAAAACCTATTTATATAGGAACTCCATCTAATTTACCATCTATTAGATCCCAAATGCCAACATTCATGAAATTTGAATTCAAAACCTTGATTTCTCACTCAAAACCCTAAGAACACCCCAAATGGGACTTGTACGCCCAAGGTGGCATATGGGTCCCACCTAGAGGTTCTTATATGACCAAGGTAGCACATACGCCCCACCCTAGGTTTTCGTGGTGAGAGAATGTCAGTGGGTTAGAAAATTGAATGTATTTTTTGAATATATTAGGATTTTAGTTGAAATAAGCCTCTAGATGCATAATAAAGGGTCCTAAGGGCCTATTAATGATTATGTGAAGGTCATAAATGCAAGAGGGTCCAAAACCTAGTGTAAAGGTGTAAATAAATACACTTTACAACACTAAATTAAGGAAAAAATAGGTCTATTTAGCTTAAAAGGGCCCTAAACTTAATGTGAATGTGTAAAACACATTATAACACTAAATCAAGGCCACATTAGGCTTAGTTTAATATTAATTACTCCCAAATTAAGTGTGAAAAAGGGATACTTTTCCTACACTACATTGAGCCCCCACTTTAGTGAGAGGAGGAACTTACTTCAAACTCACACTAAAGTAGACATTCAAGAGGGGTCCAAGTGTACCAATGTGGATGATATAGAATGAAAAAGATCAAGGATGTGGCCAAGCCCCCAGGATCCAAGATACCACATCAAACAAAAATAAGCACAAAGGGACACACACAAGGTGTATGGTATGTAACAAAACAATATACACAAACATGCAGCATTAAAGACATAAAGATGAAAGAAAAAGAAAGAAAAGGTGGATCAAGCCTCGATCGTTTGTCCAATACAATGTGGATCAGATCTAAGATGTTTTTCTAAAAATGCACGCTCACTTTGAGGCAATAGAGCTTCAAGATGTCCACTGGCTGAGTATCCAAAAAGGGTGGCTTAGTGAGAAATTCATGCCTTTGTATCAGCTTCTCACCATACAATGAGAAATCCATGCCCGTGTTTAGGCTTCTCATCATACTAACCATACCAAAGCTATACCTATTGATAAATTTGATAAGGCACCACACAACATGAAAAAAAAGATTCATGAGGCAAGAAAAGCTTTGTATGCTTGACACCCATGAACAAATAGGATGGCTCCATAGGCAAGAAAAGTGCATTATGCAAGTTGGCCATATAGCAATTATTATAAATGCAAAATAGTGTAAGGTATGTTCAAAGGAGATTTTCTTAGTTTATGTAAGGTCTTAACTTAGGAAACATTGTCCCTAATGTCTCCAAGAGAGGACCAATCAAAGAATAGAATATTCGCAACTTTGGGGATGCAATGTGTCGCATCAAGCCACTGAGAGGAATATAATATGATAAGAGAGATCACACTCTTGAGGGACATCACACCCGATGTCACCACAAAGTGAAAGATATATCACATGAAGTAAGAAGACTACATAATGAAACATAAGTTGTAACTGAAATAGAAAAGAATAATACCAATGTATGCCCCCACTTTAAAGAAATTACAAAACACCATGCTGTGAGCAATTACTTTAAAGTAGAAAATGATAAATGCAAGAGGACATGGGAGCTTATTTGGAAAGCCCTATGCCAAGTCACATGTTTCCAAATGAAGTTATGTCATGAAAAGGGGTTGCCCCCAAAATGCAACAACTAAATACAACTCAGTACGTCACATGTGAACCAACTTAAGGAATGTCATCCACATCCCAAGATTTCTCCTATATATACATGGAAGGCGGTCAATAGCCAAAAGAGACAATGAAAATTTCCATACGAGGACAAGGATAGCCGTTGCCCCCATTAAGTGTGGGACAAGGATGTTCCAAGGTGATTGATGAAAAACATGAAAATTAGTATTAATTAGAGGAACAAGGTGCTACACCACAAGGAAGAGCACCACAATCCTTAAGATGTTGAATTTTATTACTCAAGACCTTACATTCATTAGTAGAATGACCATTAACTCTATGATATGCACAAAATGAACTCTTGTAGTAAAATTCCTTTCATGTTTTTGGAGGGAGGGTTATTAAACGAGCTTGGAGGAGTGTCAACAAGATACTCTCTTAATCAATAGTAGAAGATGTTCCTTTATTTTGTGACAAATATATCTCTTTCTTAGTACTAGGTGTCATACTTACACAAGACTCTTTAGATTGAAGTATTTTTTACTCTCCTTTACAAGAGGGTGTTAAATCTATCAAATTCGAATCATTAGTGTTTTGTGTGATGAAATTGATATTAAGAGAGGATTTCTCTGTTTCTTTCAAAGGATAGTAACAAAGACTACTAGTGTCTATTAGTTTAGGATGCACTAATGTTAAAGTTGGCTTAAAGGAATATTTTTTAATAGTGTTGATATTGAGTGAAGGCTTTTTTATTTCTTTCGAGGGAAAATAACCAAGACCACTAGTCTTTTCTTGTATATTAGGCTATATAGGGACACAGATACCTTGTTCTCTAGCACCACATCCTTTTCCATTTTATCCAAGTTGTTTCATAACTCCATAACCTTTTCCATAAAGATTTTTCATTTCTTTTGGAGTCAGTGGTTGTTCATAATCAACTTCATCAAAATTTGTTGTATAATTTGTTTCTTCTTCTAAAGTGGTTGAGGTGGATGCTTTTGAAGGGTCTTATGAATTTTTTGTTGACATTACCATTGGTTGCTTTTATTTTTCAGCTTGTTTTGTTATGATCATGTATTCTCCCATGAATTTAGGTGTGAAATCCAACGATCCCAAATCATCTAGTGATAATATTTTGAAGGGTTTAGTACATCTTTTTTTTTTTTTTCTTGCACGGGTTTCACTTCTATAGTTGGTGTCAATGTTTTCAAAGGATTTTCCTTGTTTTTCTCAATGAGTAAAATATCTAGTTTAGGGCCAACTTTGATTGTATACAGTTTTTTATTGTAGACATACTTCATTATACAATGAAGAGTTGAAGGCACTACCTACATTTCATGAATCCATGGTCTACCTAAAAGAAGGTTATAGGAAAGTTCATGTGGCATAACATGGATAGTATTTTGTAATGTAGCCTTTCCAACTGTAATAGGAAAAGTGATCACACCAAGTGGCTGTTTTCCTACATTATCAAAGCCATAAATAGATAAAGAATCAAGTTGAATTTGGATTTTGTCTACTTTGATCTTGTCAAGAAGGTTTACACTACACACATTAAGAGTTGATCCATTATCAATGATATTACGCTTTATTCCATGTCTAAGACCATTAGCGTTAATAGCAGCTATTATTATCAAAGAATCATTTTGTTTTTGCAATTCCAAAGGAGGTAAAAACAATGTCAACATTCACTCCTTGAATTAGGGTTGCTATGTCATTCAACAACACATTAGGAGGGGTAGGAACTTGTCGTAAAGCACTTTGAATCATGTTATGATAATGAGGGGAGGCTTGAATAAGGTTCCATAAAGATATCTTAGAAGGGGTATTCTTTAGTTGTTCAACAAGATTATACTCCTTTTCATTATGTAAAGGCAAACGAGGAGTTCCAACCAAGATAGGGTTAGGCAGTGGGAGGGATGTTGAAGGTGTTTGTCTTGGTTGTAGATTATTTCTAGTGTTATATGTATGAGAAATAGTATTGTAACTTGATTGTTGCACCATATTTAGGTGGTTTGAGGATGAGGACGATTTTGTTGAGTTTGAGGTTTATTGGTAGGTAAGTAAAGGATGAGTTGAATTTGAATAATATTAACTTCTCTTAGTGAAGGAGAGTATAATATCACTTCATAATCTTCATCTAAGGAAGTCTCATTACTAGTGTTTGAAAGATATGTGTCAATGTTCTCATTTTCTTCCACCATGACATCTTCCCTAGTAGGATATTTTTAGGAGAGCCACAAATTAGATGTTCATGACATTCAATGTTTGGTTCTTCTAAAATAACTTCATCACAAGTAGGGGACTCATCCATGGTTGGATTCTCTTGCCTATCAATGATGGTGTCCTCATGTTCAATAATTTTTTCCTTGGAGAAGAGAGACAAATAGGACTCTCATAACTCTAATTGGTTTTATCTTCTAACACCAAAATATCTTCTTCGCAAATATGAGATATATTAGAAGAAGAAAAAGTATGCATATCATGGTTATCTATGATTACATTCCTTTGTCCCATAATGTCTTCCAAAATAGGAGGGGTATGGGAAGAAAACTAAATAGGGTTGTCATAGATCTTAAAGATTTGATCATCCAACACCAACATATCCTCCTCACAAATAATGTGATTGCCATGATTTCTTACAATTTCATCCTCTTTTTCTATAACATTCTCATAAGTGGGGAAGATGTTGGGAGATGAATATAGACTAGTTGAAGTCATTTTTAGGTAGGTTTCAATGATCTCTTGTTGTGTTATGTGATCATCATGATTACCTATGGTTGTGTCCTTTTTTTCAACAATGCCTTGCCCAATGAGATATATAGGAAGAGAGAAACAACTAAGATTCTCAAAACTCTCATTGATTGGTTCTTTTAACACAAAATATCTTCTTCACAAACATGAGAGATATTAAGAGAAGAACGAATATGATTGTTATGATTGTCCACTATTGTATTCTCTTTCACTAAAGCATTCTCATAGGGGGATATGAATTTTTTCTTAGCATGCCTAGAAAGATAAGATACTAACATTGTTTGACAAAGAATGAAAAGTACTTCTAACCATCTTATGCAATTCTTCAACAATATAAATAATGTATATCCAAAGATGAAAAGTACTTTTATCCAATTTATATGCAAATCTTCAAAAATCCATATCCAAAAATGAGAAGAACTTTAATCAAACTTATGCAAAGCTTTATGAATGTAAAAATTATGTATGCAAAAGTAAAAACTACTTTTATCCATATTATGCAAAGTTTCAAAAATGTGAACATTTTCAGATCTGATTCTTTTTGCTAATGAAATGATTTAGGAAAAATTCAAAAATGACTACCCTAAATTGATGTTTTTAACGTAGATGCATAAAACAAAAGTTGATAAATAGGAGGTTTTTCCATAGTGTGTCAAATTGTGATATTGCTATAAGAATTCAACCATGTAGTTTTGTGAGTCAAACTCATTGACCCATGTTTCATGAGTAGTGGTTCACAATAACCCATCTCTCATGATAATAAATGGTCCACTTAGCACTCATTGCATCTAGGAGATGCTCATAAGGGTGAAGCATTGGGCCTTACTAGGAGGTCACCCATCCCAATACTACTCTAGCTCAAACATGCTTAACCATAGAGTTTTCCCCAAGGTTAAGCCCACTTAGCTTGCAACCCCATTTGGAAAACCTTCAGCAAGTGTTGTGCCTTATGAAACATTCATTATAGATCCCCTTTATCTCATCAATTGATAAGTAGGAGGTTATTCCACAACGTGTCAAACTATGATATTTCTATCAAGATTTAACCTTGTAGTTTTATGAGTCAAACTCATTGATCCATGTGATGCTCACTGGGTCAATGAGTTTGGCTCATAAAACTACATGGTTGAATCATGATAGCAATATCACAATTTGATATGTTGTGTCCAAAAACCTCCCACTTATCAATTGATGAGCTAATAGGGCTCTATAATGAATGGTTCATAAGGCACAACACTTGTTGAAGGTTTTACAAATGGGGTTGCAAGCTAAGTGGGCTTAACCTTGGGGAAAAATCTTTGGTTAAGCATGCTTGAGTTGGAGTAGTAATGGGATGGGTGACCTCCTGGGAAGGCCAAGTGCTTCACCATTGTGAGCATCACCTAAATGCAATGAGTGCTAAGTGGACCATTCATTATCATGAGAGATGGGTTATTTTGAACCACTACTCATGAAACATGGGTCAATGAGTTTGACTCATAAAACTACACAGTTAAATCCTAATAGAAATATCATAAAATAGAAGTTCCTGAAACTTTCCTGACTGATACTATAGGTTACCAGCAGGCTTAGGAAGTATAGAAACAAGGTTTTTGATGCTGTAAAAGGTAGTTTTAGGTCTGATCTAGGACTAAATTTCCCAGAGGGGCATATGAGTCCCAGATTAGGGTTTTTGCACTAATTTCAACAAATTGTGAGTGAATGTTAAGTTTTCTAGTTTGTATGATGTCTAGACTATGTGCAATTATAGATTTCAAATGAAATTCAATTATGCAAGATGCAAAAAAGCAACCTATATGCACTTTCACTAATGCAAGATTTAGAAACCCTACATGAAAATTAACTAATGCAAAACCTAATGTAAGCTAGATCTAGGAGTATGATGCACTCCAAATCAGAAAATAAGGTGTTCTAAAGGCTAGGTTCAGCAAAGTAAAATGTAGAAAACTATGTTCTATCTTTTGGGAGATGGAACTAAAAGGGCATTAGGGTTCCTCCACTAATTTTGCTGAAGTTTCGTTCAAGGAAACCCTAGAGATCTCAATCTAAGGATGGAATGAGGGAAAGAGATCTACTAGGAGGGTGTCCTTGGGTGTGATTAAAGATTAAAAGGGGGGTTCACCACCAAGCAAAGGCTTGGAAAAAAGGAAATGAAATAAATGTGCCAATCTAGCTATGAAACCTAGAAAATTAAGAACATGAAATTAGACTGATAAAGGAGGATGAAACAAAAAGGTACCTAGAAGAAAGATGTGATCAAAACAAGCTTCGAAACCCTAAAATTCAACCTTTTAATGCACATTGGGACTCATACACCAGACTAGGTGATTTAGCCCCAGTATAGGGTTTCTAGGCAAGGTTTGGAACCTCCTAATGAATGTTTTGGATCTACTAAAGATTGGTAAAAAAGAAGTACTAGGACTCATATGCCTAGATTGTTGCAAAGTGTCCTATTTTGTCATGAAGTGTCCCAAGAGAAAATTTTGGAGTGTAAATTTGTGAGCCTCTGAAAATGGATTGGAAAATCACTTTACCACTGGTTTCATGTAGATAGGTTGGATATCTTGCTCTAGATCTGAGTTTTCGTGAACGTTGACAAATTTTCATGAAAATTTTTACAACTTTGCAATCTTGATACTTTTGAAGGCTTCAAATCTACTTTTTCTTCAACCTATAAACTTGTAATCACATAAAGAGAGAAAAAGTGTTGTTTTGTTAGGGAGAGGGGGTTTTCCTTAGTCAAATCCTATTTTGGTAATCAAGCCTTGATGAGAAATGAAACATCAATGAAATGAAACATGAAACAATAGAACCTTTTTTGAAACCTTATAGATTTGAAAACAAGTGTGAAGTGGCCTCAATGGATACAGACCTTGATCATGATTCTTGATTAAGGATAATGCCTTTGAATACTTGAATTGATATTGAACAATACATCACAACATTAGCTCAAAACCACATGCATGATGCATCAAGCCTTTGTCATGATAATGGATCTTGAATTACTGTAAAATCTTCAAAAAATTTTCCCTTAAATGCCTTAGAAATGATCTTGATACTCTATAATGATCTTGTGAAGTATTAGGATACTTTAATCTTGATTGCTCAGTGAAATAATGATGTGAAACCTTGTTTATATAGGCATTCTATCTAATTTACCATTTATTAGATCCCAAATGCTGACATTCATGAAATTTGAATTCAAAACCCTAAAAATTCCCAAAATGGGACTCATACACCCAAGGTGGCATATATGTCCCACCTATGGGGACTCATATCTCCAAGGTGGTGTATAAGTCCCACCCTAGATTTTGGGGTGAGAGAATGTTTGGGGGTTATAAAACTGAATGTATTTGTTGAATACATGTAAGGATTTTGGTTGAAATAAGCCTCAAGATGCATAATAGAGGGTCCTAAGGGCCTATTAATGATGATTTGAAGGTCATAAATTCAAGAGGGTCCAAAACTTAGTGTAAAGGTGTAAATAAATACACTTTACAACACTAAATTAAGGAAAAATTAGGTCTATTTAGCTTAAAAGGGCCCTAAACTTAATGTGAATGTGTAAAACACATTACAACACTAAATCAAGGCCACATTAGGCTCAATTTACTATTAATTACTCTAAAATTAAGTTTGAAAAAGGGATAATTTTCCTACACTACACTCACTAACGTTCTCAGGCTTGAAATTTTTTCAGTAAAATAGATAATGTTAGACAATACGAAGGTGAAATGAAGAAAAATAGGTTGTTTGAGGGGTTATGAGGATAAGTTGTTAAGTGATGAGAGACATATTTTACTTTATTTCATTAGGAAATAAGACCCCCATAAAGAATTGACTAAAATCCCTTAGGTGAATAAACTCAATGTGAGAATCTTCAGATTTCCTTATGACTGAAGGATGGGGGTCAAGGTCAAACAAAACTTTGGGGAGAAAAATTTAAATATAAAATAAAATCCAAAATTTAATGTAACACTTGAATCAACAATATTAAAATTTATATTTGCAAAAGCATAAAATAGATTGCAGATCTGAGAAGGGCAGAAACGTGTGTACCAATCACCAAATGTGCTTTCTAAAAGCTGATCTGAGACTCATTCACCCATGGGAAAATGGGTCCAAGTACAGGGGTTTTAACAATATTTCAAGAGCCTTTGGTGTAGATTTGTAGCTTTTGATTTGTCCAAGTTTCAAAATCAAAAAGTCAAAAATCAAATCTGTAGGTGAGATTCTATGATTTGACAACTTTGACAGTTTTTACAACTTTGACAACTTTGTAAATCTTTCTCTTCAAAAGGTCTTCAAGTCTTCTTTAACTTAAATCAACAATCACACAGACAGGAGAGAAAAATGTTTGTTTTTGGGTGAAAGGGGGTTTTCTTTGGTAAAACCTTGTTTTGGTAATCAAACCTTGAATTGAAATGAAGCATGAAAGAGGGAATGAAGAATGAATAAATCTATGTTACCACTCAAAAAACCCTTTAATGAAGCCTTGATAATTGAGATCTTAGGAAGTCTGCAAATTGCATGAAATGGTTGAATTGTATGTAGATCTTGACACTTGAAATGCTTGAACTTGATCTTGAAACCTACATCATAATGTTAGCTCCAAAAACATGAATGATGCAAGAAGACTATGACATGATGAATAGATATTGATTCATGTAATAAATATTTGTTATATCTTCTCTTGAATGCTCTTGATCATCAAATTTTCTCTTGTGAAATTGTCCTTGAAATCTCATAAAAGTTATCTTGAAAATATCTAGGCGAAACTTAGTGAAGTAACCTTGTATTTATAGGTATGTATCCTTAATTTCCCGAAATTCAAATATCACAAGCCGACATTGAAAATTATGGATTTAGAGATGTAAAAATACCACTAAAAAAATAATTTAAATTTAGGTCCAAAGGTCTAGGGAGGACCCAGTTGCCCATGGAAGAGTGGGTCCCAGGTCACTATACCTAGAACAAACATTTCTCAATGTAAAGTGTTATGTTAGGCATTAATTAATGTCGGGTTTCCTCTTTAGAAAATGTAATTTATTAGGCTTTGTTTAAATGAAAAAAAGGGCTAATTAAGGCATAATTAAGCTCAATTTAATTAAGAGGGCTCGAATAATTGTGAAAATGTAAAGGGGTACATTTATCAACACTAAATTAAGGCATTATTAAGTCCATTTTAAACTAGGAGGGTCCAAACAAGTTAGAAAATGTAGAGGGCTACATTTTTCTACACTACATTTAGCGCCCACTTTAGTGAGAGGATGACCCTATGTCAAACTCACACTAAAGTAGACAATCAAAAGAGGTCTAATTGTACAATTTTTGGAAGGATAAAATGAAAAAGATCAAGGAGGATGATCAAGCCTCCAAGATCTAAGATCTCATGGAAAAATCAACAAAGGCATAAGGATACACATGAATATGTTAAACATATATATGCAACAATGACAAGATACTCAAACATACAATGTCAAAGAATTAAAGAAATAAAAAGAGAAAATGAAAGGGGTGGATCAAGCCTCGACTGTCCAACACGATGTGGATCACACCTTAGTTGTTTGTCAAAAAATTCTTACAAGTGGAGCTCACTATCCACTATGCAAACAACAATGCACACTCACACGGGCTAGTGAAATCCATTGTCTACTAAGTGATCCCCCAAGGGTGGAAAATGAGAGAATCTTATTAGGCTCCCATACCATACCAAAGTTATACCTATGATAACTTTAATCGGGCACCACAAAATTGTTAGGAATAGGATGCCATTTAATTGCATTCTAAACATATTTCATGTATCTCCTAAGTCCTTGGAATGTGTTGCACAACACTAGGATTAGGAAGAGATTAATTTGGAATGAAATAAACATTTAATTTCACATTTGTAGTTATTCCTAAATAATAGGAGCATGTGGGGACGCCTTGGGAGAGCTCCTACAAAATAGGAGCACATGGGCGCCCACATGGGAGGTGGGATCCACCTTGGTTTAGTCAACTGGTTCGTGAATTGAGTACACTTCAGAAATGCATCCTAGGTTCCTAAAAAATAGGGATTTTGATTTATGCATGTTGAGTTCCTATAAAATAGGGATTGATGTTTACAAGGTTCAGTTTAGTTCAATTTAGTTCATTTTAGTTATGTTTTAGTTATCTGCAGTTTCATGTTAGTTAAGTTCAATGACTTGAGATGCATGGACAGATAACAGGAGGATACATTCGGCTAATAGATGGAGGATCATTCATGCATATTATTTTGCATAAATTGGTGACAGATGTGTTTCAGTTAACAAAGATTAACTTGGGCCCACCTTGGGCTCCAAAGTTGGCATCTTTGAGTTACAAATATTGCATGGAAAAGATATTTTCAATGATTGGTTAAGTGGGACCCAATTTGGGTGCCTACTTTGAGGATGAGCTTGAATGATATATTTTTGAAAAATACAAGGTTAACACTTTAGTGTTGGGTGCCAACTTTGAGGGAGACTCTTGTTTAATTTGTGCATACATATGAGAACTCAACTTGGCAACCCTAGGCATGGATTTTCTCAAGAGGCTTTGTGATTAAATATTTCATAACTCTTATGAGTTTGTAAGCAAGAATATTGACTATTATTGCAGCAATTGTATGAAAGAGTTTTGTGATAAAATACTACAGGTTGTGAAGAAGATTTGTTGAAGAACAAAGAAAGCATATAAAGGAGAATTGAATCAGTGTTATTGTAATCTTAATCAAAGGTTAAATAATACAAGGAAGACCGATTCTGCTGGATTTTTTTCCCGAAAGGGTTTCTCCACGTACATGTTGTGTCCTTTCTATTATGTCTTATATTGCTTCTAAAATCTTCTTTCTACTTTCTACAACATTAAAATTGATCTAATTCAAAATTAATCATACACAAGAGATTGTGACAAAGAATACTAAAATTGAATCTACAGCTACACAAGATTTACAAATTTTAAGCAACATTTTCACTACAGTTTTACATTCATTTTCAACATTTGGTATCAGAGCTAGAGGTTGGGTAGAGTTTGGGATGCCTTTCTCTTAAAAGTTTGAAGGTTTTTTGGCTATAGTGGGAGATTTTAATATTGTGTCAATCGTTGATTTGTAAAAGTAGTGTGTTGCAATGGGTTCTACTTCTTGTTTAGATATTGAAAGGTTTAATGGATCTGGGTATGAGATGTGGAAACTAAAAATTGAAGATCTCCTTGAAGATAGAGATCAGTGGCTAGCTATAGGTAATAAGACAACAACACCTACATCGATGTCATATGAGGATTGGGATAAGATTGATAAGAAGGCAAGAGGAACCATAAGATTATGTCATGTTGATGTTGTTCTCTTGAATGTTTTAGATGAAAAGACTACATTTAATTTATGGAAGAGGATAGGTGATATCTATCAAACTAAAAGCCTTACTAATAAGTTGTATCTGAAAAGACAGTTATATTCTTTAAAAATGAAAGATGGTGATTCTATTTCACATCATTTAAATGCTTTTAATTTGATTCCGAGTCAGTTAGCATAGGTAGATGTAAAGCTAGAAGATGAAGAGAAATCCATTTTGTTACTTTGTTCTTTACCAGAATCTTGGGAAAATATAATTGTTGCTATCAGTGGTAGTGGTGTAGACCTGAAGATGGAAAATATAATTCCTACTCTCCTATCAGAGGAGATGAGGAGGAAGTCTAAAACAGGCTCCCAAGATGCCTTGTTTGTAAGAGGTATACCTAAGGAAAAGGAATTTAAGGCAGACAAGAAAGGAAAGGGTAAGTCCAAGGGACGGTCTAAAACTCTTGGTAAGAGTAAAGTAAAGTGTTGGAACTATGCAAAACCAAGACACATAAAGAAGGATTGTAAGATCAAGAAAAAGATTTTTGATGATTCTACTGAGAAATCCTCAGATGCATTGGTTATTTCATGTAAAAATGTTAGTGATCACTCTTGGCTTATTGATTCAGGTTGCTCCTATCATATGAATCCTAACAAGGAGTGGTTCTCAAAGTATATTGAATATGATGGAGGAAATGTCTTCTTTGAAGATAATAGCACAAAAAATATTGTGGGCAAAGGAGAGGTAAATTTGTGTTTCAGTGATGGTAGGGTTAATACCCTTAATGATGTTTAACATATTCTAGGACTTTCTAGAGATCTACTTTTTGTATCTAAGTTCAATTATTCTGAAATGCATGTGATATTTGATAAAAGTGGTTGCAGATTGGTGAAAGGGAATATGGTGGTTACTAAAGGATCTTGGATTGGGAATTTGTTTAAGTTGAATACCTCTAATTTGAATAAATCAGCCAATGCAATTCAAGCTAAAAATGCATGTATGTTGTGGCACCATAGATTGGGCCACATAGGTGAAAAAGGTCTTAGGACCATTCTTAATAAGAAATTGGTTGATGATATTCCTAATCATAATATTGGAAAAAATGATTTTTGTGAGAATTGTGTGTTTGGAAAGCAATCTAGATCTTCATTTCCTAAAGAAACAAATAAAGCTAAAAGATTATTAGAGATTATTCACTTAGATGTTTTGCGTCCTGCAGATATTGACTCTATTGGAAAATCTAGATATTATGTCACTTTTATTGATGATGTCTCAAGATACACTTGGATCTATTTTATGCATAACAAATCTAATGTGTTTAATAAGTTTAAAGAATTTAAGGCTTTAGTTTCAAGAAACAATCACATCATAAGATAAAAGTGTTGAGATCAGATAATGGTGGTGAATATTGTTCTACGGAATTTGATGATTATTGTGAGCATGTAGGAATTGTGAGACAAAAAACTACTCCATATACACCACAACAAAATGGAGTATCAGAGAGGATGAATCGAACCTTAATGGAAAGAGCTAGGAGCATGTTAAGTAGTGCTAAGCTAGATTGGTGCCTTTGGGATGAGGCTATATGCACTTATTGTTATTTAATCAATAGATATCCTAGTTCATCTACTGAAGATAAAACCCCTTATGAAATGTGGTTAGGTAGGAATCCTAGTGTTTCATATTTAAGAATCTTTGGTTGTGAGGCTTTTGTTCATGTGCCTAAAGAAAAGTGATCTAAGTTGGATCCAAAAGCACATAAATGCATATTCATAGGTTATGGTGAAAATGTAAAAGGTTACAATCTTTGGAATCCTCTAACCCAAAAAATTACTTTGTCAAGAGATGTGATTTTTAGGGAATTCAGAGCTTATTCAGGAGAAGAACAACCAAAGGAGAAGGATACTTCTCGAACAGTGCATTTTGAGGAAAATACTAAGAAGCGAGAATATGCACATGTTGAAGAACAATTGGATGGATTGGATGAGGAGAGTTCACAGAGTTCTGAGATAGCTGCTCATGATGAGCATATTGAGGAAGAGGTTGAAACCCCATTGAGAAGATCTATAAGACAACGAAATCCTGTTGATAAGTATAGCCCATTCGATTTCCATTGTATTTTTGCTTTGTTGATTACTAATGATGAACCTAGATCTTATAGGGAAATTGTGTCCTCGAATGAGAACAAGCTTTGGACACAAGCTATGCATGAGGAAATGGTTTCTTTGGATACTTGTGACACATGGGATCTTGAGAGTTTTCCTAAAGGACGAAAGACCATTGGTTGTAAATGGATCTTTAAAAAGAAAATTGGAGTAGATGGTGATCTCAAAAGGTATAAGGCTAGATTAGTAGCCAAGGGATACTCCCAGAGAGAGGGAGTTTAATTTAATGAAATCTTCTCTCCTATTTCTAAATTAACTTCTATTAGATTCCTTTTATCTATTGTTCTTGCTTTTGATTTTGAGATAGAGAAAATGGATGTGAAAATTGCTTTCTTGCATGGGGATCTTGATGAGGAGATTTATATGAGGCAACCTGATGGTTTTGTTGTAAAAGGAAAAGAAGAATTGGTTTGTAGGTTAAAGAGGTCTTTATATGGATTGAAACAGTCATCGAGAATGTGGTACCAAAAGTTTGATGTTTAAATTGCGTTAAAAATTGGTTAAGTTAGGAGTGAGGAAGATCATTGTGTTTACATAAAAATAATTGATGATCATCTTTTAATTATTATTTTGTATGTTGATGACATGTTGTTTATTGGTAACAACAAGGTAATGATCAAAGAATTGAAAGCACGACTCTCTAACACATTTGAGATGAAAGATCGGAAATACAAAATATATCCTTGGTATGAAGATCAATAGAGATAGAGATAACAGAAAGCTTTGCTTAAGTCAAAGCAACTATGTTGATAGTATTTTGAAATGGTTTAACATGCATGATAGTAAACCAATTAATATTCCTTTACTAGTTGGCACAAAGTTAAAATTAGACATGAGTCCTAAATCTAATTTTGATTATGAGGAAATGTCTGAGATTCCTTATGCTAGTGCAATTGGTAGTTTTATGTATGCAATGGTCTGTACAAGACCAGATATAGCCCAAGCAGTGGGAGTTCTAAGTAGGTTTATGTCTAACCCTAGTAAAGAACATTGGACTTATGTTAAGAGGGTGTTTAGATATTTACGAGGTACTTTTGATTACGGTTTGGTTTATCATGGTGTTAATGATATTGACATTGTCCATAGATCATTGGACATATAGGGTTTTGTTGATTCAGATTCAGCAGGAGACCTGGATAGTCAGAGGTCAACAAGTGGTTATGTGTTTAATTTTTTTGGATTTACAGTTAGTTGGATGAGTAAGAGGCAACCCACAGTTGCTTTGTGTACCACAGAAGTAGAGTACATGGTTGCTACACATGCCTCCAAAGAGGTAGTTTGGTTATAGAGACTTGGGAAAGGTATTGGTTTTAATTGCAAGCAAATTAAACTTGAATGTGATAGTCATAGTGCTATTTGTTTAGCCAAAAATCCTATGTATCATGCTCGTACTAAGAATTTTTATGTGTATATCACATTGTGCGAGAAATGATTGAGAGTGGGAAGGTATTGATTGAGAAAGTTGACACTTTGGTCAATGCTGCAGATTATTTTACGAAACCGGTTCCTACAAAAAATTTCTCTTGGTGTAGGAAGGCCATTGGCCTTGAGTCTTGTACTTAATTTAAAATTAAATGATTCATTGTATAGAATAATTGCAATGTATAATGTCAAGTGGGAGAATTTTGGGAATAGGATGCTATTTAATTGCATTCTAAACATATTTCATGTATGGGCGGGTGCATGGAAATGGGTAGCAATTCCGTGGACACCTTTCAAAAAACTTTTGAAAAGCAATAACACGCTTGTGTTACTGGTTCATTGTGCCGATGCTAAGGCTCATAAACAACAAACCAATAACGCAAGTGCGTTATAACGTGCTCATGTTATTGCTTGTTAAAAGCAACAAAAAAAAGTGAAAATCAGTCATTGTTATTTCGACTATTTTTTTCTTGCAGTCATCACCAAAACCCCCATACTTACACGCTCGCATTCTAGGAGGAGAAATACAACAAATTGTTTCACCAACAATTTCTATTTCTTCACAATGATGGCGCCACGACGACGAGGAGATGTGAGAGTTAAGGATTTTGTGGTTTTTGTTTTGAATTAGTTAGTTTTAGGTTGAATTTGATATATATTTATTTTAATTTTTAGGAGATGCAAATCAACCTAAAAACCCTCAAGATCCTCAATAGGAAGACCAACCAAATCCTCAAGATCAAAATCAACCACAACAACAACCTCCTCCACCAATCACTCAACCCCCTCTTGGCACTCAACAAAATTTAATGAGTGAAATTGAGAACAACAAAAAAAAAATTGAGGATTTGATCAGTAGGTTGAGTGATCCAAATGGTTCAACCACATAAAGAATGTCCCTAGCAAATTCATTGAAAGATATGGTAAAAAATGTAGATTCAATTAGCAAACAAATAACTGGATGGCAAGATAGGAGGCAGGCGGCTAGGAAATATTATGCAAATAAACTATCATACAAAGATGTAAAGGATTTAAAAATTAAAATAGGTGATTTGTGCTCATTATTCACCGACCCACGCACAAATAAAAATCTTACCCTCAATACGAAGAGGTTTCCTATCCTTTGGTGCCACCACCAGCAGATTAGGGACCAGTTTTACGATAGGTGGTACATGGTCTTTGATTACCCACCATGCAACAATTGTGAGGTCCCGCAATATTTCCTTAGGAAACTATACAGTGAGTTCATATTGACAAAATCCCAAATTATTTTGATATGAGGGATTTCCAGGGGAGAGGTGGGGGGTTAGGTCAGGATAGACCCAGTGCATAGCTAGATCCTACACGGCAAGGTAGACAAGCTTTCACTAGGCCACCTCACGAGCACGTTGTTATGCCTTTCGTCATGAAGGAAAGTGTTGACGTAGAGACATTGCAGGCGATCATCACTTTGACCCAGAGTGTCATCCATCATACTTGCCCTATTCTACAGTGCCATCCAGGGGATTCTTCGAGTGGTGGCCATTGAACACATGTGTGTCAATCTTGCGGGGCTACTTGTTCATATGACCCCATCGACACTCAGGAGACTGGTACATAGGATCCGTCTATAGCTATGGAGATGGAGAGGGCAACTAAAATTTTGCATGAGGCATATGGAATTGATAGTCAAGTAAAATCTAGTGCATGTTCATTGAATTTAATTTATTAAATTTCGATTTTGAAATGCAAGATTAACTAAAAATATTTTATGATTTTAATAAAATTGCAGGGTCATAGTGCTGAGACTGGATTCACCGGAACCCCACCAACTTATTTCTGCAGTACACCTATCGCTGGGGTATGTAACTAGTAAACAATTATAAATTTATTGCATGTTAATAGCATTGTTTTATGAATGGTAATTTAATATGCGATTTTGGATGTTGAACAGACTAATATTGGAGGTTTTGATGGAACACTTCCCAGTGGTGATGGATTTACTCAAACCTACATGGAGGCAATAGAATAAAGAGTTTAACTAATGAATCAAGTACTTAATAGATTTGTGTAGTTTATATGCACATTGTTGATTACGTTGAATAATTTGTTGTTTTATTTTCAAATGATGCAAGCCAAAACACCTACGAATGTGACAAGGGAAATGGATATTGGTGTGTCATCTACTATACAATCCTTGATGGCTCTGATAGGAGAGGTATGAGGCAAATTAGTAAATTTACATTTACATTTTTTGTTATAGATGTTAGTTAGTGAAAAATCAAACCATTATTGATTCACGTAGTTTAATTTATATTTGTATGGTTTATATAGGGCTTGAGCACACCTGAGCATGGGCATGAGAATATTTCCCCCATGGAGAGAGATCATGAGATGACGGTAAGTGATTATTTCATCAAATATATCATTTTTTATAATGTAATTTCTATATATTCATGTCTTTACTTCTTATTGTAACAGTTAAAAATTCACCATGAACTAAATACTAGGAGGAGGAGCAGGAGCACTCCTCGAACGCAACAAAAATGAGTGACAGACCTATCGCCATTTGATCGAAAAGGAAAGGGAAAGAATTTATTTCCAGGGCATGGAGAGCAATGACTTTTGATTCCAGAGCCCTTTGTTGTATGCCTACATGTCAGTTTTGTACATATTTTTATTGGACATATTTGACATTGTATGCCTATATGGGATTCTCGTAAGCCTATATGGCTATTTTGTACATATATTTCATACTTATACCAACATATATTGATGTATGCCTACATGGCTATTTGGTTAATACAAATATATTTTATCGATGCCTGTCCATATTTGCATTCTAAATTGATGGTTCAATAGATATGAGTTACGTGTTTTCAAGTGTATACTTTACAACTTACGTGTATACTTTGTGATTTACGTGCATTCGAATGTATACTTTGTGGCTTACGTGTTTTCATGCGTATACCTTGTATTCGTGCATATACTTTGTATTAATTTGTGTATACTATGTATTCGTGTGTATGATTTTTGAGGTTTAAGTGTTTTTGAGTACTCATGCTTCTCTTATTGACATGTACATGCTTGAATTATTCATGTGTATAATTATTAATTGGTTAGCCCTCGCATTGATCATTGTTGTCCTTCATGATTTTTCTTGAATATTAATTGATTGATGCTAAACAACTTTATCTAAAAGAAAAAAACACATTTACAATTGGCATTCCATGAAATGATTCATAAAAAGATTCCAATATGTTCTTTATCTAAAATCCAGAGGTCATACCAAGTACGAGATCAACAAGTTTGTATCAAAAATCTAAAAAATAGAGAACAGTGTGAATAATTCTTATTAGATCTTCTCCAAAAGCTCATCAAAAATCTCCATTCGAGCCTCTCAAGGATTTACATAGTGTTTTACACCCTTCTCTAACTGATCCACACCCTTAACTAACTAAAAACCAACTTTCAAAATAAGTAACTGTTGCATTTCAAATTTGTTGCTTTAAACAACTTACAAATTTGCAACTTTAGACTCCTCCAACCTAATGAGTACATCTAATGACCTCTAAACCAACACAAATGGCGTACAAATAGCCTTATTACATCGAAAAAACTCCATTCTTTCACAATCATATACAAATTCACAAATCTTCCTTCAAAGGCTACAAAGACAACTTCTAGTGTAAGATTGACATTTTCACATTTTTTATCACTAGAACCAAAATTCACCCTAAA
This sequence comes from Sequoiadendron giganteum, assembly GCA_007115665.2. NCBI lineage: Eukaryota > Viridiplantae > Streptophyta > Pinopsida > Cupressales > Cupressaceae > Sequoiadendron > Sequoiadendron giganteum. The sequence continues at coordinate 226,560,376 of CM021102.1, forward strand.
ACATACCTAATGGTCTTAATTGACCTTATTCAAGATAAAGCATGCTCAAAATACCCACAACGACCTATTGACCAACCTATTCACCATCAGATAATCACTAAAACCACTGAACTAGACCTTCTTCATCAAATGGAGGAACAAGGTGCTCTGCACCAATGATCATACGTTTTTTGTGTGGAATACTCAAACTTCTCAACCGTCGTTTGTATGTTTCTCTTTTCCAGTGTTTTGCATGCCATCATAAGGGATCAAGCCAGTTGAATGCAATTCAGATCAATTCCACGTGTTTGGGTGAGAAAGAGGACCATTCCTAGCGTAAACCTACCTATTGGGACATGTTGGAGTAGTTATTTTGGTCACATGAATTGCAAAACAAAAGTTGCACCACTTTGCAACTTTGTACAACTTGAATTTGACACTTTTTCCATCAAGTGAAAATCCATTGCCACGGGAAAACCACTTTGAGATAGCCAAAACTAGGAGAGATTTTTGTAGAGGTTCCCAACGTGATCGTTTAGGATCAGATGAGAAGTTTCTAAGCATCATGGTATCTGAGTAATAGCATGCTGAAATTTACAGCCATTTTGCACTTTGGACCCTTAAGGGATCGATTCGGTGGAACATAGCTCAGAGTGATTTCGCGTGTTTCGGTGTGAAATAGGACCATGCCTAGAGTTAAAATACCTATTCGGATGTGTTGGAACAATCCGCTTGGTCACACGAGTTGCAGAGCGAAAGTTGCACCACTTTGCAACTTTGTACAGCTTGAATTTGACACTTTTTCCATCAAGTGAAAATCCACGGCCACGGGGAAACCACTCTGAGATAGACAAAACTAAGAGAGGTTTTGGTAGAGGGGACCAACGCAATCTTGTAGGATTAGATAAGAAGTTTCTAAGCATCACGATATCCAAGTAATAGCATGCTGAAGTTTGTAGCTATTTTGCACTTTGGACCCTTAAGGGATTGATCTAGTGGAACATAGCTCAAAGTGATTATGTGTGTTTTGGTGTGAAAGAGGACCATGCCTAGGGTAAAAATACCTATTCAGACACATTGGAGCAATTATTTTGGTCACACGAGTTGCAGAGTGAAAGTTGCACCACTTTTCGTAGCTTGAATTTGACACTTCTTCCATCAAGTGAAAATCCGTCGCCATGGGAAAACCACTCCAAGATAGCCAAAAATGAGAGAGGTTTTTGTAGACAGGCCCAACTCAATCCTGTAGGATCATATGAGAAGTTTCTAAGTGTCATGGTATCCGAGTAATAGCATGTTGAAGTTTGTAGCCATTTTGCACTTTGGACCCTTGAGGGATCCATCTAGTGGAACATTGCTCAGAGCGATTCCGCGTGTTTTAGTGCGAAAGAGGACCATGCCTAGCATTAAAACACCTATTCATACACGTTGGAATAGTCTGCTTGGTGACACGAGTTGCAGAGCAAAATTTGCACCACTTTGCAACTTTGCACTGCTTGTATTTGACGCTTTTTCCATCAAGTGAAAATCCGCCGCCACGGGAAAACCACTCCAAGATAGCCAAAACCGAAAGAGATTTTTGTAGAAAGGTCCAACGCAATCCTGTAGGATCATATGATAAGTTTCTAAGCATCACGGTATCTAAGTAATAGCATGTTGAAGTTTGCAACCATTTTGCACTTTGGACCCTCAAGGGATTGATCTAGTGGAATGTAGCTCGGAGGGATTCCGTGTGTTTCGGTGTGAAAAAGGACTATGCCTAGTATAAAAATACCTATTCAGATGTGTTGGAGCAGCTAGTTTGGTCACATGAGTTGCAGAGCGAAAGTTGTACCACTTTGCAACTTTGCACTGTTTGAATTTGACACTTTTTCCATCAAGTGAAAATTCGCTGCCACGGGAAAACCACTCTGAGATAGCCAAAATCAAAACAGGATTTTTTAGAGGGGCCCAACACAATCCTGTAAGATTAGAGGAGAAGTTTCTAAGCGTCATGGCATGTGAGTAATAGCATACTGGAGTTTTCAGCCATTTTGTACTTTGGACCCTTAAGGGATCGATCCGGTGGAACATAGCTCGAAGCGATTCTGCGTGTTTCAGTGTGAAAGAGAACCATGCCTAGCGTAAAAATACCTATTCAGATGCATTGGAACAGTCCGTTTGGTTACATGAGTTGCAGACAAAAAGTTGCACCACTTTGCAACTTTGCACAACTTGAATTTGACACTTTTTCCATCAAGTGAAAATCCGTCGCCACGGGAAAACAACTCCACGATAGCCAATACCAAGAGAGGTTTTTCTAGAGGGGCCCAACACAATCCTGTTGGGTCAGATGAGAAATTTCTAACTGAAATGGAATAATTTTTATGGGGTTTGTGTTTCTGCCCCTATAGATTTTGATGGAAAAGGGCATGAAAAATGAGGTTTCACCCTAGGGTTTGATAAAATATTGCATGTAGAGGTTTTGTGATTGTCTTTTGAGTTTGTGCAGGTGATTTTAAGAAGGTTTGAGGTGGTGGCATGTTCTGGTAAGGTGTGGAACCATTCCTTTCAACAAACCCTCCTTATACTAGCATAAAATAAGGGTTTTGGTTTGGCATGGTGGAGTGAGTTTGTCCTGAGACAAATTGCGGATCTAAGGGTTTGGATACATGATAATTTTTGCTTCAACAAGTTAAGGGGGTTCTTGAATTTTTAAAGGTATGTTCCTTTGTTTCTTGAATTCCCTTGCACAAATAAACACACACACACCTAAAACATCCTAATTCGACCTTACATGCTTTATATCACTTCTCTAATCACCTAATGACCTATTTGAGACTTTGAATACATTACATATGACCTTTACATGACCTTTTCACATTGTTTACATTTCAAAATTCAAATTTTGCAAATTTGCCTATTGAAGGCATTTACAAAACAAGGTGCTACTGCACCAAACATGAACTCCAAAATTATAATATTTGAGTAAATGTCATTATGTAAGTAAATCTCATTACAATGCCTTAGGTACTTCATTCTCACAGATATTTTACAATGTCACTCATACAATTGAGATTCTCTTTAAATGTCTACATCATAGGTGCTCATTATGAGGTTAACTTCAATTGAGTAACTTCAGATTCCCTTGCTAAGCTGCACATGCTCTTTTATAATGGCTTGAAATCAAAATTGAGATTTGTCAAGATCATCAAAATAAGGATGTTGAATTGCTTTTTTGGCTGAGATTCTCTTTGATGGCTCATAAATCAGCATTTTCTGCAATGAGAGATCAGTCAAGTTTTAGTAGTTTACTTACAAGTACACAAAGTAAAAGAGAAAAATAAAGAGCATCCAAAATGGAAATGAAATAAAAATAGATGGAAGGCACTTACAGATAGGCATGCAGGTCTCACAACTTAGTCACTCTTGGTCATACATCTTCACTGGGAATTCCAACATACCTATTGCACACAACACCTCTCATGAATAGAGTAAGTTGAAATTTCAGATGCTCTTATAATGTCTACATCATAGCTGCTCATGATAAGGTTAACTTCAAATGAATAACTTGAAAGTCCCTCACCAAGCTTTGCACACACTTTTCTAATAGCTTAAAATCATGATTGAGATTTTTCAAGATCATCAAAATAAGGATGTTGCATTGCTTTTCTGGCTAACATTCTCTTGGATGGCTCATATATCTGCAATTTTTGCAAGGGGATGCCAATCACTGTTTAGTATGTTAATTACAAATGTGAAAATTAAAATAAGATGATAGCATTGGCATCAAACAAATTAATGTGCATACAAGTATAAATTAATAAGAACCAATGTGCATATACTTACAAATTAATCCAAAGAACCATCCGGGTCTACTCTACTCTTTATTGTGTCAAGTATTGCCTCAAGGTCAGACTCACGGACCTTCCACAAGGTCTTCTTCAAAGGTCTACCCCCATATTTGGTCAAACAAACATTGGATGCCACGACAAGGTTCAAGTAATGAAGAATCTTACAATGCATGTCAAAGTCTTGAAATAGCCAATGTTTAACACTCGAATGTGGGTACCTTCTAAGCCATGTTCCAGTAACTACAACGAGCCTGTAGGGTATTCGATGTTTTCTCCATCTATAATTGGGGCCTCCAATTTATTTTTGGCCTCAACACAATGACACAAGTAATAGTTTGTTCCCTCTTCATTGTCTTCATCTGCAATAATTGCATAAACATGCCCTACATTGATATGTGCAGAAAATATCTTGAAATTTGTCAACATTATGAATACAGTACAAAGTAAGATAACAATATGGAATCTCAACAACTAAGCAAGTAGATATATCACCTAGTTGAACTAGATCTGATACATGGTCAAATTCAATGGATGATTCCATCTATGTCAGTTCCAATGCCGTCGGAGGGCGATATGTGTGAAGTGGGCTAAGTTAACTTTTCAACCATATGTCAACCCACTCCCCTGACTCACAATCATTCCAGGCTTGCATTGTACATGAAGAACAAAAGCATGCCATCTTTCATGTATAATACTCCATGAACCTACATTTGAGCTAAGGAAAGAGTGTACCTCACTCGATCCTATTAGTGTACAACATTCCTCATATGGTCCAATGTTAGTATCATCCATCAACCAAAAAAATATACAAATTGAAGAAGTACCTTCATTACCTAGACCCATCGAAGCATTACACCACTCGACGATTGATTTTACATCTATCAACTTTGCACTGTCCTTATACTTTAACTCTTCTCGTGCTAATGCTCTTTCCACGCATGCTCCTACACCATCATGCTCTCCCTTTCCATGTCTAGCCTCACAAAAGTTCCACATATGTTGAACACTTGTAATTAAATGCATCCTGCACAACCAGTAGAACATGCCCGAGTTCTTGAATTGTGCTATACAGTTATCAGACCATATTATATGTCGGTCGTATTTTATGCCCCTTTGAGCCAAACCATTGTAGAATATTTGGAAGCAACCTTGCACGAACTCTAGAGAATGTGTGTGATCATCACTAATGTAAAAGTGGTACTCCCTCAATACCTTCCTTTGGTCATCTATACTATCAAATGCATGAATGAATGCTATGTGCACAAATATCAAAACCTATATGAAATCTACACATATAGAATGATAAACATCATAATGGTTAGAAAATTCAATATGTAGTCTACAACAACAATTAGTTTGTGTGTGATTTATCTTGACATAAAAAGGTTTAAGCATTTCAAAAAAAAATTGAGAAATACTAATTTGAGGATAATCATTTTCAAATTTTTGAAAAAATTGCGTTTGAGTCATATCCAAAAAATGCTTTGGATGTGGCTCACGATTCTGACTACCGATTCTCCTTCTTACCACATCCCTTTGATTCGAAGATGGCCTTGTGTTATTCTTCCAATACTCTTCAATTAGTGTTCTCAAGGCTTTGACAACTTCTTTATCTTTTTGTGACAATCTCCCCGAGAATGCCCATAATTCATTTGAATCATTGCCCTCAATTCTTTGTCGCCTTTAAATGGATCTTCATAAAGTTTTTATACTAATTCTTGTGTGTTCACTCATATTTTTAATGAGATGAGCTCTCTTTGTTTGACAGCTTACCAAAGTCGATGTAATGACATGTCGGGTGACATTACTATCCTTTGAGCGTGAGGTCTTACCCACACTCTCATAAGCATCCATTAGATTCTTCACAATAGTGTCTTCACTCGATGCATTCTATATTCTCAACCCAAGAGTCTTCATGATGTTCCTATACTTTACACCCCACATCATTTCAACAAATAGTTGACATCTTGCAATCTCATTTAGTCTTTCAAAGAATCGTTCCCAAATCTTCTTAGCATATCTTCTACAAGTGCGTGTTGAAATCTTACCTTCCATGTGCTGCAAAATCTCATCATCAATATTAATCAAATACTTTGGCTTTCTACGCAAAATTATAGGTGGTGTTCTCCTAGGTACATACATCTCAACATTAGGAATTTCATCAATATTTAATTGAGGTGGGATAGATTGCATACCTTCGATCGAGGGTGGAGAAGAATACATACCTTGAGGTTCACATGGGGATGATGACATACCTTCTTCATCAAATCCAAGTGATGATGTACTCTCAACTTGAGATGTGTTGGATGGTTTCCAACAATAGTCACTTGAGGTAGATGGTGTCCCTCCATATTCACTTGCACTAGATGGTGTTCATCATTATTCACTTATGCTAGATGGTGTCCCTCCATATTCGCTTGTGCTTAATGGTGTCCCTTCATATTCACTTGTCGTAGAGGGTGTGTCTCAAACTATGATATCTGAATCTGTCTTATGATGATGCTTTTGCATTCGTTCCTTTTATGTTGCCAATTCCCATTCTTTTTTTGACGATTCAGGTTCCTCTTCAATTGGCTTGTTTTTTTCAATCGTTTCCAATTTCTTTTCATGATAGGCCGCCACCCGAACTCTCTCATTTTCTTTGAAGGTTTCATTCTCTTTATCTATTAGTTTCCACTTTGTCTTTTTCTTTGACATGGCAGATAATTTTATCTGTACCATGGTAATGAGACGAATATTAGTTCCAAAAAAATGTATCCATTCAAGTTAATTGAAAAATATGTCATTCAAGGCTTCATTTAAATAATACTTACAATCATCCTGTACAAAAGTTAACCTAGCATAGACAAATGTGACATGATTTTTTTCAATCCAGAATACCTTAAAGAAAAGTGGTAGCGTGCAATGCCATGATTGCAAGATAGGCTCAAAATGGAAGCATGGACATTTGCAAAAAAATGCATTTTTTGGCAAAGTTGTGAAGAGATAAGTTAGTTAAGAAGTTACAAAAATAGTTAGATACATTGGGGGAGTTGAGTTTGAAGGGAAATAAGATAAATATCATGTAATGGCATTGTGAGTGTTTGATAAGTTTGTGGTGTAGGAGCACCTTAACAATCTATGCTTCCATTTTGAAATTTGATTCAATTTTGGGTATCTCCATGTCGTAAGAGGGTCATTAAGATATTTTCCATGTATGGGAATCATTAGGAGGTTTAAAATGTGCATTGAAAATGTAAGGTTATAATGATAAACAAAATTGAAAGCAAGCCATAATAAAATGAAAGAAAATGTGTAAATACTTCACATACCTAAAAACCAGACTTTCAAATGGTGGAGTTCAACCCAATTATGTAGGCTTAGCTTATTCTTTCTTCAAACTCCTCAACAATTTAACTTGTTCAAAAGTTTGTTCCACCCCAAACTTCAATTGTATATCAATTTTTAATGGAATTCAAACTTCAATTGATATTATATGTCTTTCAATGTGGAAACTCTTCTATTTCATGCAAAGGTGGTAGAAAATGTTGATGTTATTAGCAGCGTCGGGCTGCTTCTTCCAACTCACATGACTATTTAATTTATTCATGGTTGAGGCCGACCTCATTTAGATTATGTTATATTTGATTTATTATCCTTGGGCCGACCTTATTATTATTTTGCAATTAATTGTTTCTCCAAGATGGCCGACCTACTTCAAGGTTCATTACATTATGTATTTATAGGAGGTCGAACTTGCTCATTTGATAATTAAGTTCATTTGTATGTAATTCGCATTCCTAGAAGAAGTTGATACTTGAGCAGCGTATCATCTCCAGTAGCAGCAGATCATCACTGTGTAGCAGTAGATCATCATTGCGTTGCAGCAGCAGATCATCATGTTGCAGCAGCAGATCATCATGATGCAGCAGCAGATCATAATCCTGTAGTAGTAGACCGATTTGAAGGAGAAACATATTCATTGTACCCTTGCATCTAGGAGAGGTGCTATTATTCATTATATCAAATTCGGCCATTGTTGGGCCTGTGTTGTAAGTAGATTCCTGCTATTATTCCTACATTATATAAGAGAAACATTGCTGGGTTTTTTCTCCCTTAGGAGGAGGGTTTTCCTAGGGTATCTTATTGTGTTCATTGTCTTATGTGTTGCATTATTTTAAGTTCTTTCAGCTGTATAATCTGATCTAGGAAAACCAACATGGTGTCAGAGCAGGTTGAGGATCTGATCAGATTTGTGAAAGAATGGTAGTGAATCTATAGTCACCTTTAAATGATGAATAGCCAAGGTTATACTTGAGAAGAAAGTCATCAATCTGGATTGTAGCATTCGCGGAATGTCCATGAGTTTACTGCGCTTCAGGAACTCCATCAAATCTATGAAATTAAGACGATGTATGTGCTCTAAAGATCATTCAATAACAGTTGGTGTAAGGGCGATTACATATTGGGTGGGAAACATCTATCTACTCTTGGAGATTCCCCATCTAGGCTTCAGTCCATTCGTCGTGTTGCACGTGTAAACATTTAGCCTTCATCTATGTGTCTGGCGGTCCAGAGCATCAGGACCCTATATTCATGGGCAAGTGTCATCATTAGTTCATAAGGCAGTCTTTCTCCCCTTCCGGATCTCCTTGGGCGAGGTCACTGGCAAGTGCACAAATGAAAGCCATCATTCTGTCACTCGCGTAAGGTGATTATATTCAAAGTTCCAGGTGCGACAGATTCCAAATAGCATCTTGCGGTGAGTGGTTCAGTCATCTATCGAGCATCAATTCTGGGAGTGCGAGTTCCTTCCAAGGTGACATTCATTCACCCAGTTGCTACCCCCGCGCCACTACAAGGAGTCATGCATATGGTCGGGCAGTTACGAATATTTGGTGTGATCGTGCCATAAAAATCAATGGAGTTTCCCATGATAACAACAACGGGATGAGCACAAGATCATGGAATATTTTATGAGTTTACGGACAATCAGATGTTTGTGATAATCAGTGAAGCTAAAATCTGTAACTTGAGCACTCACCATTATAAAGCCATCGATTATAATTGTCTTGTGCGGCAATCATATACAGATCAGAATTTCATACAGTAGTCTAAGCGATGGAGATCTTTTATGTTCGTTGAGGAGGCTCAAAAATGATATCATTCAAACTATTGGAAGCAAAAGATCCGATATTAGGTTTTTAGCTTGACAGGATCACGAGCATATGTGTGTCCATTCAACTAGTCTTGTGCAAAGGTAATTGCTGGCGTGAATCGACGGATCTGGCTAATCATATTGTTATCTTATAGTTGGAGCCTATATGTCATTTGTGTTGAAGGTATATTAGGTGGTCATATGTTGATGTGGCAGAGGCAATCTTGAATATATATTTCCGCCAGACATTATCATTGGCTCTTCATACTAGCGTTGTCTTTGGCATTCCTTGTGCATCGTAATTGCTACCTATGCGTTGAATTTCTTGAAGAATATGTTGTGATGGGGTGGTATTTGATATTAAGCTTTCTTATTTATCTTTGGAAGTGTCCTTGATCATCGGTTGGAGATAGATAGCTTACGGAAATCAATATTAAATATTGTTGCTTGCAATGTCATTCTGGGCGCTGGAGTTGTCAATGGTAGAGATCGTGTAACCTACCAGAACGGTTATTAATTCTTGCTCTTCTGTACAATGAGGAAATCACATTCTCGTTATTCATGGTAATTATCTGGTTTCGAGCAACCCTTCATGATAGGCACCAATGGTCTTTACGACCTCGTAGTCAAGAGTCCGACTATCGTCAGTCCATGCTGCTAATGGTTGATGGTTGAGCTCGAGTTGTAGAATGGTTGCAACCTAAGAAAGATAAGTATTTATTCTATTTTTTTTAAAATTTGCTGAGTTGTGCAAATCTGACATTATTTACTTAGGATTATGTGTGACTAGTAAATAGTGATCACTGTGAAAAGATTCCTTACATTTACTCATTGCAAGTAGGATCATGCTAATTTGTGAAGTTTTCCTTTTGTTTTGCTGAGATTAGCTCTTCTGAGAAATTGAAAGAAAGACATGGCATGATTGATGAATTAATTATCTATTACTCAGGAGATTTTGAAATCCATGAGATAAGTATTGCATGGTTGAATAATGTTCATGAATTGTTTTGTAGTCATTAATTCATGCTCTAACATTGAGATAACCTGAGCATCAAGCAATCTGCATCTGGAAAGATTGGATATCGAAGTCATACCGAATGAAGAAATGATCAAGCTTGGATTCATAGCTTGCAATCATTGGATTATATTGATGGCTGGAGATATCTCTTGAAGTCAATGTACCTTTCAGGTCATCATTGTGTTCAAACTGTGAAGGGTACGGATTGATCTAAGCTCAAGTACAATGTATCTCACTATGTCCAGCATTTGGACCTATCAGAATAGTTAAAAAGATAAGTATTCATTGATTGCTAAGTTATATCATTTATTTATTCTTTGGATCTTGTAATTAAGAGAGATAGTAGATTCTCTTGAATTGTGATTGTGTTCACTAGCATAAGATCTTTGGAAAAATTTCATTCATGATATAACTTGTTCAATTCTAATCTTGATATTTCTTTGGATAATTATGGACTGTTAGTAATCTCCATCTAAAATGCTTCTTGGACAGGTTTAGGGGCAAGAAGATGATGAGAGATTACTCAGTGATGAAAAGCTTGAGGCATCCTGTGAGGAAGTCATGTCAATCAAAGAAATAATCAAGAGGGAGTAAACACTAGAGGGATTGAGTTGGTGGCTAGAGGAAGTGCACCTCCAGAAGTCTTCTCTGCAATTTCTAAAGCCGAGACAAAGAGGGAGTTCTATGACTCACTAAGAATAAGTAAGGGTTGCAGTGTTGCAAGGCTGGATGTTAAATTGTTGAAGTACCTCTTCAGCAGTTGGGTTCTGAATTGCTCAAGTCAACCTGGATTGGTAGCTCCGCAAACCTATTTAGAATAGAGTGATTTGAGATGCGGTCAAAGAGGACAAACCTGAATCCTTATAGTGGTGTGCATTGGAAACCATTTCTCTAAGGCAAGATTTGCAGGCAATGAGGTCAAGTGGTTGATGCAAGAGATTGAAGATTTAGAGGGAGCCTAGTGAACCTAAAGAAAATGGTTGTGTTTCTCTAGATGTTGTTTCAGTTGAGGCCTGCGATGATATCCTGGTTCAATAGGATGCAGTCTTCTGTGGGACTAAATACAACATAGTTTGAGTACATTACAGATTGTGTGACAGCTCATGGCTTCGAAAGTTCCTTGTAGGATTGGCTGAACAAGTATTGAAGCCAACTGTCATCCTTTGTGTTAATCAAAGCCTTGAGAAGGTTCCCTTCTGTCTTTCCATGTGTTTCATGACAAAACTAAGCATACCACTATATCAGAGATATGGTATTGAGGAAAGATATGCAGTTGAGGTATATCAGCACAAATGAGCAGATGGCAGTTATTCTCATCAAGCATTTTTGGGATAATGGTTGTGTACCTTCATGACAAGCCTGATATGATGGAGAATGAAGTCCTTATCGAGAGGGATTCTTAGTATCAGTGTTCCTTTGTTTAATGAGTTCTTCTTGAGAGAAGTTCAAGGTGAAATCCCTTGATAATGCAATTCTCTGTTGAGAGAGAGTTGAGGTGCAAGCCCTTGATAATGCAATTCTCTGTTGAGAGAGAGTTGAGGTGCAAGCCCTTGATAGTGCAATTCTCTGTTGAGAGAGAGTTGAGGTGCAAGCCCTTGATAATGCAATTCTCTATTGAGAGAGAATTGAGGTGAAAGCCCTTGTTTCCACCCTCTGGGAGAGCTATGGTGGATGTCATGTGTGTGACTCCATGACAGCATCGCGTGAGGGAATCCGTGATGATTTATTTGTGCTTGTGTATCACCCTCTGGGAGATCCATGGTGAAAGTCATGTTGAGGTGACAACATCACATTAAGTAATGAGCACTTGTTCATACCATCTATGAAGGTAGTCATAATGGTTGGTATCACAATGAGATGATATCTTATTTTGTTTTCAAATTGAGATGATGTGTTTTGTGCAGATGGAAGTATCATCCCTAGCTGAGAGGGACTGTTGATGTTATTAGCAGCGTCGGGCTGATTCTTCCAACTCACACGACTATTTAATTTATTCATGGTTGAGGCCGACCTCATTTAGATTATGTTATATTTGATTTATTATCCTTGGGCCGACCTTATTATTATTTTGCAATTAATTGTTTCTCCAAGATGGCCGACCTACTTCAAGGCTCATTACATTATGTATTTATAGGAGGTCGAACTTGCTCATTTGATAATCAAGTTCATTTGTATGTAATTTGCATTCCTAGAAGAATTTGATACTTAAGCAGCGTATCATCTCCAGCAGCAGCAAATCATCACTGTGTAGTAGCAGATCATCATTGCGTTGCAGCAACAGATCATCATGTTGCAGCAGCAGATCATCATGATGCAGTAGTAGATCATAATCCTGTAGCAGTAGACCGATTTGAAGGAGAAACATATTCATTGTACCCTTGCATCTAGTAGAGGTTCTATTATTCATTATATCAAATTCGGCCATTGCTAGGCCTGTGTTGTAAGTAGATTCCTGCTATTATTCCTACATTATATAAGAGAAACATTGCTGGGTTTTTTCTCCCTCAGGAGGAGGGTTTTCCCAGGGTATCTTATTGTGTTCATTGTCTTATGTGTTGCATTATTTTAAGTTCTTTCAGCTGTATAATCTGATCTAGGAAAACCAACAGAAAAATCATGGAAAAGGTGATGGAATGTGAAAAACATGCTTGCACACTTCACAACATCATCAAAAGGATACTTTTTGTCGAAGCATGCGCAAAACCAGGAGAATATGTAGACCGTGGGCCTTGAAATCACAGGTATATTCATTTTTTTACCGTTTTTAGTGGAATACAAAATGTGCTCACGTTATTTCTTCCTAAAACGGTAGCATCTCTACTTCTTCAAAACGTGCACGCATTATATGAAATATGGTTTTCTTAATATATTTATTTTCTCCCTCTTTATCTAAGATGGAGAGAGAGGGAGGGAGGGAGGGAGGGAGGGAGGGAGGGAGTGGGAG